>JAUPFT010000028.1:15644557-16244557 GCA_036936625.1 Parnassius smintheus behrii | reverse complement strand
CAGATAAAGGAAATGCTACGGTTGTAATGGATACGTCGGATTACAATTTTAAAATACAACAACTTTTGTCGGATGAAAGTACATACCGTAAGGTCAAAACAGACCCTACAACTAATACGCTTAAAACAACTAGCGATCTAATTAAGAAATACTCCGAGAAATTGAATCTAGACGTCAATTCGATGATACCTTCGTGTGCAAAACCTCCCAAGTTGTATGGGTTACCAAAAATACACAAACCTAACGCTCCATTACGTCCAATAGTAAGTCAAATCGATTCGCCAACTTACAGATTGGCGCAACACTTAGCCAAAATATTATCACCACTCAGAGGACACACAAGAGCACATACTAAGGATTCATACCATTTTGTCAGTAAGATAAAAGACCTATGTCTTGCTGACAATGAAACCATGGTCAGTTTTGATGTTCAGTCTCTATTTACATGCCTACCTGTTGAAGACTGCATCTCAATTATAACTAGGAAACTAGATGAAAATAACATGCCACCAGAATATGCAGAACTACTAAGACATTGCCTTACATCTGGCTATCTATTGTGGAAGGAAGAGTTCTACAAGCAAGTAGATGGTGTTGCGATGGGCTCACCTGTATCTCCCATTGTCGCCGATATATTCATGGAAGACTTCGAGGAGAAAGCCCTCCTTACTGCACCTGTCACCCCAAGGTTCTACAAGCGGTACGTAGACGATACTTTCACAATTTTACCATCAGACAAAGTAACTGAATTTTTAGAACATCTTAATTCCATAAACTCTAAAATTCAATTTACTATGGAGTTAGAGGCAAATAATTCCTTAGCTTTCCTAGATGTGTTAGTCATCCGAAATCCTAACAACACCATAGGTCATACTGTGTATAGAAAAAAGACCCATACAAACCGATACTTAAATGGTGAATCTCACCACCATCCTTCACAGTTAGCTACCGTGGGCAAATCTTTGTTACAGAGAGCACGAGGAATCTGTGACAGCAAACACCTGGCCGCCGAGCTTCAGCACGTCAAGCAGGTTCTGCACGACAACAAGCTTCGGGTCCCGCGCCTCCGTCACAGTGACCGAGTGAAGCCGGCCACAGTCGAGCGTGTGCCTGCTGTACTACCTTATGTCAGAGGTGTCACAGACAAGATTGCCTACATCTTGAAGCGAGCTTCTATTAGAACATTCTACAAGCCGCCGAAGAAGATTAGTCAGTTCTTACCATCCATCAAGTGTCATATTCCTCTACAAGATGCAGGAGTGTACAAGCTTGATTGTGATTGTGGTCTCTCATATATAGGGCAAACAAAGAGATCAATTAGAACCCGCGTAAAAGAACACATAGCTGACGTGAAGCATCAACGTTCCGGGAAGTCTGCAGTTTGCGATCATATCCTAGATGGCCCCAACCATTACATCAGATTTGATAGACCACAAATCCTCGCGAAAGAACACCGATTCCTACCAAGGATGATACGTGAGGCTATTGAAATTAAAAAACATCCTAATTTCAATAGAGAAGGAGGCTTGGTATTACCACCTGCTTGGGATCCTATAATTAATAAAATTAAAACTAAACCCAAGCATACCACTGCAAGACTTCAAACCACAGTTAGTTCATTCTGCGTAGATCGGACCAAAGACAATAATTAAAAAAGCTGAAGGTACTCCGGGTTAACTTTGACATCGGGACGTCAGTCACCTCAGTCCCCCGTGACCATGGGTGCTGGAAAGCACCCGAAACGTCGGGTGTTAAAAATAAAATAAATAAAACGCGGAAAAATCCGTAAAAGTAGTTTTAATCAATAATGTATACATCTCAATCTTATAAATTGTATAATATTTACTTCGTATGGTATTTATCATGTAATTGTAGATTAATTAGTGTACCTTTTAACATACATATATACACAAATTTAACACATACTCTCATACACTATAGCATTCATGAACTACTGCATCAATACAAACATCTATCTTCAATATTACACTTTTAATACTTTGTTACAAGAAAACTGAACAGAACAAACAAATGCAAAAATCGTTTCACGATAAACAGGTTATTCTTAACTCTCGGGCTAACCTTACCATTAACAGATATTACTTTTTTTTTACATCTTTTATCACGAGTGACTTTATACATGGAAGTAATACTATTTATATATCCCCTTTTACAATTTATGGCCCAAGCGGCCACCATAGAGGTAGAAGAGGATATTAGTAAAACATTTACTATAACATATCACTCAATTCCTGATCTGGAACTCTGTGCAAACACATTACAGTCTTATTCTAACTTCACATTACTAGGCTGTAACATAAGAAGCATACATCGCAATTTTAATGACTTCTTATTGGTTCTCTCGAGACTTAATGCAGAATTTGACGCTATTATTCTATCTGAGTGTTTTTTGAATGAAGGAGCAGTCATACCACAAATTCAGGGTACAAATCGTGGGGTGCGAAGACGGAAGTCCTCCACGTGTGCCTGGTAGTTGCGGGTCCCTCTCGATACGTCTGGAGGGAAGAGCAGCTACTGGGCCGGTGCACCCTGGGCGCGGCGGTAATCTTCCTCGAGAAATGAGAAGAAATTCTTATTCCTTGGGGAATGTTGCTGCCGCGGCTAATTATTCTGACATGGGTGGGGTCCGTCCCGGACCCACAGTGCGTTCCTCTGCGTGACCCTCTGATCAGCAGAGGGCATAGCAAAGGAGTCTAATTTTAGTTAAATAAAAAATAAGTCCAATATTAGCAAAATTTGTAAACCTTAGTTTTAAAACAGGCTTATACCCAGACAGTTTAAAAAAGTCTATTATCCGCCCTGTTTATAAGCAACGAGACCATTGCAATTATTCAAACTATAGACCTATTGCAATATTGTCTGTTATTAATAAAATAGTGGAGAAAGTGATGGTTAAGAGACTTAGTGAGTATCTAGAAAAAAACTGCATAATTACAGAAAAGCAGCACGGATTTAGAAAATTACGTAGTACAACGACGGCCTTATCTATTTTCACCGACGATATCAACGAATGCTTAGGTAGTAAGCAGTATGTATTTCTTTTATTCATAGATTTTAAAAAAGCGTTTGATACGCTGGACCATGAGCAGCTGTTGGTGGCTATGGAAGAGTGCGGAATCCGCGGGCCAATCAGCTCTTAGTTTCGTAATTATTTACATAACAGAATGTTGTGCACAAAGATAAAAGAAACCATTTGTCATGGTAAATTAGTTAGTATTGGAGTTCCTACTGGCTCTGTGTTTGGCCCTGTTGGCTATATCATGCATGTAAATAGCATGGTAAACGTTGTAAAAAACTGCAGAACATACATGTATGCTGACGACACATGCATGATGTATGCTGACAGGGTTATAAAGGTGATTGAGAACAAAATACAATCAGATTTTGATAACGTAATCAAATGATCCCACGATAATGGAATAATTTTAAATATAGAGAAAACGAAATGCATGCTCATTCAATCGCCATACCTGCATATGCCATGTATACCTATAAATACCATAGGCCATTCGTATGATTGCTTGCATAGAAATAAACAATGCATTGGTTGTAAATCGATTGAGCTTGTTGATAATTACAAATATCTATGATGAACCATAGATACTAAGTTTAGTTGGAATTTCCATAAAGAACGAGTATGTAATAAATTAAGATCGTTATTATGTAAGTTTGTACACCTTAAAAGTGTAGTTGATAAAACAACTTTACGCATTCTGTACTATGCTCTCGTGGATTCTATAATTAATTATGGCCTTTCGGCCTATGGACGTACGTTCCGAACGTACATGGATAGGATACATAATCTACAACTAAGATTTATTAAACTGTTAGTTAATAAGCAAGCTAAAGAGAAAAGTAAGGGTAACTATAATCTATTGTTTAAGAAATGCAATATTCTACCAGTACGTGAAAAAACAAAGTATTTATTAGCAATTGAAGGATACAAAAGTAAATTTTTAGTTAGGAAATCAATTTATAGTAATTTAAGAAAAAATACACGTAAATTGTTTGAGGAACCAAGTGCGCAAAACTACTTTGGTGAAAGGACGCGTAGGTATTTAGTGCCAAGAATATTTAATGAAAACGTGCCACAAGAGGCCTGTCGGACAAAACAAATTGAAATATTGGCTACTGAATGCCATCGACGACCTGTAGTATTAGTAGTAGTAATATTTAGTTTAGTATTAATTATTAATCTTAATTATTTTTTTAAAATCTTTATTCATTATTAATTTAATTTAAGATACTCGTTTTCTGTCTTTTATAGCTTTGTTATTAATTTAGTGATAAGGGTACTTTACCTACTTAGTCTTTGGTTTTTAATTACTTTATATGTTTACGAATATGTTTTGTTTTAAAATTTATTTTAGAGAAATATTAAAATGCAATTGTAAACCTCAATGCGTGCAGTTTCGCCAATAAACTGTATTCTCAGTTTGGCGAACTTAATGTTTTTTGAACCAATTATATTTACTATGTTAATAAATAAAAAAAAAATGAGGGCGGGCACGGTGTGCACTTACCCTGCCACCGTGCAGACAGTGAAGGATTCATCCTTTGCTGCACCGCCGGTCTCGTAATCCCAGTACCGAAGTGTCGTGGATCATGTCTCGCGGCTTTGATAGGGACCGAGGGTCTTGGCTTAATCGCCCGGACCGCGAGGGAGAAAACCTCTATAAAAAGTTACTCCGAATCCCAAGCGGCGACGCACCGCGAGGGGATGGATGGCTGACGGGGTTCTATGAACAAATCAGCCGCTATTGCGCTCCTCGCCAGGGTACCTGCAGACCCCCCGGCGAGTAATAAATCCTCTAAATCTGCTTACCTTGGTACAGGGGTCTCTGCCAAGGTGGACCTTTAATTCCCCCATACTCGTGGGTACAGAATGGAAAAAAACCAAAACAAAAAAACCAAAACCGCCGGCAACGGCAACGTAGAGGAGAGGAGGAACGATGCGGGGACAGAGTCCGACGCCGCATCGAGCAGCGTGGGAGGCTCAGAGAGCTCACGACGCGTGGGGCCTGGGACCGCGGAGACCAGAAAGTTCTTCCGCAAGCGGTCCAGGTGGGATGGCGACCAGGGGCCGTCATCCGGTGAAGAGGAGGTTTCGGTCCGGAAAATCCCCACCAACAGGCGGGGCGGGCTGAGAGGCAAGGGGAGGGGGCTCTCTGCCAATCAGACGGCCGACCCACGGCAAAGCTTGCCTAGGAGGGGCGCCACCCGGGCGATACGGCTCGGGTATCAGGCGAAGAGACGAGTGCGACTGGCGGCTCCGAGGTGGAGCGTAAGGCCAGATTCGTAAAGGAGGTGGAGGCCGCGATCAAGGTCGTGGCCTACAAGCAAAAGCCCTCCTCAAAGTTCAAGGCCATTCCCGGGGCCTCCGCCTCCATCATGACGGCTGCGGAGGCCAACTTTGTTGGGGCCGGGCCTAATGCGGACGAGGTGGCGAAGCTGCGGGCGGACGTGGCCCGCCTGACGTCCGCCATGGAGACTCTCCAGAAGGAGAACGAGAAGCTCCGCGTAGACCTGGCCAGTCTACGTGAGCCTGCCTCTCACGCGGCGCCCCAGACGCAGCGCCCAAGCCACCCCGTGCCGGTGGAAAACCAGGTTCTGAACCTGGTCCGGCAGGAGCTGGCTGCCTTCCAGCACCGGTTCTCCGTGCTGGAGGGCATCGTCCTGCACCTCCCCCCTAGGGGCAAACAAGACGGCGGCGAGGCCGGCAACGGTCTCGTACGCGGCGGCCACGGCTGCCGCATCCAGGCCGGGGCCGTCCAGCCAGCCCTCGAGCGGGGCTGCAGTTGCTCCTCCCCCCCTGAAAAGCCGGCGCCGGCAAAACCGGTACCGGCCGAACCGGCTCCGGCTAAGCCGGCGACGGGAAAGAGAGGCAAGACGAAGGCAAAAATGGGCAAGGCGGCAGCACAGGTGGTGGCTGCACCAGCCCCACTGCCTGCGGCGAATGTGCCAGCGCCAGCGGCAAGGCAGCTGCCGCCGCCGTCACCGTCCTCCCAGCTCCCTACACCTCCCGCGGCTGAAGCCGGTTGGCAGGTGGTCGGGGACAAAAAGAAGGGGAAGAAGGCAGCCAAAAAGGCCAAAGAGCAGGAGCGGCAGCGCCACTTCAGGGCACGCAAGATCGCGGCTAGGCTCCGCGCCCCGAAGACCGCAGCTGTAGTGATTACACTACAGCCGGACGCGGAAAAGAAGGGCGTTACCTACCGCGATCTGCTCGCGAAGGCGAAGGAGGCGGTGGATCTCGGGGAGCTCGGGATCACCGGGGGCCTCCGGCTCAAAGTCACCCAGACGGGGGCTCGTATGCTGGAGGTCCCCGGGGAATCCAGTGGCGCGACCGCGGACGCTCTGGCTGCGAAGCTCAGAGCGTCTCTGGACGCGGACGAGGCCCGAGTGTCCAGGCCCGTCAGATGCGCAGACCTGCGCATCATGGGTCTGGACGACTCGGTATCGGAGGAGGAGTTGGTGGCCGCCGTCACCAGGTCCGGGGTGCACTACGGACCAGGTCAGGTCAGGCGCCATACGCCCGGACCAACAGAGTATGCATGCCACCACGGTGTGCTGCCCTGTTACGGCGGCCTAAACCATAGTGGAGGGCCGAAGGCTTCTGGTGGGCTGGGTCTCAGCGCAGGTTAAGGTGCTGGAGCCCAGACCTCTGAGGTGCTATCGCTGTCTCGTGGGGCACCACGTATCAGTGAGATGCGCCTCGGAGGTTGACCGTAGTGGCCTTTGCTTCCGCTGCTGTCAGCCCGGACACATATCGGCGACCTGCTGCGCCGCGCCGCACTGTGATGCATGTGCGGCGACCGGCAAGCCAGCCGATCACCGGGCCGGAAGCAAGGCCTGCGTGCCATCCGCCAAGGCCAAGGCCGCGGGTAGGGGAGGGCCCTCCGCCGCCACCGCCTCTGTGGCCTCCGCCGCAGCCGCAAATGCCGCCGCCACCGCTGTCACTGTCGCCGCCGCCGCCGCCGCCACACCGACGCCCGCCGAGGGGCTCCCCGTGGAGGAAGCTGAAATGGAATGCCTATAACGGCCCCATTAAGCTTCCTCTAGGCGAATATCAACCACTGCGCCTGCGCTCAGGATCTGTTGCTCCAGAGCATGGCGCAGTGGTCGATTAACATCGCTGTGGTCACTGAGCCGTATTTTGTCTGGCCTAGGGAGGACTGGGTGGCGGACCTTAACGGCTCAGTTGCCATCATCTCTTCGGCCGCCGCCGGTACCCCAACCCTTGAAGGTGTCCGGAAGGGTCAGGGGTGCGTAGCAGCACGGTTCGGGGAGTTCGTCGTTGTGGGGGTGTACTTCTCCCCGAACCGATCTCTCGCCCAGCTCCACAACTCTCTTGCAGAGCTGAGAGCAGTCGTCATCGGAAGTTATCCCCTCCCCGTACTTGTCCTCGGGGACTTCAATGCCAAGAACTTGGCTTGGGGTTCTCGTCGTACAGATGTGCGGGGTAGGATGGTGGAAGACTGGGCACTGGAGACAGGCCTGGTCGTCCTAAATCGGGGTTCTGTCCCCACGTGGATGCGGATGCGGGGCGAGTCGATGGTGGACATCTCGTTCACTAGCCCCGCTCTGTCGCCACGTGCCATTGACTGGCGTGTCATGGAGGGGGTGGAGACCTACTCCGACCACCGGTACATCCGGTTTTACGTCTCCACCCAGCCCTCGAGCGCGCCAGTCCAACAGGCCCCGAGTGGTTTGCGTTGGGCGCTGAAGCAGCTGGACCGGGAGCTCCTCCTGGAAGCCTCGATCGTGCAGGCCTGGGTGTCATCACCGGACAGGCCTGCTGACGTCAATGATGAGGCAGGGTGGTTCCAGGAGGCCATGTCCGAGATATGTGACATGGCAATGCCCCGCGTCCGGCCAGGAAGCGCCCGGCGTCAGGTGTATTGGTGGTCGCGTGAGCTGACGTCTCTGCGCGAGGCGTGTGTCGCCGCGCGGCACCTGTACGGCAGGCATCGCAGGCTCCGCATTCGTCCACCGAATGCGGCAGCCATTGAGGCGGAGCTGTACGAGGGATACAGAGCGGCGAAGACCGCCCTCCGGGAGGCTGTCCTGCTGGCCCGGGATATTTAACAAGCAATTTTTCCCTTATTGCGGCGCAACGGAAATTCCATAATCATTTTAATCTTCCACGAATAAGTGATGTTCCTTCAAAAACTTTAATTCGTTATTGGGTAGCAAGATTTCGTGCTTCAGGCTCAGCTGTAAACATGCGTCGCCAAGCTCCAGTTGCATCTGTATCGACTGCAGAAACCATTCAACGTGTGAGTGATGCAGTTTTGCAAAATCCATGGATGTCACTAAGAGCACGTTCAGCAGCTTTAGGTATTGCTAGATCAACATTGCACGAAATAATCAAAAAAAGCTCAAGTTACATCCGTATAAAATTCAAATAACCCAAAAACTCAACGAAAATGATACGGAAACAGGACTGCTGAACGTTTTTTACAGTGACGAAGCCCATTTTCATTTCGGCGGTTATGTAAACAAACAAAATTACCGTTACTGGAGTTCTGAGAATCCAAAAGAATTGCATCAAGAACCATTGCATACAGATAAGGTAACAGTTTGGTGCGCTATATTGGTTGGGCTGAAAAGTTCGTATCGTCTCTATGAGATGGCGCCACTAGAATAAAATCCATATCATTTTTAGGTAGTACCAACCTTCAAAAGCAACGTGTATAAATTTGACAGCTGTCTGATTATTAGTTTGTGAGATACAGCATTTTGAGCAACTTTTGTTATTTTGAAAAAAAATGGATAAAAAGGAATTTCGTGTTTTAATGAAACACTATTTTTTGATGAAAAAAGTGCTGCTGATACCAAAAAGTGGCTTGATGAGTGTTATCCGGACTCTGCGCCGGGCGAAGCATCCATTCGTAAGTGGTTTGCCAAATTCCGTACAGGCCTTACTTATAGGCCAGACTTATATGAGCACCGAAGACGATGAACGCAGTGGACGTCCAAAAGAGGCTGTTACGGACGAAAACATAAAAAAAATCCACAAAACGATTTTGGAAGATCGTAAATTGAGGTTGATTTGTATAGCTGGCACTCTAAAGATATCAAAGGAACGTGTTGGACATATCGTTCATGAATATTTGGGTATGCGAAAGCTATGTGCAAAGTGGATGCCGCGCGAGCTCACAATCGACCAAAAACAAGAACGTGTCGATGCTTCAGAGCAATGTTTGGAGCTGTTCAACCGCAATAGAAGTGAATTTTTGCGTCGATATGTGACAATCGATGAAAAATGGATCCACCACTACACTCCGGAGTCCAGTCGGCAGTCATCTGAATAGACTGCACGCGATGAAACGAATCCAAAGCGTGGAAAATCTCAACAGTCGGCCGGTAAGGTTATGGCGTCCGTATTTTGGGATGCACATGGAATAATTTTCATCAACTATCTTGGAAAGGGAAAAACCATCAACAGCGACTATTATATAGCGTTATTGGAGCGTTTGAAGGACGAAATCGCGAAAAAACGGCCCCATTTGAAGAAGAAGAAAGTGTTGTTTCATCAAGACAATGCGCCGTGTTACAAATCGATGAAAACGATGGCAAAATTGCATGAATTGGGCTTCGAATTGCTTCCGTCCGTCCATCCACCGTATTCTCCAGATTTGGCCCCCAGCGACTTTTTCCTGTTTTCAGATCTCAAGAGAATGCTCGCTGGAAAGAAATTTAAAACCGACGAGGAAGTAATCGCCGAAACAGAGGCCTATTTTGAGGCTAAACACAAATCGTACTACAAAAATGGTATTGAAAAGTTAGAAGATCGCTATAATCGGTGTATCGCCCTCGATGGCAACTATGTTAAATAATAAAATCGAATTTTGCCAAAAAAATGTGTTTTTCTATAAAACGATACGAACTTTTCAGCCCAACGTTATCAGGGAAAGGAATTCTTGGTCCTTATTTTTTTGAAGACAGTCGTGGTCGGGCAATATCAGTTAATTCAGAAAGGTAAAGATATTGTGAGATGATCAACGGTTTTTTGAGAGACGAACTACGCAACAGTTCTATTGCTAACAGAAATAGCTGCTTTCAACAAGATGGCGCCACCGCTCATACCGCACACATCTCCATGAATGTTGTAAGGGAATTGTTCCCAGGAAAAATCATCTCTCGGTACGGTCACATCCCCTGGCCAGCACGATCGCCCGACCTGAGCCCATGTGACTTTTTTATGGGGCTACCTGAAGAGCATCGTTTACCCAAACCAACCAACCACCACTGCTCAACTGAAAGAAAATATCCGGACCGAAGTTTTGAATATTTCTAGCAATCTCTGTAAACGTGTTTTCGAAAATATGCGTGTGAGATGGGAAGGGTGTTTGCGCCAAGAAGGTCGACATTTAGAAAACGTTATTTTAAAAAAAATGAAACTCAAATTATTGTTCTTTTTACGAGAATTAAAATAATAAACCTTTTGTATTTATTTTTATATCATCCTTTGAAATGTGAAAATAGCCACCGGACACCCTGTATTTTGTTATTATGAATTTATGGATGTGTGCAGATTATAAATTTTTTACTAGCAACACTGAGGGTGCATAATCTTTCACATGGTCGCCATTTTGTTATAACACAGTCAGTCAATGCTTATCAGTCTCGTTGTTCGAGTGAGTATTTTTAAGATTATTTATGCATTTTTATCGATTTTTGTAGTGTGTTTTAACAATGTTAAAACACACCATCACTACAAAGACATTTAACAGCTTGCTTAAAATATTTTTGTCACTAAAAATTTCGTTTTCACACAAATTTTGTTATTTTATTTGCAGGATATATTTTAATCATGGAAAAAGCTAAAGACTTGTCTCCAAGGAAACTTTTCGAAATAATAACTTTATTATTGCATACTGGGCATTCCCAAAGGAAGATTGCATCGATTGCTAATGTTTCGAGGGCATCAGTTGACCGAATAAAAAAATTGACACAAATATCGAGCTTGCGCCGAAACGTGCGCAAAATTGTGGACGCAAGAAAATTACCACGCCACGTGATGAAAGAAAAATCAGGGATATGTGTTGAAAACAGGAATGCACCTCGAAAGATTCGTACTAAAAAGGTACAGGACGCTGGAATCAACATTTCTCTAGCAACAGTTTGCCGACGCATGAAAGACTTGGATTTCAATTGTCGTCAACTTGCTAAAAACCTCTTCTTACACAGGTTGTGATGTTAAAGCGTTTTAAATGGACAAAATAACGGAAGAACTAGACTGCCGAAGACTGGAATAAGGTAAGTGAATAATTATTGAAGCTGCTGGAAGTAAAATGCGAGATCGACATTAATATAAATTAAATTTAAATTTTGATTTATGTACACTAAAGTATTTCAGGTTTGTTTTACTGATTAATCGTAAGTGCAAATTTTATCGGACAAAGCTGAATTTGTAAGAAGAAGGAAGGGTAAAAAATCCAAAGAAGATTGCATAATCAAGCGAGTGAAGCACCCAATCAGCATCATGGTACGGTCCATAATAAGCAGCAAAGGCACTGGTGGTCTATACATTGTGGAGGGAAAGATGCGGCAGGATCAATATGTCCCGGTCCTTGAGACAAAGATGCTGCCCCAGATCCAGGAGTGGTTTCTGAACGGCAAACTTACGTTCATGCGTGACTCTGCTCCTTGCCACAAAGCAAAAAGTCACGAAATTTCTAAATGCCCAAAAAGTAAAGATTCTTGACTGGCTCGGGAGTTCGCCGGACCTCAATCCCATAGAGAACCTCTGGGAGTTGACGAAACGAGAAATTTCCAGAGAACACGTCACTAATAAACATAAGATGCAAAAGAATTTCAAAATAAGGATTGCAAACAATCCAGACTTCATCATGCTAGAAAGTGTTCAAGAGTGGCTACCAATGAAGATGTATTTCATACCTTGTTATATACTTCTGATCCATATACAACGTGTCCCAAAATTCAACGATAAGCCGACACCGGAGGATAGACCTGCCCCGGACTAATCGGGGAAAAAAAGAAAAAAAATATATATCCCAATTACATTTTAAGTTATATAAAAAAAATGAAATTCTTCAGAAATTGAGACCGTTTATGATATTTTTCACTACCATGACCACAATTTTTTTAATATTTTTGTTTCTTTTTTTTATAGGCAACCTGAATAGCACTGCTATCTACCACAATTCTTAAAAAATCCAGAATAACTCTTGGTTTATCACGAAAATTAATGAAACTTATTTTATTCCCTAAATTTTTTGAAGACTTTTACTTTTAACCAAATTTAACTTATCGTGGTGTAAAAAAAAGTATGAACACTAGTATGGCAAGATTTTTTTAAAAATTGACGCAACTAACCAACATTCCAAAATGGTATAATACTCTAGGAAAACAAGTTATAAAAAAAATGGGTCTATTATTTCTTAACAGGGGCCGAATTCCTTAAATTGTAATTGTCAGTAATCACTTTTACTACATGCCCAAAATGGGTTCTTGTTACAATTTCTAGGAATTTTAATAGGGCATGCATACCTTAGATGTTAGAGATAGATAGATAGATAGAGATATTTACGTTAAAAAGAGACAACAACAGGGCAGGTAGAGAAGCTGTTATTATTCTCAGCAAGTCAGTTCAGTACGCTCTACTCCTTTGTTTACTGCGCACCGTTCCCAATTCATCTTACGTGGCTCTCGTACATACTATCGACTTTTGGCTTGGCTTTTTGTACTGGAATCGACCTGCACACTTAACTGGCCTGGCATTATTTGGACTGGAAGTGATCTGCAAACTGAACTGACCTGGCATTATCTTGGACTACGATTGTGTGTTTTGTGATTTAGAGTTCTGGCGAATTTTCGACAGTTTGGCGTTTCACATGCCGCAACCGTACACACCACAGGAATACGCTAAAATGCATTTAATCTATGGAGAATGCCGATGTAATGCTAACGCTGCTAGCAGACTGTATCGAAAAAGATACCCAAATGCTCAAAGATATCCTGATTATCGAGTGTTTATTAATATGCATCAAGCGTTTTCGGAGGTTCGTATGCCATCCAATAGGAGAAGCGCTGGAAGACCTAGATTGGATCGTGATGAAGAAGTTCTCAATGAGATAGAAAATGATTCGACTACTTCGGTACGTGCCATAGAAGAAGCTACAGGAATCCCGAAAAGTCCAAATAATGCCAGGCCAGTTAAGTTTACAGGTAGATTCCAGTCCAAAAAGCCAAGCCAAAAGTCTATAGTATAGTCAAATAGTATGTACGAGAGCCACGTAAGTTGAATTGGGAACGGTGCATAGTAAACAAAGGAGCAGAGCGTACTGAACTGACTTGCTGAGAATAATAACAGCTTCTCTACCTGCCCTGTTGTTGTCTCTTCTTAACGTAAATATCTCTATCTATCTATCTCTCTCTAACATCTAAGGTATGCATGCCCCATTAAAATTCCTAGAAATTGTAACAAGAACCCATTTTGGGCATGTAGTAAAAGTGATTACTGACAATTACAATTTAAGGAATTCGGCCCCTGTTAAGAAATAATAGACCCATATTTTTTATAACTTGTTTTCCTAGAGTATTATACCATTTTGGAATGTTGGTTAGTTGCGTCAATTTTTAAAGAAACTTGCCACACTAGTGTTCATACTTTTTTTTTACACCACGATAAGTTAAATTTGGTTAAAAGTAAAAGCCTTCAAAAAATTTAGGGAATAAAATAAGTTTCATTAATTTTCGTGATAAAACAAGAGTTATTCTGGATTTTTTAAGAATTATGGTAGATAGCAGTGTTATTCAGGTTGCCTATAAAAAAAAAGAAACAAAAATATTAAAAAAAAATGTGGTCATGGTAGTGAAAAATATCATAAACGGTCTCAATTTCTGAAAAATTTCATTTTTTTTATATAACTTAAAATATAATTGGGATATATTTTTTTTTCTTTTTTTCCCCGATTAGTCCGGGGCAGGTCTATCCTCCGGTGTAGGCTTATCATTGAATTTTGGGACACGTTGTATATCAAGTTTGAGAAACCCCAAAGAAAGAACAAAGGAACGGTTTTATGAAGCCAAAGCTCTTCTTACTTTGAACGAAGTTCTATAGAAATTCAAAAAATTTTGTATATATTTATTAAGATTTGATGAACATGTACACACACTGTGTGCTTTCACAATATTTGAAGTAGTTACATAAATTCATATAAAACTGACATATAAAATCAAAATTAACATCAACGACATCACTACATTCATTAAAGACTTTACACAGCCTTGCGCCTAGCGAATGCGCATTGAAAACAGTTCTACGACGTGTTGGGTAAAGAAGTGTAATTGGTTTACGCGGAATTCTTATTGGAGTGCGAAATTTAAATAGGGCGAGAAGCTGTGGACAATCTACTTAATTTCTAAGCATCTTTTATAAAAACATAATATCTATTAATTTTAGACATATTTATACGGGTAGCATATTAAAATATTGCAGTCTTACAACAAAAAAGCATTTAAACACCGGTTCAACATGTGTTATAGTTAGACACGGACTTAAATGATAAACATATGTTAAGACGACACATCGAAAAGGCTATCGCCGTACTGATCCGAGTGAATACATAATTTCTATAAAAACTTGAAAAAACACCGTCATAAGGTCTAAAATAGCGTAGCGCCCGCGAGGATTAAAAGCGCTTAGAAATTTTCAGAAACTTTAAAATATTTTTTTAAAATTATTGATATAAGTAATCAAAATAATGAGCAAGTAAATTAAAAATATTGATGTTATGAATATATTTGAGTGATTTACAAGCATATAGATCAAGTAATTTCGTTGTAATTTCAGCTATAGTGATTTTTTAAAGGTGTTTTCGCAAATAATTATGATCGAGTCAAAATTATACAATCGTGTTTTTGAACAATCAAATTCAAGATCAAGACATGAATTTACCTATATCAAAATTTCGCTTTCCTTAGTGATGTCATAGTCTTTATACTATTCGATGAAAGGAGGTGCATTTTTTCACGGCGTCGCCTTAAGCAATGGTTTAAATTTCACTAACACTAAACCATGTTTAACGTGTGCCTCTATAGACAACGTTTATCTTTAACAAACTATTCTCCAGGTCACACTGCAATACATTCGTTCAGCATTCGATCATTCGTTTTGTTTTAAGCAAATTAATACGACTTACTACGTAAAAATTTAAATTTTGTTTTGCCGTAAACTTCGATAATAAAAAGATATACGAGTATATATATATATATATATATATATATATATATATATATATATATATATATATATATATATATATATATACACAGTGTGTCTGGTCACGACCTAGCCATAATTTAAGGTTACAAAATATACATAATTTCATCGACGAAAACGCCCATACATGGGGGTCTACCCTCCCTCCCGTCGGAATGGCCGCCATTTTTTTATTCTTGTATAATGTAATATTTAAGGATATTACTTACAAATTGACATTAAAACTATTGTTCTTAATTGCATAACTCGAGAGTTAGGGCTGTTTGAATATGAATGTCGACACTGCATGTTTGGATTAGGAGTATGGAGATGATCTCCACATTTCTTATAACTTATCTTTTCACAAATAGTCTGCTACTACGCCTGAAAATTTAAAAAGACAAAGAGGAAAAAAAAACTGTTACAAAAACGATTTAGGGAAGAAATTCGGACTAAACCTCGACAAGGCACCGGAAACTCTAATGACGAAATTACTGCTTGGATTTTTTTTCAGAATTACTCTTGCTCTGCAGATATCAAAGGTGTATATGAAGAACTTATAAAACGAATGTACATACTACTACAAACTATGTCGTCTGAAATGGCTATAAATTCAAAAAAAATCGGCGAATATACATAAAGCACAGCCGAACTGTATAATTGGTTATTACATGCCTTCGTCTGTCCACAAGATACCGATTCACGGGGAATAAGTAATTGAGTACTATGCTATTTTACTTATGCTATCAGAAAATTGTTTGAAGATGCACAAGAATTTCAAAATAAGGATTGCAAACAATTCAGACTTCATCATGCTAGAAAGTGTTCAAGAGTGGCTACCAATGAAGATGTATTTCATACCTTGTTATATACTTCTGATCCATATAAATCAAGTTTGAGAAACCCCAAAGAAACAACAAAGGAACTGTTTTATGAAGCCATAGCTCTTCTTACTTTGAACGAAGTTCTATAGAAACTCAAGAAATTTTGTATATATTTATTAAGATTTGACGAACAAGTGTTAGCTTTTTTGAGGCCAATAAAACTATGACAAGAAGTTCGGTGAATTGTTTTTACGGGACATTTTTTACACCTCTACAGGTACTTTATAGGTACTTTTACACCAGTAACTTTTATTCCCAAAATTGAGCTTGTTTAGATCAACGAAATATTGATAAGAAACAGAAACAGAAAAATTTTTACTCAATTTATATTAAAAATAATATTTATTGAGTCATTTTTTATTTACCATGTACGTCAAAAATAACAACAGGAAACAATTTAAAAATAGCCTGGTCACGATCGCGAACCTTTCATGGGGGTTATTATCATTCATTAATTTCTTGATATTTTAATAACCCTTTTTATACAAACTTAGTTAAATAAAGTTTTCAACCTTGTGCGGGTTAAATTTTGTATATTTTCTTAGATTTGTTTTTTTTTACTCTTTATTAGGATTACCAACGATTGATACATTATTACATCGTTAATTAAAATTTACGGTTGTCTTATTTCTAAATGTCAATCACAACATACTATCAACATGTGTGTGTGTGTGTGTGTGTGTGTGTGTGTGTGTGTGTGTGTGTGTGTGTGTGTGTGTGAGAGAGAGAGAGAGAGTGTGTGTGTGAGAGTGTGTGTGTGTGTGTGTGTGTGTGTGTGTGTGTGTTTGTGTGTTTTACATTAATTATCAACAATTTAGTACACGATCTGTGCTTTCACAATATTTGAAGTAGTAAACATATGTTAAGCAATGGTTTAAATTTCGCTAACACTAAACCGTGTTTAACGGGTGCCTCCATCGACAACATACATTCGTTCAGCATTCGATCATTCGTTTTGGTTTACGCAAACTAATACGACTGACTACGTAAAAATTAAATTTTGTTTTGCCTTAAAGTGCGATAATAAAAAGATAATATATATACATCTATATATACAGTGTGTCTGGTACGACCTAGAGATAATTTAAGGTTACATAATAAACCTAATTTCATCGACGAAAACACCCATATATGGAGTTCTACCACCCCTCCTGTCGGAATGGCCGCCATTTAATTTACATACATACATGACCCTCGCAAAAGGGTCATATTCCAACAGCCCTAACTCTCGAGTTATGCAATTAAGAACAATAATTTTAATGTCAATTTGTAAGTTATCCTTCAGTATTAGGACAGTATTAAAAATTTAGAATCAATGTGCTAGTTTTTGAAGTATGTTAAGAAAAATAAAAAAATAGTAATTTTTTTTACTTAAATTAGCATTGTAAATGTTTTAAGATATTTTGTAGGGAAAACATTCCATGATTTATTTGATAGATGCCTTTTAAACAACATTTTTTTTACATCTGTAGGACCTTTCTGTCCAGAGAAATCTGCATCTTTTGGCAGAGGTATCTACAAGAATCAAAAAAAAATTAAATGGCGGCCATTCCGACACGAGGTGGGTAGACCCCCATAAATGGGTGTTTTCGTCGATGAAAGTAGGTATATTTTGTAACCTTAAATTATCGCTAGGTCGTGACCAGACACACTGTATAGTATATTTATGTTTGTTTTACAGACAGATATATATATATATATATATATATATATATATATATATATATATATATATATATATATATATATGTGTGTGTGTGTGTATATATACGTATGTGTGTGTGCGTGTATTTTGTTAAATTTTTTATTTTATTTATGAAGAAAAACATATCAGTTGTGCCTGGCAGTTAGATAAAGATAAATGTGAAATTATGTCAAACGCAACGTCTTTGTATAGATGTCAATATCAGTCAAGCGTCCGCGACCGTTGCCTGCATCGTGTTGTTTGTGAATTGTTTCGCTGTATTGTGTTTTATTAATTTGTGTTCATTTTTGTCCTTATAAATAATGGAGTCGAAAGAAAATATTGCTCCTGAGAATAAAAAGAATCGTGCACGAGGTGAAAATTGGACCTAAGAGGAAAAGGTTAGAGTACAAAAGAGGTAATTATGTGGTCAGGCTGATTTGTTTAGTTAGGATAGACGTTGATCGAATAGATGATAAGACTATGTATTTCTGTTACAATATTTTTTTTGGGAAGATAAATTAATTAATAAAATTGGTATTCTTTCTTATTGCAGTCTTAAGGAACTTCTGGGAAATCTAGAGATATCACCCAGTTAAAGGGTTTCTAGAGACGATCAAAGTGGTTGCAAAGAAATCTGTGTCACAACATAGATGAGGCTACTGGTGGCGGATAAAGGCCAACATCTCCAGGTGATGATCACTTAAAGATAATGGAACTCTTCCCAACAGATTTTGTTGTAGAAGAAATTCTTTATGACAGCGATGCGGTCCCACAACTACAAGTAAGTTTTTCAATTCTATGTATCAAATATAATGATGCAACTTAGCTTTATTAACTTTTATTTATTTACAGGGTGAAGATAAAGACCAAGTTAAAGTTATTGGAGGAACTGAAGCGCAAAACAACACTGTATATGACATGGACGAGGCATGTATGAATATTATTAGTTTTAGATTAAATAAGTTATTACTCATTTTTTTAAATAAATAAATAAATCTTTTCTTTCCAAAGGATGAAAATCTACCAGTAGAGGAACCAGCTGTACAGCAAATTATTACAGTGGCAAATGTGCATAGCGAAGAGGTGAGTTTACCTGTAAAAAATGTGGTGCGTCATACTGTTATAATTTTTTATTATTATTAACAACTGGTCTGTAAAACAAATATAAATTCAGTGTCAGTCGCGTGTCCCCATAGGAAAATTCCATACGACATTATGCTATGGAAATAGTTAAAGTAAACTAGCCTAGCTGTTTTAACATTATTAAGAATTCTAATATTTTTACAGCATATGCTGCAGAGCTATGTCTGCTCGCTAGTTTTAATATATAGGGGCCCCATTGAAGCTTCGCGTCTAGTGTGATTCCAAGAAAAATGGCGGTGTCGACAAGACTCAGCTCTTCCCTATTTAAAATTACATTACATACAATTACTTAGATGTTTGACATTTGAAGTTATGAATTTCATACATTTTTTAAATTTTTTTACATAACACCGTGTACCACGAAACACAGGCTGGTTTCTGGATATGATTGGATTGCGTTACTTTGAACTTTGGGTTGCTTACCGGACTTAAGCCGCAGCGGTGCCTGACGTTTTACTTCACCATTGCACATTCACACATCGACGAAGACTACTCTGACCACGGCGACTAAGTAACACGCAAAATTGACGTACCTAGGCAACGAAAAAATATCTCCTATATAAAAGTCCATCACAACCTGATTAATTTTGGCAGGAAATATATTCTAACTTACTAACGGAAACATCTCGTAACTTCATATCAAATAAAACTTTAAGCTAGGAGATATCTCCTATCGTCATGCACAATTACAGAGTACTCGCTCTAAAGCGAGACAAAAACACAGGATTTTCATTAGCCGGTGCACCGGCGTGCGCGACGTGTCGTCAGTGAGAGCGGTGTTTTAATCTGTTTAAAATGTGTTTTGATTGTTTTTGAGTAAATAATAGTTAATTAATGTGTATACTGTGCTGAACGACAAATATTTTACCTGTATTTATAACAAAGGTATGTATAACTTATAATTATGGTTTTATAATTAGAAAATTTTATTTGGTGTTATAATAAGAAAACACAAATCGCATTGGAAATTTCGAATCGGCATGTTTCGGGTTATATTTTAGTTAATTATTCAATTGAAATGTTTATTATTTTAAATTTTGGCTTAACGATCATAAATTGTACATAAGTTAATACGATTTAAATCGGTGTCTTAAACAGAATAATTAAGTCGATGTAAGTTTCAACAAGTACTGTGTGTTAAATAGATGTTGTTTCCTGCAGATACGAATAACGTTTTCGACCAACTCATTCTATCTTAAGACACAAGTGTAGTTAGGAGTTGTTAGTTTGTACATGGGATTTTATTGTATCAAATGTAGTGCGATTGATATTATCATTCTAAGTTATTAAACAGTGGCAGGTATTTAACAGAATTATTATGACTTTATTTAAGATAAAATGTCGTCTAAGAGAAAGAAAAATACTCAAGGATAGCGTTAACAATAATTTGGCGTTGTTAAAGAAGATCAAGATGATAATCCAAATAATATAATCAGTAGAGGTTAGTTAAAAAATGAGTCATCATAATACTGTATGGTGTCAAATTGGTATCTTGATAATTTTAGATCATTATTTTATTTCCGGAAAATCAAACTTAAAAGAAAAAAATCAAAGTTAAAAAACTTTATTGATGAAAATGTTATTCCAAGTACCGGCGTACCGGTTATTCCAAGTGGTAGGCTTAAGAACTTTATATCTTGTTCACATTTAAGAGCACTTTTTCTGAATTTGTCAAATAGATATTTATACTCTGGTCGTTGTCTACTTACAACACTTTTCACAGGTCATGTAAAAACGAGAATTTTCGGCGTTCCTCGTTAAGATCGGCCCATAAAGAAAACCCACATGCCAGTCTTGATCATGAAAAATGTAGAACTCGCAAAAAAACGTTCAATGTCAGTAAAACATGAAGTCTCTTCTACTCCTGCTGAACGTAACAAAACCCAATGTTCTTTGGGTGATTCGATAATAGAAAACTCTCCCAATTAACCTTTAACTTTAATGGTTGCTTTGTCGAAGAAAATATTTTTGAAACCTATCTTAGATAAACCAGAGTACGAGAAATTGCCTCACAACACCCTAAAGTCTTTGCTCACTAATGATAATGGCAATGTTCTCTTTGAAAAGTTGCGGAATCAATACCAATATCTATAATATAAAATGTGTTTCTCTATGCGACTTTACTGACGATTCCTCTTTAAATTTGAGAAATATGAGAGGACACTTTTCAGCTGAATCGTTACCGTTAGCTCGGGGTTAAAAATGCACTATAATCAAAAGCCAGACACTCAAGTCAACTCAACTCAACTCAACCACTGATGGTATTGAGTGTACAGGTAGTAGTAGTAGTAGGTAGGTAGGATAAGGATTACGAAGACCGTTTCACCGGAATCGGGATCGAATCCTACAAACGCAGTTGTTTGTCAATTTCTTCACAACACAAATTTTTAAAATTCGGAATTTTTGATTCGAAATATTTCATTAAAATTATAAATAGTATAATCATAATGGCAGACTCAAATAAATGTAAATCCTGTTTGAATGAAATAGCAAATATTCCCTCAATAAACTGCACACGATGAAGGCGAGTTATCATCACTCCTGCATGAACTATACATTAACTGAGTATAAGATGTTATCAGTTGAGTTAAAATCTAAGTGGATCTGGGCGCAATGTCAAAGTAGAGAACGCAAAGGAGGCGATAATTCAAACACTCCGATTCATAACATAACTGGCAACGCCCCAACATCACCTCAGCTGGAGTTTGTTACGAAGCGAACGAAGTCACGCACAGGCAGCAGTTGTTCTTGTTTAATTTTTTTATAGAAGAGGGGGCAAACGAGCATGCGGCTCACCTGATGTTAAGTGACTACCGCCGCCCATGAGCAACCGCAACACCAGGGGAATAGCAGGTGCGTTGCCGTCCCATTAGAAAGGAGCTCTTTTCTTGAAGGTACCCAGGTCGTATCGATCCGAAAAAATCGCCGGTGGTAACCTATTCCACAGAGAGGTCGTACGCGGAAGAAAACTCCTTGTGAAACGTACAATGGTGGACCGCCAAGCATCCAGATGGTGTGGATGGTATCGGGACGTTTGCCGCATAGTGCGTTCACGAAATTTGGCAGCTGGTATCAATCCGAACAATTCCTCAGAGCACTCCCCATGGTATACGATACATATACATACGAGATATAATCCGGGAAGAACCACAATTTCATTTCAGTCACAAAATCTACCCCGAAATACAGGAGGTACGTATTGCGATTTCTTCTCTCGAAGCGTCGGTAGCTCACTTCAATGTTGAACTTAAGAAAGTGAAGGCTAATTGTATGGAGCAAGCGAAAATAATTGATGTTTTAAAATCAGAGACTGAGCTACTGAAACCTACCAATGAAACGCTTTCATCTCGCCTGTCTCAATTGGACCAGCGTTCTTCTAACGTGGAAATTCAATGCGTCCCTGAGAATAAAGAGGAAAATTTGATAAATACCGTAGTGCAGCTAGGAAAAGTAATCAAGTGCCCAATCAACGACACACAAATTCATTATTGCTCGCGACTAGCTAAGTTGAATAACTCTAGTCCTCGCCCTCGCTCGATACTGGTCAAATTCAACAGCCCGCGACTACGTCACAAATTCCTTGCGGCATCTAGTAAGTTTAAGAGAAACAATCGAGAAGACAAGTTGAACACGAGCCACTTAGGCATCGATGGGATTAAGGAAACAGCTGTATACATATACAGCTGTTAGTGGAACATCTTACACGTTTATATACACGTATATTATATACATATATACGTTTATATTCATATATATAAGAGCCGTGGTAGCTCAGATGGTTAACGCTCGCTGTAAATATAACAGAACGCGAGTAACCCGGGTTCGATCCACGCCGGCACCAATGAAATTTTTAATTGTAATTTAAAGTGCTGATTTACCACGTGCTCGGCGGTGAAGGAAAACATCGTGAGGAAACCTGCATGTCTGAGGAATAAAAAATAAAATAATATTTCTAAGACATGTGAAGTTCGCCAACACGAATTGGGGCAGCGCGGCGGACACTTCCTTGCCCTAAACCCTCCTCTCGGAAATGAGGGGAGGCCTGTGCCCAGCAGTGGGACGTATATAGGCTGCAACTTTACTTTTATTTTACTGGCCTAATAAGCCACATAAATGGGGCTTCAAATTGTACGTTCTCTGTTGTCTGATGGGTTACGCATATTCTTTTGAAATTTACTCAGGAGCACAAACTAAAGGACAACAAACGGCTACCAGATCTTGGAGCAGTTTCTAATACAGTGGTACGTTTGCTTCGGCCTGTACCAAGAAAGGTAAACCACATAGTTTATTTTGATAACTTTTATTCAAACTTGTCTTTGTTTCATTTTTTGTACAAGGAAGGCATATATTGCTTAGGTATAGTCCAAAGGAATAGATTAGGAAGAACATGCAAACTATCAAAAAAGGAGGATGTACAGAAAACATCTCTTCCAAGGGGTTCGTACGACGAGAGTGTTGCATCTCTTGATGGTGTTGAGTTTGCAGCAACTAGCTGGAAAGATAACAAACAGGTCTTCCTGTTATCCACGTATGTAGGTGAAGATCCTGTGGGTACTATTGGCCGCTACGACAAGAAGCAAAAAGGAACATAACGATACCAAGCTCCAAAGCAATTCAAGATTATAACACATATATTAGAAGTGTGGATACGATGGATAGTTATTTGGGGCGATATAGGATTCGAATGAAATCGAAGAAGTGGACCAATAGACTCTTCCAACATATGCTGGATATGGCAGTAATAAACAGCTGGATTCTATACAAAAAAGTGTCACTGAAAATGGAAACAAATCCCAAAAACATATTGAAACTTGCTGATTTTCGGACCGAGCTAGCTGAAACTTTGTGCAAGTATGGATCCGTACCTGAAAACAAAAGAGGCGGACCCAGCTTGAATAGATATGAAAATCCACAAAAAAAAAGAGTAAAACTTGGTGCACAGACATTTCCGCCACATGACGTTCGTATCGATGGAGTTGGACATAACAAATGCTACAGCACTAAAAGAAATCAGTGCAAATATACAAATTGCAAAAAATTCACTTTTTTCATGTGCACCAAATGCAAAATATCTCTTTGTGATAATAGAAAAAATAATTGTTTTCAAGTTTTTCATGCTACATAAAAGAAAATATCACGAATTAAAAAACTTTATATTTTCTGTTATCACTAAGCAAAAAACTTAAGACAAGAACATACAAAACATGTTTTATCAAAATTGATAACAACTTTTTTTTCTTAATAAAACTTTTAATATCATAGAATATTTTTTTAAATTATTTTTCCTGTGATCAGGAGTTTAATATACATATATTTTATTTTTCCAAAATAAAAATTCATGCATCTAAGAGTTAACTAATAAAAGGAATGATACGAAGTAAGAATTACAATAAATTTAAACAATGTTCGTTACCTGTCACTTTGTATTCAAACACAAAAATGTTGTTATAATATTGATCTTACCAACTTTTCTTAACAATCAATACAAATCGGCAGTTATTATTAACTATAAGATAAAATTGAGGTGAATATTATGAATTTACAATATTTAAATTAATAAAACTTTTCCGGACCAATTACTTTTACATATTTTCACCAGGGTTGCCACAGAGAAAAGAACACCCCTCTCGACATCCAGAAAATCATGTATCTGGAGGAAGAGACTGCGAGATTGACCCATGAGATTAACCCATATACGGAGGCTGCACTAAAAGTATCGGGAATGGAATATTCCCACTGTTCCTGTCATATTAAAATCTTTTTAATTGAAAACTCTTGTCAGCAGGAGTTTAATACATATATTTTATTTTTCCAAAATAAAAATTCATGCATCTAAGAGTTAACTAATAAAAGGAATGATACGAAGTAAGAATTACAATAAATTTAAATAATGTTCGTTACCTGTCACTTTGTATTCAAACACAAAAATGTTGTTATAATATTGATCTTACCAACTTTTCTTAACAATCAATACAAATCGGTAGTTATTATTAACTAAAGGGTGTCCAGCAGGAATTTTTCAACTTTAAAGTGCAACTGTCGAAATAATAGCGGGGTGAGGTGGGCGGGAGGGGTATCATTGAAAGCGCGGTACTTGTGGATTTGTTATAATAATAGAATATCTAAAGAATAGTGAATCGTTGATTCGCACGCGTCGAATGTTTTGTACTCATTTTAATATTCGGCGTTTAAGTGATGGGCCGAGCACGCAACTTATCTGGTCGTGGGTACAAAGATTTAGGCAAGAAGGACAACGCTCAACAAAACTCCTCCAGGACCATCAACATCAGCAGCAACGCCCGAACGTGTGTCTGAAGTTCGAAATGAAATCATTAAAAATCCACGCAAGTCGATTAGGAAAATTGCAGCCTCCACAGGAATCAAAAAGTCAACAGTGAATGTTATTTTTAAGAAGAAATTAAGACTCCATCCATACAAAATGCAAATTGTTCAGAGTCTTAACGAAAGTGACTATCCTTTGCGAGAAACCTTCGCGAGAACAATGCTGGAACGCTTTCGAACACCTACCAGGTTGGGAAACATTTTGTTTAGTGACGAAGCACATTTCCACATTGATGGATATGTAAATAAACAGAATATGAGATACTGGTGCCCGACAACCCAAGAGAACGCCACCAAAAACGTTTACATTGCTTGAAAACCACAGTTTGGTGTGCCATTTCGGCTATTTATCGGCGGCCCTATTTTTTTAACCAAGGTGAAACAGTCACTGCTCCGGTGTATTGCCGTATGATAGACGAATTTCTGCTACCGCAATTACAGCTGTATGCAGGTTATAACAATAGGACACAATTTCAGCAAGACGGTGCCACTCCGCATACAGCTAGGGTGTCGATGGAAAAGTTAAGAACAATTTTTCCAAATAAACTGATCAGCAAATACGGAGACATCTCATGGCCGCCCAGGTCACCCGACCTCACGCCCTGTGATTTTTTTATGGGGATACCTTAAATCGAAGGTCTATGAGAACAATCCCCGGACAATTCAAGCCCTGCAGGCCAATATTCGTCGTGAAGTTCAAAGCATTACTCCAGAGCTTTGCCGTCGCGTGATTGCAAATGTAAGGGTCCGACTA
Organism: Parnassius smintheus behrii; assembly: GCA_036936625.1. NCBI lineage: Eukaryota > Metazoa > Arthropoda > Insecta > Lepidoptera > Papilionidae > Parnassius > Parnassius smintheus. The sequence continues at coordinate 16,218,497 of JAUPFT010000028.1, read as the reverse complement.
CAGGAGTGCGTACAAAAAAGCGGTCATCATTTAAGTGATATAGTGTTTAAGAAATGAAATCCGCATGAATTTTGTACATTTTGTTTTAATAAAAATAAATAAAATCTATGTAGTTTTTTTTTATATGACATTTTAAAGTTGAAAATTTTCCACTGGACACCCTTTATAAGATAAAATTGAGGTGAATATTATGAATTTACAATATTTAAATTAATAAAACTTTTCCGGACCAATTACTTTTACATATTTTCACCAGGGTTGCCACAGAGAAAAGAACACCCCTCTCGACATCCAGAAAATCATGTATCTGGAGGAAGAGACAGCGAAATTGACCCATGAGATTAACCCATATACAGAGGCTGCACTAAAAGTATCGGGAATGGAATATTCCTACTGTTCCTATCATATTAAAATCTTTTTAATTGAAAACTCTTCGGTTTTAAAATTCGAATACGATTTATTTATTTAAAAAAAATTCTCGGTCTTGTCACAGGGTTTTGTCAAACTTGTTTAGTCGTTGAGAAAATGGAATTGACTCGAGAAAATTCAAGAGCGATGATTTATTATGACTTTCGAAGTGGTTTAACACAAAAACAGTGTGTTGACCGGATGATCTCTGCATTTGGTGCGAAGCCCTATCCAAAACCACAATTTATCGCTGGTTTGCTGAATTTTAACGTGGACGTCTCAAGCCCAGTGATGATCCCGGTCAAGGTCGTCCAAAAACTGCAGTCACCCAAGAAAACGTTGATGCTGTGCGTAAGCTGATTGAGGAAGATCAACATGTGACATACCGCGAAATTCAGGCAACTTTAGACATTGGCATGAGTCAAATACAAATAATCTTGCATGAATAATTAGGTGTAAAAAAGTTGTTTTCCCAATAGATACCGCATTCGCTCTGTGAAGAGCAAAAAGCGGCTCACGTTACTTGGTGCGGCAGAACTCTCGAAAGATTCCACGCAGGATCCTCAAATACTGTATACAACATCGTATCAGGTGACGAATCCTGGATATACGCGTACGAACCGAAACAAAAAACCAGTCACGAGTTTGGGTGTTCGAAAATGAGTTAAAGCCAACAAAAATTGTTCGTTCACGGAGTGTTGCAAAAAAAAACGGCCACGTTTGTCTCCAAAACCGGCCATGTTACGACTACTCCTCTTGAGGGAAAAAGAACGGTTAATGCAGAATGGTATGCTAGCATTTATTTGCAACAGGTCGTTTCTGAACTCCGTAAAGGGAACTGCAACCGCCGCATCATCCTCCATCACGACAATGCGAGTTCTCACACCACACACAGAACAAGAGTTTTTAGAGCAAGAAAACATAGAATTATTAGACCATCGGCCGTACAGCCCCGACCCAAGCCCTAATGATTTCTATACTTTCCCTAAAATAAAGAATAAATTGCGTAGACAGAGATTCTTATCACCTGAAGAAGCTGTAGACGCCTACAAAACGGCCATTTTGGAGACCCCAACTTCCGAATGGAATGGTTGCTTCAATGATTGGTTCCATCGTATGGAAAAATGTGTCAAATTTCGCGGAGAATACTTCGAAAAGCAATAAATACATTTTTAAATAGTAATGTTGTGTCACTTACTTGATTCCCGAAATTTTCAGTGCCGCCTTCGTATGCCCAGGAGGCTGTTAACGACCCAACAATGCGTTGCGAAAGAAAACGGTAATAAACTATTTGTGTCTAGCGCCATCTTCTGCTTATCTAAAGTACTACTTCATACATGCGCATCGTCCGTACTCCGGCAAGAGTGTCAAATTTGACAGATGGAAAGTTAAAATTCAGTTGAGTTTTTTCGCAACAAAATTGTTCACCCACGCTAACAAAAATGTAAGTATTTTTTATATAAACTTTGTTTTACATAATGATTTCTTATATTTACGCGAACGCTATGCATTGATTAAAACTACTTTTACGGATTTTGTCGCGTTTTATTTATATTAATTTTAATACCCGACGTTTCGGGTGCTTTCCAGCACCCATGGTCACGGGGGACTGAGGTGACTGACGTCCCGATGTCAAAGTTAACCCGGAGTACCTTCAGCATTTTAATTATTGTCTTTGGCCCGATCTACGCAGAATGAACTAACTGTGTTTTGAAGTCAGTTTTTTGTGACAATTTTTTTACCTCACCAACTTTTATAAGCAATTTGCAGGACAAGTACATCAAGGTAACAGGCATTGTGCGCCAAAATAGGATTGATAAATGTCCGTTAATAGATGTCAAGTCTGTCAAAAAGCCGCAAAGAGGCTATTACGACTACCGTTTGGATACTAACGACCAAATATGTGCTGTACGCTGGAATAACAACAGTGTTGTTACTTTACTCTCCAATGAATACGGTATTCATCCAATTCAAAAAGCAAAACGCTATTCAGCAATCGAGAAAAAAGGTTGATATTCAGCAGCCTTATGTAGTTCAACAGTATAATCGTTTTATGGGTGGAGTCGATAGACTAGATGCTAATGTTGGGACATACAGAATTGCAATTAGAGGTAAAAAATGGTATTCTAGCATTATAATGTGGATGATTGATGTAACCGTCAATAATTCTACTTTGCTAGCTAGATCAATGGGTGCTGAAGTTGACACTTTGGAGTTCAGACGTTCGATTGCGCGCTCCTTGTTACAGAAGTATGGAGCGCCAAGACTTCACCCAGGACCAACGACACTGCATGTTTTTCACAGCAATGTTCCTATGTCTGTTCGGAAGCACGGTGCAGATCACTTGATCATAACAGGTCAAGCACGAAAACGTTGTGCTGTTTGTAAAAACAAAACCACCAAAATATGTAAAAAAAAATGTGGTATAAATCTACATGACAAGTGTTTTGCCAATTTTCATGAATAATTTGTTACGTTTGTTATGAATAAAAACTGACTTAAAAAAATGTCTTTCATTTTATTTTGATGTTGGATTTCCATACAAATTAGTAAGTTTATTTGCCCAGTGGGTCGTTAACGACCCATTAAAAACAACTAGTTTCCAATGCTGAAAACCTGAATTTACTGCCTTTCGCTAGTATCTAGCACTTAATCCAAAAATCATAAAAATTCGTTGCTAAAAAAGTTAAGGGCACATATGTGTTAAGATGCTATGCCAGATCATCAGACAAATACGGACCTCCAACATCACTTTGAGGTGGTGGATGATCTTTGTATTGCAGTAACGCAAACATCTCCATCAAATCAATTTTTTCAAGATAAAAGAAAACACTGAAGCACATGCTAATTAACGGTTTTGGACGAGGGCTTTAATTTCGACGACGAAGATTCACTGCTATTTGTTACTTTATAAGCAGCACTCGTAAATGAAAACATGAAAGAGGACAAGATAGAAAACATCGGAAAGAAAGAGAAAAAAATATCGAATAGAATAAAGACATAGAAGAGCAATGTAAGAATGGAGACATAAAAGACCAATTTGAGAAAGAAGTCATAGAATAGCAAGTAGAAATAGAAAACTTAATAAAAACGATAGCAGGAAAAAAATCAATAGCAATAAAAGACCAATTTGTAGAGTTCTCTGAATCTTCTACAGATGACTGAGCTATAATAAGCTGTACACTCTTTTGCAATTGATCATTCACGAGCGTGACAAAATGAAAAATTAAAAAAAGTATATTTTATACTAAAACTTGAAATTTTTTAAATAAAATTTTAAAAAACCTTAACGTGTCGTAACCTTACAGTGGCCGGCGGGTCGTTGTATAGATGGCTGCATACTTTGACCTCGTCAAAGTATGCAGCGCGCTTTCAAGTAATTATATTATTCTGTCACACTTTATATTGACTGATTTGTTTTCATTGTTTTGGCTAATAATAGCCTGTTTCTTTCGCTAGTTACATATGCCTACCTAGACCTTGCAAGCAATAAAAAATTCACACCATACAGCATCGCCTGCTAAGCAAAAACCAGCACGACTTTATAGACATGACTCAATTAACTTACGTGACCTAAGAGTATTCAAGATAGTATAAAACGCAGGGTCTAATTGTTAAGAGAGCCCAATAGTAATTAAGTTAGTTTGTAAATTAACTAGTCTAGTACTCATGTGTACTTACGTTGTCACAGTAGTTAACTTGTAAATTAGAAAATAAAATTAATATAGGAAGTCTTCGTCTCCTTCCACTTCAAGCGAACCACCTAAGCGGTTCTATTGAAATAATTTATCTTATACTATTTATATATATATATATATATATATATATATATATATATATATATATATATATATATATATATATATATATATATGTATTTATGGATATATCATAAATTAACAATTTGAAAGTATGGATTTTCACCTTGTACTTAAGTTTATTTTTCTCTTAACGAAGATATTTTGACCTTATACAAGACGTAAAAGATTCTGACATTGAGGGTCGTTACGATAGTGGTGAAAAAGACTTTGACCCTGTATTGTTTCAAGATATCCTTGACAAGGAAAACGAAGATACCACCTCAACCTCAGCCTCCTCCAACACAACGAGTATAATCACCTAATGAGGCAATTAATCAAAACTTGTCTACCAAACTGTTGCATGGAATCAAACTGCTTTTAATGACAAGGATTGTAACAATTCCTACTCACTTTCAGGACTAGTAAGGACACCTAGTCAATATATTCAAGACCACTTTCATGGAGATTTTTTTGAACTTGCCGTTCTTCATAAAAGATAGCTTGATCTCTGCGACAGCTGTCAGTAAAATCACGCTTATGAAGTCCTGAATTTCTTAGTAGTACAGACAGGTACTGTCAAGCTATCTTTTATGAACTATAATTTACCACATTCGCGAAATCGAAACAGTTTAAAACTACACCACAGAAGATAGCAAAGTTGTTCGGAATTCTTTTGATTATGGGCGTCATCACGTATCCCCCCCTCCAATGTACTTGCGATCGTCTACGGATCAGGTTTTAATTTCAAAGAGGATGCGTCGTGACCGATTTCTTCTATTGAGAAATTCCCTTCATGTCTAATCCAATTTGCAACCTATCATCTACTAAGTTCGTGATACCCGTTATAAGCTAGAAAGAGTACCTGGACACTATAGTATTTACGAACAAACGACGCCATTCACGGGACGATGTGCATTAAGGCTAGTCGTTTTCCAATATTTGGAATAGGTTTACAATTATTCTAAAAACATTTTCTAAAATACGTCTAGCTCTTGAAAGCCTGTAATTGTAAATGCGTCTTTCCACATTAAGTACATTTTGATGAATTGGTGTCGTGATTTTCTGTAAGAACGAAAAAGCTTGATCTCCAACTAAAACGTAGGGCAAATTTTAGCAACTTACATTTGATGCTCTTGGCAGATTCAAAGATTTGTTCATTAGTTTCCGATAAAAATCAGTGTACTGAAACACACCAACCACCATCTGACACTAGTCAAAAATAAAAATAAATTAATTCATAGTTTGAATTGGCTACCCCAAGTAAAACTCGATTGTCGAATCCTCTGTAGTTATGAAAGTATGAACCAGCACCTATACAATGTGGAAAGTTTCCAATGTACATGGGTGTTAAAATCCTCACTGAAACTGAAAAACTAAATATTTCAAACCAGAAAGATCTGCTAACTGAATTTAATAATCGGTGCCACATATTTCTCATAACGAGGGAAATCCGAAAGATATACGATTTTTCAGATACTTCCACTTCTTCAACTCTCACGGTCTCCTGAGCGGAACCTCCTAGCGGTCTCATGAGACTGCGGCCATATTCCGTCAAATCCCTAGCGGTCTTATAAAGTCGCACCCACCCATACTTTAACCTATAAAAACTTATATATAGAGACTGTTTTCTATGAAGAAGTTTTGTATAATCAATATGAAATACTCTATCCTCAAGTGCAATAAAAAAGCGGTTATCCTATGAATATTTATTTATAATCTACGTTTATTTCGTACGCCATTTCCACGTGAATATTATTGTGTTGATTTTTAATTTTTTCTAGAGTTTTATTATTGTTTTAGTATAGTGTTTTATTATAAAATTGTAATGAAAGTTTTTGTGTGAATATGATTTATCTTTTCAGACCACAAGATAGAGTAGATTTTACTATGCTAAACTTCTTCATAGAAAAGTAGTCTCTAAATATAAATTTTAATGCTTTTAAGTGCTGTGGGTGGGTGCGGTCGCATGCGACCGCTCGGGATTCGCCGTGCGCATGCGACTGCATGGGATTTTTATTGCGCTTGAAGGGTTAAATATTGGTACCAGAAGTTTCTCTAGCACTTTGACTCACAGCTCTTCTGCTGTGAGTCAAAGTGCTAGAGAAACTTTTGTTGTCGTTGTTGCCACTGACCCAGCAATTTCCACGAATTGTGAGAGAATCGGATATGCAACGAATTGATGACGAGTGGAGTTTGCTATCAAATGTAAACAAACTTTCAGAATTAGAAATAGACATAAGGAAAAAACATGAATTTTGAGCAAATGTCCAAGATACTACAGGCTGCAAAATATTCGCAAACTTTGCTCTAGACGTATTATTTCTACCACATAAAGAAAGAGAAGTCGAAGACTTCTTTAGATATTTTAAACATGGGCGGATAAAAATATATCATTTAAATAAATATATAACATAATATATAAACAATTACGCCTGTCACCCAGAGGAGTAGGCAGAGACTACGGACTTCCATTTGGCACGATCCTGACATACCTCTTTCATCTTCTTTACAGCCATATATCTACGCATACATGCTCGTCGGTTAAGTGTACTTATAACGTAGCCCATTTTCAAAATATCGCCAATTTGGTCGAAAAACTTTCTTCTAGGGCGTCCATTCCCGACTATGCCGTTCACATCTGCCATATAAATTTGCTTTGTCACTCTTTCTTCATTCATTCTTTCTACATGACCAAACCACCGAAGCATTCCTTTCTTAATCCCGGTCACAACATCATCTTGCATACCACATTTATATCATATCACACAACTTCTCACCCTGTCATTCAGATTCAAACCTAGCATACTCCTTAAAGACCGCATTTCTACAATCAATCATTTTCTACGGATTGTCGTTTCTATATACGCTAGTACAATTTAGTTCAGTGATATTGGTCAATCAAAAGTTTTGATTCCGAAAAGACAATCTGAATCAGATTCAATTGCTGAAATTGTTTCAGCTGAAGACTGCATCGTCAGCCGAGATAACATGCTGTTTTCCCTTAAAATATTTCAAACCAACACAAGCTGTAACTACATTCATTAAACTTTGTCATGTTTGTTCATCAAAAAAAACTTTTCCTAGAAAAGGAATTGTGGTTCGTCCAATTATTTCAAGTGAATTTAATAGTAGGAGACAGGTTGATTTAATTGATCTTGAATCCACTGCAGACGACATATATAAATGGTTACTGAACCATCAGGACCACTTCGCAGAATTTACTTTTTTAACACCGCTTACATCTAAAAGAGCTGCTGAGTTATCTTTTGAACCTTTAAAAATCTGGCCAAAGAAGATCAGATGAAGTTTTGACATAGAAAGCACGCAAGAAACAGAATGTTCAAAAGAGAGGAATAATGAAGTAGAACAGATGATCACGGAGGAATATAACCTATATTAAGGAAGGCGGAATATATATATAACCTATATACCTGCTAATTTACTCAATAAGCATATAAAAAATAAAGATTTAGAATAAATTTTGACAAAAAATATAGAAAGCACAAGAAGACAAGAGTGTGCAAGGAAAATGTTCAATTGACATGAATATCGTAGAAAAGTTGATGTGTCGGGTATGTGACAACGAATCAGACGACGGCCATTCGTGTCGAATTTGTAATCAAGCTGTACATGTTATTTACGGTGATACAATAGGAGATGAAGGTTATAGGTCCAAAGTGATGTTTTTTGTGTTCTTAAGAAAAAAACTCAATACAAGAAAGGAATCAAACTTATATGAATCAAGTGAAATGTGCAGAGAAGATGAAATCTGCTTCTTCAACTAAACTGTTTTGTTTTGACACTGTTTTGATTGACATTACAAAAGTTGATCGAGGACCATTAGATTCCAAAAATATTTTTATTAATTTTTATTTAGATCTTTTTAGTGTTGGGTCTTCTGCTGGTATATTAAAGTATTGGTTGACCCGAAACTCGATTCAAAAAGCATAAATAATTTTCACAGATTCAGTGCCACAAATTGAACTGACACTGTAGTGATAGCTGGAAGAGTTTCAAGATATGGGGGGCACGGCTTTAAAAATGTAATTGTGAAATATCAAAGGTCCAGTGCAAAACCAAAAGATGTATTTGCCAGAAACTAAATGTATCGTGTAATTCAAGGCGCCATAAACACTTTCTTAAATAAATAACGAAGTCTCCATTTTTTACAGTCGTTGTCTTAAATATCCAAGTCTAACTACACATACCTTTAAAGCTCTATATTTCTTTTGCTCCTTTTGGTTGACTGAAACTTCATTGTCTAATAAATGCATCAGTTAATTTGAAATTTTGTTTTATGACTTCATTCTCTATTCATTTCACTAGATTTAGCTCAGTTAAGAGACATATCACTGGATTTTATATTATTACTTTGTCATATCACTAACATTTTGTAGGAATAAGACGTCGTAAATAAGAGTATTCAACATTTACCGGGATTTCGTGGTATCCCTAAGGATTTGGTGAAATCTCTAATATCCTCATTTCCCTGGGACACATACATGGCCATATTTCACCCATATGTACTTATAGTGGCCCCGTAATGTTATTTTAGTAGCCACGTGGAGTTCCTTGCACTCAGGTAATGCTTTCTTACATTTATTATTTTACTTACTCATATTTATATTGAATTGTGGAGAAATGAGTACAAGGCATATACAGTGATATTAAAATAATTTTATTACAAAAAATAAACAACTCTATTTCAGTAATTCTTCTAATTTCCTAATTCACTTCCTTAGAAGTCACGTCCGTGACGATGTCAAAATAATTGTGATCATCATGATTGTGCGGGTTATTTTTGCAGTTACTCTAAGGTACATGATTTTTTTATCAATTTTTCTAGGTTTTCTGAACCCTAAACAACCACAAAATACAATTTATATAACAATAAAAGAGAAAACATATTATCCGGTTGCAAAGGGATACAGATTCTGAAGAAGAGTCTGAATTATGCAACAGTATATCATTCCGGGATATAAAGTAGGGAGTAGTAGTGTTTGTTAGGGTGGAGCGAAAATTTTTTTTTACCTTATCATATTCTAATAGTGCGCAAAAGGTGCATTTAGGAATAAAATTAACAGATGCAAAATATTATTTGGATTGATTCAGAGTAAATGTCTCTGCAAGGTCATTTAAATTTTATAAAAAGATGATTTTCGACCCAAGACTGACATTATGTAAATATGCTAATATTTAAAAAATTGTAACATTTTGTGTTACTTTATAATTTAAAATATAGGTTATTTCCATTATAAATCAATAAAAAATCGTTTTTACGTAAGCTTACTTCAAATTAAAGTCATGACGGCGCGCACGGGAAATAATTTTGGCGTATGCCCGGGAGGTAGTTTGTCGCGCATTAATAGTGTCACTGCGAGTATGCTATTGTTTTTTTTTGTTGTTGTGAAAGGTCGCGCTTTTATCTATTTCACAATATTTCTTGGTTATTTGAAGCATGGAAAGAACCATTAGTGCTTTCAAGTGTCCCTTTTTGGTAATATTCAAGATATTAAAGAGAACACTTTACCTACTTATGAAGATATGATGAAGTACTACGAGTAGACCAGACATCAACTGAAATTGCAACTGGAAACTGTGAAAGAGCCAATATTTTTACAAAAAGGTGATATTGTGGCACATGGAGTTGGAAATATCTAGCAAACTGCGTCTATTCCGACCGTAACTAGAAGACAAGTTATACAAATGTTAAAATCCTACCATTTAAAATGTAAAAATTAACCCAAGTCTATTAAGAAGCGCTCTTCAGAAAAATTTTAATTGTAAATCGAGAAAATAATAAGCAGCTATTTCATATTTTAGTATGCATATGCCATGAATTCACGAATTACACCTGCCCGACCGATAAAAACGAACCCAAACGGGAACATTCATTTTTGATTGATCAGCGAACTTCTCGAAAAATAATAATAGGCGGAGTCGACGTTATTTCTATGAAGAAGCTACAAAAGATATCGGTTAAAAGAAGCCTTAATTAAAATCATTTTTATCGATTTTGCAACACTGGCAGCACTGCCGCCGTCCGCCCGCCGGGTTACTTAGTACTAGCGATGGGTAACTAGCCAAAATTGCAATAACCTAGCTAGCCAGGTATTTGTGGTGGCATAGCCAGCTAGATAACCAGCTAATCAGCTATTTGGATAGATGACTCACTAACCAACCCATAGATGATACCGTTAGCGTAGCCACTGTAGTGTAGCTAGGACTTGAATAATGCTCAACTGCCCTGTGATTACGTACTATAAAACGTCGGATTTCCGGATCCACCCATCCCCAAGATGCCATTCACAATACCAGAGAGCACCCACACCCTTGTGATAACCACACGGAGGCAATACAAGTACATTGAAAATTGGAGAGAATGTCACAAAAATGGAGCAGAACTCGTACACGGAGCACCGGAGTACACGGATGATTTGCTCCTCTCAGCCGTGCTGTCATACATAACCCCCTTCACAACTTCAGCATTTGACGGATCCCGCATAGCAGTGTCCGCACCCGAGAGATCGAATGTAACCGACGCAGTGATAGATGCAGGCCTTCTAGCACTGGCCTTGTCATCAATGATGACCCTCGCCAAACCTATCACCGTTCAAAACACGCCAGCCTTCACCAAGAGGTGGAAGGCAGCATTGGCCTCCGCCTCAGTAGCCGACACCCTTCCAACAGAGTCATGGCAAGGGGTGATCGCTCTAACAACTAGATTTCAGAATATCGCTTCCACTCGCGATGAGCTAAGAATAGAGATAGTCGACAGGTTCTTGAGCTAGATTTGAGCGGGATCCAAGGGGCCATTCTAGCTCAGATAAAGCTCGTATGGGAGTTTTCCTCATTGAAAGCTGTCCAATACATGGACGCTTTTATTAAATCCCACTGTCGGGCCTTAGAAATCCCGGCCGTTTTAGATCAAGCCTTATTGCTGCAAAGTAGATGGGACAAAGCAAGAAGAAATGACCCCAACTTCGCATACACCAGGGTAAGAAACCCTCTACCGCACACAGAACTTAACCACTCTCACTACCCGGATCTTTATTACGCAGCAATCGCGTACGTCAAAGTTAACAAGCTAGTGGGAGAAAACTTCCAAATCTCTCAGTCGCATGTTTCCAATCACGCTTACCTTATTGATCGGTACATAAGGAAGGTGGCAAACGCTGAGCTAGGATAGATGTCAGATGAAACAAAAGAAAAACTCATGAAACTGGGCTATCCCGTAACACAACGAAGACCTGCCACGTCTGACAGTGAGGAAGAAGAAGAACCTCCGAGACGAAGGACGAGAAGACACAAAAAGTGAAGAGTCCTACTCATTATATTTAAGAAAAAATGAACATTAACGTGTCTTGTCAAGCCGACATGGACCTCAACGACGAGTTCTTTTGTGCCGCTATGGATCGACTAAAAGAGAGCCCAGGACCGGACGTGCTGCATCAAGGCATCACAATACCCATCACAGAGTTAGTTAACAGGTGTAGGGGGAAAAACCCGACGTCAATCTGAAGAGGGCATATCCGCGCCCAAGAGGACAAAGACAGAAAAGAAAACCAAAAGGATAGAGGAAGACTCCGAGACTGAAGGCCCCCCTCCCCCCAACGGGCTCCGGGGTCGCCGCCCCCAGCTCCGTCTGTGCCCAGCAGTGGGGCGTATATAGGCTGTAACTTTACTTTACTTTACTTTGAAATTATATCGGATCAGATGCTTGTTTCACCGACAACTGGTGAAATAGAATCCGTCTCTAGTTCGTCTTCTGCTATTATTAATGGTGATAGCAGCGAAAGTGATGATCAAATGTCTCTAAGCGATTCCTCTGAAGGGCCACTAAGTGACGTTGAAAACGAAAACCCCACCATTTTAAATTCTAAAGATTCATCTTGTGATTGTTTTATCGATAATTTGTGCTAGTGCATAACAATATTGTTTATTTTTTTTTTATATAACTACTGTAATAATTATGAAAACTGGTCCCATGGCAAACCACAATGTGATTTTTAAATTGATCTCTCATAAATAAAGGTGTCCTATCGGAGCAAAGTAAAAGTGACTAAATAATGGTAAATTATACGTGGTAGAGCCATGTTGCAGTTATATTAGAAGTATAGTTGTAGCACGAATGGGTCCGCTCGACCGGGGAAGAACCACGTTCTCACAGAATACCAGCGTGAAATAGTAGCTTAATGCTGCTGTATTTCGTATGGTGAATGTAGAGAACCGGATACCCTTTTTACTGGAAACGAGGCATTCCATCTTAGTCCTCACGGGTGACAACGCATCTGCATTTCGATTCGTAATCGAGGATAGATGTGGATGTCTATGGGCCACTGCAACCACTTACCATCAGGTGGACTGTGTGCTCGTTTGTCACCCTATCCTATAAAAAAAATAACACTATGCCTCATTGAAAAATAAATGACAAACTTGTGAAGAGAAATTACGATGCAGTTACCCCTGCATAAGAACTACTTTGCTCCAAAAGAAATAAGAAACAAAAATAAAAAAGTTGGTCACTAAACACAATAACGTATATGTCAGGTTAAACTTTAATAGATTTAGGCAATATTTAAAAATAAATGGAATAAAAAATAGTTAGAGCAAATTTCGGTGCACAATAGGACCAGGTTACGGTACTAGATAATGTTTTAAATTGTAGAGTTGATAATTCACTTATGTTTGATGTAAAGCTTTAAATGAAATTTAAAACAATAATAATTACATTTTGCTCTTGCATTTCACTCATTTTGAATTTAACAACCGACGAAGGTCACGTAGGTACTTTTGGTTTGTTTGTTTATATATTCAAAAGTGTGTTCGCCTTAATTGTTCTGTTTTTCGAATTTATGCAGCGACAGTATGGGACAGATGGGGTAGTGCTTCGTGCGTACAATGTAAATATTAAAAATAATTGGTGTAAATAATAGGTACTTCCTAGAACTTCGATATAATTTAATTTAGTAAAAATTCCAGGCAGTATTTGGACATATTTTCAAAAAAATATATATCTCAAAAAGGACAATGTAATACATATATGTAAAAGTTTTTTTAGTTACAAAAGTTCAACAGGCAATCTAACCACCCATTCAAAATCTAAACACATTGCTACTTACGCTGAATTAAAAATTTTTAATTATTCGGAAAACCCGGCAGGGTCTATCACCAGGATCTTTTCAGGCTTCTTAGAATACATCCAGAAATGTGTGCATTGCTGATATGCTGTACCGTCTACGAGCACTTATCGTGACGCAGATGTCGTTGTCGCGTCATCGAATCACATTGTACCAGCGGTACCATTCAATCCCTTTCCTCCAACGAAGAGGCAAAAGCCAAACTGATGCTTATATTCCAAAAAAAGCAATTGACGCTGACTTAATGGATCACTTCATTGATGCTTTTCATCTGTTTAGTTTAGTAAATGAAAGTTTTTTTAGGAAGTTTGCGCGGTGGATCCCAGGGTATGTTTCCCGAAAAACTGTTAGTAATAGCATGCTTCCAGAAATCTACCATAAAACTAAGATGATGATTCAAAACAAAGTATCAATTTGCATAACAACCGACTTGTGGACATCCACCTCTACGGGTAACTAATAGCAGTTACAGGACACTACATAAATAATGATATGGAAATTCCAGCTGTATTACTGGACTGCTGCAAGTTTTTTGGGAATCACACTGCCGACAATATCGCAGCTGAGATCAAAGGAATATGTGAATAATATAAATATTCAAAAAAATTAACACGTTGCCTGTCCAGAGTACTTTGGATAAGGTTGTCATGACGTCCAATTTTTTTTTCGGCCAAACTGTTTCATTTTATCTACTTACTTATTTTGAATTTACTGAATTTCAGCATTGCATTATTTTTTATGCACGGACGTGACAGCTAGAATACCGTGCATTGCAAACAATGCACAGACGTAGTAACAAGAACATTGTGGATTATATAAAACGCACGGACGTTTAATGAAAATTTTTGTTATATCCATAGACAATAAATACATTTTTATGAACTTATTATTGCTTTTTGTTCATATCATTGTCAATGTCATTCAAAATTTTCATTATCATATGTCATTTTAACCGCTTTTCGTTAATAATCATTCGAATTTTTCGTTAGTTCTTGTTATTGTTTTGAAAATGCCTCTAAAACATCTATCTGATGAACAAATGCGACGTATTTTGGAAGACAGTGATGGCGAAGACGAATTCTCGCGCCAACTAGAAGATTTGGACTCACACGATGAAGAAGATTTACAATCAGGTACATACGTATATAATGCATGCATCCCTATGCTTTCGGTGAAGGAGGATCTGATTAGTATTCAACAATTTATTGATATTACTAATACACAGAATGTAAACGCCGCTATTGCACAATCGGGTAACATAGTCGCTTCTGCTTCTGATAATGACGAGAGCTTGAATACCACCCTGCTAGGTCTCTTTCTCAGCCGGATGAAGAAAATGCTGGTAGTTCTGGTTTGCCTACTGATGCTTTGCATATGTCTCCTGCTGATTCCATTTTTTCTGCTCCACATATCCCCCAGCTTAGTACTGAATGGCAGAGTGGGTTAAGTGATTTGCCACGGCAAGTTTTTACTGGTTATAATGAAGGCAAACGCCAGGAACGCTTATTTTCTGATCAATCTGACTTATGGACGATTTTCACCCACATTTTCGATGAAGACATAATTGAATTTATGGTAGTCGAAACCAATAGATACGCTTTGCAAACCACAGTGAGTGATTTGAGGCCCAACAGTCGTCTAAGGAGATGGAAACCAATAACAGGAGATGAAATGAGAAAGTTCTTAGGTGTTTATTTATTGACGGGAGTCATAAATTTTCCAATGCTCGAAAACTACTGGAAAAAGGACAAATTATACTATCATCCACTTCTTCACGAGATAAATATGTCCTACAATAAATTCGCGCTGATACTGAAATGCTGGCACTTTGTAGATAACGAAGCACCACGTAATGAAGGCGACCGTTTATATAAAATACAGCCACTCATCGACAAACTAACAAAAAACTGGCGAAAAATATTTACCCCCGGAGAATGTATAGTAGTCGACGAGTCGATGGTTGATTTTAGGGGAAGAATTATTTTTCGAACTTACAACCCACAAAAATCTCATAAGTACGGCATAAAAATTTATAAATTATGTACTGACAGTGGTTATACCTGGCGTTACCGCGTTTATTCTGGTCAAGACGACCAAATAGATGGATTAGATAAACCGGGATCAGTTGTTGTTAGTTTGTGCAAAGATTTGCTTAAAGAAGGAAGAATCCTGATAACGGACAATTACTACACTAGCATACCTTTAGCAAGGTACCTAAAAGAACAAGGTACTGATTTGTGTGGAACAATACGCAAAAACCGTCGAGAACTGCCCCGAGAAGTGGTTCAGCAACGTTTAGAAAAAGGCCAAATTTCTGCGTAGCAGAACAACTTTGCGACCATCCTAAAATGGCATGATAAACGGGATGTGCTTACGTTGTCGACGTGTTACGACCATGAAATGCGAATGTCAACTGGTTTTCGAAGAGTTTTGAAGCCTACTATGGTGCTGACCTACAATAAAGGGAAGAAAGGCATAGACTTGGCTGATCAGCTAGTAAGCTACAATTCGCCGGCGAGGAAAACCTCTGTTTGGTATAAGAAAATTGCTGCGGACCTTCTGCCGGCCATTCTGATTTATAACGAGTTGCACCCACAGTCAAAATTGAAGGATCTGGATGGTCATCAAATCATTATAAAGAAATTACTTAAGGTGGAAACTGAGAACTTTTCAAGTTCCAGTTCTGCGAGATCTTTGCGTCCTACAAGAAGTCACAAGTTAACGAAAATACTCAAGAAAGCTAATGAAAAAATTTGGCAAAAACGTTGTGCCAGTTGCTACAAAAAGCTGAAAGAATCGGGATGCACAGCCACTGATGCAAGGAAGAAGACTTCACAAGTTACAACCGAGTGCATTCCATGTAAAAAACCATTTTGCTTACAATGTTATAACGAATCTCACTAATTGCCAGTGGACTTTATTCAAATAATAATGCTTTTCAATAACCCAGTTCATGTTACCAACCAATTAAAAAAAATTCACTGCTCATACATCTGCAAAATATTAAAGACGTAGCGCTCACGTCCAGTCTACAAAAGCTCATTCAAAAAGAATAGGCTCGTGCATTATCGATAAAGCACGGACGTCACAGCAGCAGCCAAAAATGTATTATATATAATGCACGGACAGGCAACGTGTTAACTTTTCTATCACCGATAATGCGCCCGCTATGCTAAAAGCAATAAAAGAAATTTTACAACTAAAGCACTACAGATGCTACGCCTATTCGTTAAACCTAATTGTGCAATTTAGTTTGAAAACGATGGAATCTTCCATTGATAAAGTGAAAGTAATAGTGCGTTATTTTAAGCAGAGCACCACCGCTGCAGACAAATCAACTAAATATCTATTGGACCACGGACTTCCACCAAAACGGTTGAAACAAGACTGTCCGACCAGATGGAACTCAACATTTTATATGTTGGAAAGGTTTATTGAATTAGAAAAAACTACTGCTTGCTACCATGGCAGTGATAAATAAAGATCTACCCGTCATATCTTTAGAAGAATGGAAGGCATTTAAAATGCTGTGCCAAGTATTGCGACCCTTCGAATAAAGAACACGATCTGTGAGTGGTGAAAAGTACATCACAGAGGGTTATGTAGTAATTTATACGATAACTAGCTGAAACCCTAAATTTATTGATACACGACAGTGTCCTATGTGATGTTGTATACTTGGTTGCGTTAAATTTAAAGAAAGGGTTAGAAGATTTAAAAATATAGAAAATTCAAACTTTTCTCTCTGCCTTCTCTTAGATCCCAGATTTAAATTAAAGGCTTTTGAAGAGCAGGCAACGGTTGTATGGAAAAAATAAGTTAATTGAAATGGTACAGTACCAAATATCAAAACAGTTTAATTTCCAACCAGTTCCAAAAGAAACCTCAGTGGAAAAAGAAAAAAGTTATATATACTCTCCTTTTAATATTTTAGACAGTATAATTGTAAACAATTATAACGTAAGAACTCCGTTATCGAAGGCTGTCAAAGAAGTCGACATGTATTGAAATGACCCACTTCCCTTTAAAGCGTCATCGGGAGAATTGAACGATCCCATTAAATCGTGTAAAATTCATCGCAAAATGTACCCAAATTTAGCATCAATTGTTAGAACACATCGCAACATGGTCGCACCTCAGTTCTCTGCGAAAGGTTGTTTTCGATATCGGGATTAATATTAGACAATTGGCGAGTGAGGCTTACAACTCAAAAATTGCAAAAGCTAATGTTTTTAAATGTCAATATGGACAAAGAACGTTTTAATTGAACATAAACAATCATCATCAAACTTTTAAATTAGGTAAATAAATTGTGTATAAATAAACAAAAACATAAATAGGTAAAGCTTTAACTGTTACATGGAATTACCCTTTAATATCTTGTCAGATGTGGTAACAACTATAAAACAATAATTGACCTCAATAACATAATTCACGAAATAAGAATAGTATTAAGTAATAGTTCTTGATTGCTAATAGCCACTTAATACAAAAATGAAATACTTACATAGTGTAGTTTATTAAAAAAAAAACTTTAATTTTTATTGACTATTAATATTACTTATTTTACTTGCATTTTCTTAGATAACACTGCCTAAGTTGACTATAATTTTATAATATGGACCATCGATTTAAATGCCCATATTTTTTTGTAGATAGTACTCACTAAAAGAAAGCGTTTTGCAAAGTTTTAGGTTGCGGAAATTTACGGTTCATGAGAAACATTATTTTTTTTACTTTTCATACAAAATGGCAAATAACACGCAATTACAAAATAATTTGACAAATAATTGATGTCAAACGTCAATCACTTCACGTTTCAATTAGTGTAGGGTTGCGAAAATTTTTAAAGTATCGATACCTACTAGATACCAAGTATCGCATCAAAAGTATCAATACTGCTTAGTATTGTACATTTCGATAATTTTAACATGCGTTCGTGAGCACGAATTTACCTCAAAGAAAGATGTGCTAAAGTGTTATGGGACGCCTTCCTACTAGCAACTTGATTAATTGACTTGATTAATTAGAAAACTGTTTTTATAGGACATGACAATTATAGTTATGTAATTTGTTACGATGGCGGTCAGTGGCTAATAGGGCCCACCTACGAGCACTTAACCCTATAGAGAACACTTAGTAATCCCTCTATATCTAATATATCCAAAACAACGATATCTAAATGCAATAATCATTTTGTGGATAATTATCGACAATACGAAATAAATATACCGCACTGTACTAGTCATTAGCGTCACGAGGCTAATTATGATAAGGAGAGACAGACATACATGTTTGCAGTAAATGCAAAAAGGACGGGGAGTGACGCGTGGCGGAACCTTCCAGTTTAACTTGACCCTTGTTGCGTAATAAAAATGTTGAAAATATTTGGTAAAATAAAGAAATGTACTTACGATAAATAGATAATAGATAATATAAAAGTAATATTGATTGTTGTTACACTACATGTTTTACTGTTGTTTCCGCACCATTTAACGGCACAACAAGACATGATGCCGTAAATTGATTTAAATTTATATTTTAAATATAAGCCGTCTCTTCGGTTCTAGTTCTTGGTCGCCACTGGCGGGAAACAAAAGTGTTCCGAAATATATCAGTGACTAGTCACTGATGAGTTGACAGGTTCGGGTCGCCTTGTATTACGTCTCTATAGGGTTAAGTGCTCGTAGGGGCCCACTGACGGCACTGCAAGCAGCCAGCTGCTCGCAGCATCATTGCCAATCGTTCCAAAAGTATGCATGAAGGCCCGACTTTTATCTGTGTTCCTTGCCGCAGCGCTGCAGTGCTCGGAGCAATCAACAAGCATGGAGGCCGAGCATTGAATTGAAAGTTTTTTTGTGTTGTGACACTCTATCATCAAATATACTCAATAGTGCGATAGAAAGAGACAACACGCTGTAATCGATAAAATTGGCAGTCCAATCCGTGCGCACTATACAGAAGTATCAATATTGATGACATACGGTATTGATAGTAGGGAAAAAAGTCTTCATTTGTGTAACTTTAAATAAAAAAAGCAAAATTTACTTTTTAATAACAAAGGTAGGTACATTTTGTTCCGCTTTTGTTATTCGTAAAAAGTGTATCGAGTACAAAAATACTTGTATTGAAATGAAAGTATCGATACTACTCAAGTATCACTAAATTTGTTTTTACACTGCTTACTGCTTAGAACGAAACATTTGTGGTCCCGTATGTGCGATCCCCGGTCCTTGACGAACCGGTTGCTGGTCCTAGTGGGATGACTGGTCCCAGTGGAGCAGCTCGTTCTTGTGGTAGCCTATCAGCTATAGCTAGTTCTTCGGAGGACGAGAGCGAGGTATTTGCTGCTGCGATGCCCAGACCTACTGGGACATCTGGCAGAAGGCTTAATCTTTACTCGGATGAGTTAAGTTTTTATTTATGTTCTGATTACTGTAATAACATAATATCATTGTTATTTCAGGTCAGGTCAGGTTATAAACGGACGTCTAATTATAAGTAAACCACACAACTGGCGGATCGCCCGCGGGGCAAGAAGTTGGTGGGCGCGGAAAGATTTTAGGGAGTTTCGGGGTGAAGTGCGAGGGCGGTCGAGATCGAGTGACATTTTTCAGTGCACTCGCGGCTTTCGCAGCGGGCAGTGGGTCAATTGGTTACGGACGCTCGGAACAAAACGCACACGAGATTATAACCCAAGATGATTTTTGCCAAGCAAATTAACAAGCAAGCGAAACAATTGGTGTACAATGTACATTGTTTCTTTAAACTAAGAAAACAAGATCAATCGTCTACGGAATATCAACAAGACGTAACTTTGAATAAATTGGTCGCGCAAGCAACAGGAATATCTTTTAACATCTGTGAGTAAAATTGTCAAAGAAGGAAATGATACGAACAAAATAGCGTGGTTTTTAAATCCCCCAAAAAAATAAAACAGGTACGAAAGAAGAAGATTGAAATAGATAATTTTACTGAAGGAGTAGTGAGACGAAAAATAACTCAATTTTACACTATTTACAAGAGGGTTCCCACATTAAAAACATTAAATGCTAAACTTAAAGAAGAAGGAACTTTAAATTGCGGTCGAGAATATTTGGGACTATTACTGCACAAACTTAGCTTTAAATTTAAAAAAAAACGTCAGTCGAAGAGAAAAGCTGCTTATTGAACAACCAAACAATGTTTCTTGGCGATGGAAATATCTGAATGCGATACAAAAACATCGAAGAGACAAGAGATCCATTGTTTACCTCCATGAAACATACGTCAATTCCTCCTTAAATGTTCCATCGTGCTGGCAATCAAAAGAAGAACGTGGAGTGCTGGCTCATATTGGCAAAGGACCGAAATTAATTATTGTACATGCAGGAGGCCAGGCTGGATTTGTTGACGGAGCTCTTTTAATTTTTAAATCAATAACTAAAACCGGGCACTATCATTCGGATATAAATTTTGTAAATTTCAATAAATGGACAAAAGAAAAATTATTGCCAAATTTACCTCCAAGATCTGTAATTGTTATGGATAACGCCGCGTATCATTCAGTCCAGGAAGACAAAAAAGCAACGATGGCAAATACAAAAGCTTCGATGCAGGCTTGGCTGCAAAGATATAATGTGGAATTTGACAGTTCCTTGAGAAAATGTGACCTGCTCAAGTTGATCAAACAACATGGATCTGAAAATGTTTACAAGATTGATGAAGTGCTAAAAGCTGCAGGCCACGAAGTATTAAGACTTCCGCCGTATCACCCAGACTTGAACCCCATAGAGCTGGTTTGGGGGGATATCAAGGGACAACTTTCGAGAAACGAACTTGACAGTAATTTAGATAAGAAGAAAACTGCACTAGAGAAATTATTTAGTGAATTTCCAGTAGAAAAATGGGTAGCATGTGACACACATGTCCAGAAAATTGAAGATGAGTACTGTCAACACGATCGAATACTCGACGACGCTATGGACGAAATGATAATTAATTTACTAGATAATTCTGACTCGTCCAGTTGCACTGATAGCGAATACGGTAATGCAAGTGATATGAATATTGATATTAGCGAGGAGGAAAATATATGATAATTATTAAAATAAAATTATAAAAAATGATTAAGTACTGCTTTTCCAAAGTGTTTTGTTAAAAGTTAATAAATATTTCTGATATAAATCATTGTCTTATTTATATTCATGTACATAATTAAAAAAAATACGTTACAGTAAAATAAAACTAACATGCTACAAAATCATTGATCTAGTAAAGTTGACTTTTATTTACATTATCCTATATTTGCAATCGGCGAATATTATCCCGGGATATTGGAGACCACTCGGAGAGATTTTTGGCAAGATAATATGCTGTAAGATCTGAAAAAAAAGATTCACTGTGGATAGAGAAAATTCAAAACAGAATTTCCCCCTCGGATCGTGCTCTGTGTGGACGTCTGTTAAGAGTTTATTCCACGCTACGTATTTATTTAGTATTTTTAATGTAATCTTTGATTAAATTGAACACAAAAATAGGAGAACATAAATCGACGGGAGTTCTTTTTGTGCAACTTGCAAGTAATCTGTAGTGTGTAGGGTTGCCAGATGGTCGGGATTCGTCTGGATTCTCCCGACAAAACTCAAAAACTCCCGACAATCAGCTCCTCGTAAAGTTCTGTACAAAATAATAATTTAAAATTGTCGCGCACTTTCACGTCCACTCAATTTTCGAATGGAACGCCGGTCCCGATCAATCATCCATCACTTATAAAGAACAAAGAAAAGTTGTTTATTAGTGATCGATGCGGTCAATGTTAAACGGGGGCAGGGGCGGGTGGCGTGGCGTGGAACAGTGGAACGCTGTAAGCTGTAACCCCGCGTTCGCCCGATTCGTAGGTTTACTTCGTCGCATGCGCACTATTTCACAGCTTCTAACAGTAACGTAAGGTAGATATCAGGACGCAAGAATATTGGCTTAAGGAAATTATTGACACTAAACTCGAATAGGTAAGTTTTTTTTTGTGTTTTATTTTCGTTATTTATGATTTCAATTTTAAAGCATGTCATATTGTCGAACGATCTTATGGTAGCTCAATTTTAGTACCTACGCATGTATTTACGCGCGATTGACAAATAATATCTACTTACAGAATTTAATTGATCGATAAGTATTAATTGTCGAATTTACTTACCTGTATTTCATTTTTTGTTGAAAACTGGTCCGTTATCGTCTGTTCTTACATAATAAATTTTTGATAATTAAAATTTAATTGTCATCAAAAATCGTTAATAGATAATACTATTAATTATATTAAGTTTTTGGAAAATTCAAAAATTTTAATAAATAAGTAAGTTTATTAAATGAATAAACGAGATTATTAATGATACTATCGCTGTCAAATCATAGTGGTCTAAGTTTTTTAATTAATTTCGCTACGTATTACCTCTAGAAGATTTAAATATTTTATTTAAATTCATATCATTTTATTTTTATGGCTTGGTGGCACTTGAGTGTATTTGGCAAGATATAATGTGACTTGTTGGTGTCAAGGTGGTAACGGTAGCAAAAATGCTGTTTTGTTTTAGATAATGTCGGCATCTAAATCACCAGAAAAGATAGACAAGGAGATCGGACCTGGGCCATCTAAGAAAAAAAAGTTTTATATAGTTTATTCTAATACTTGGGAAAATCATCCAGACTACTCCAAATGGATACAAAAAAAGATGATTTTACTGTTGTATGTAAATTGTGTCAAACTGATATGTAAATTGTGATCAAGTATGAGGGGAGTCGTGGTTTAGACAAACATAAGCAGACAAAAAAACGGTAAACAGGAGTCGTCACAGAAAGTATCAGGTAATCTTCAAAATTTCTTGGTAAAAAAAGATAGCGATGAGGGAAATGAGATCTCAAAAGCTGAATTAATGCTTGTATTTCACAACTTAACTCATGGTATAAGTTATAACAGCCTGGACTGTCAGATGAAACTAGCTTCTGCTGTGTATTCTGATAGCAAAATTGCTGCTAAAATATCTTGTGGACGTACAAAAGCTGCAGCAATAGCACGAAATGTGCTCGCCCCATATGCACAGGAACAAGTCGTTACTGAACTTAAGGACGCTGAGTATTTTTCGGTAGAAAGCTGAGTTACGCTTTTTCTATGGAGTTTTTTTTCTATGTGGGTAGTTGTGATTGCAACACGTAAAACTGTTATCTCTCAAGTTATAATTAAAATAAATACATAATTCGTAAAATATTATATTTCAAGTGCTAGTAATGAAAAATTAGCTTGAACTACCTGTCTGTGAGTGTTTACTACTTAATCCAACCACAATTACAACACTTTTTACTTTTATAACCTCTGTCAATTCTTCATTATACCATGGACCCTACAATTAAAAACACTATGACCAGTTTGATGGAGGTGTTTCATAAAAGGATGAATGATTTTGAAGAAGAATTGCGGAAAACGCCCAGCACATCCACCAGTACTACTTCTTTGGTAGCTGAGTTTGCATCTTTCAAGATATTTGTAGGGCAGGCATTAAACAGTCTTCAGCAGCAGATGGAATTACTTGCTCGTAATGCTGACAGCATGGAAATACGAAGCCGAAGGAAAATGTTACTGCTTCATGGTGTACCAGAGATTGCAAAAGAAGACACCGCTTTGGCTGTCACCAATGTTCTCCAAAATCAGTTGAAATTAGACAACGTCTCTGTCAGTGATATTAAGCGTTGTCACAGATTGGGTAGACCAACAGCTCCTCACAAGCCTCGGCCAATTTTAGTGAAATTCCTAGATGTAGGGTTGCGTGATAAAGTCTGGTACGCAAAATCCCAACTTAAAGGCTCTGGTACCACAGTATCCGAATTTCTCACCAAGCTTCGGCATGATCTCTTTGTAGCTGCCCGTGAAAAATTTGGTATCTCCAAATGCTGGACCAAAGATGGATCTGTATACATTGTGAAACCTGATGGAACCAGACATCGTGTTACCTGTCTGAACGACATCAGCAAAATCGATTGCCAGACAAGCCCAAAACCAGTAACGAAAACTACAGCTGGGAGGCCCAAGCGAAACGCCGTTGTGAAGAAGTGTTAAGTGTTAAGTTAAGTGTACAGGATTTGCCGTGCCTAAATGCCATTTTTTTTAATGCTTTACAATTACAATAAATATCTTGTGAGACTTATTTCTTTGTGAATGTGTTATAAGCTAGTGCAAAACCCTCTCATCATCATCAATATAGGGAGGCCTGTGCCCAGCAGTGGGACGTATGTAGACTATACCTTATGTTTTGTGCAATTTTTTTTAACCATTGAATCTACATATAATAAGCATAATAATTATTAACCCCACTTCCCATTTATTATACCAAAAAAATGTTTACAAATTGACAATGTGAAACATTATCATTACTAACTGACAATGCGAAACGTTATCATTACTTATTGACAATGTGTAACATTATCTTAAATCTGCTAGGAGTAAAAGTATTCTGTACATTATTGTTGTGACTTTTTTATTTTTATTTAACTGGCTTCACGGTTCTGGGTTCCAGACCTTCTGAGCCATTGTTGTGTACGTTATTATAGTACTCTTATTAGTTTGTGTTGCGAATACTACGTTATACCACAGATGATGTTAACACTAATATCACAATTATAAGGTTATGTCGCGCTTTAACGACAACGTAATGTTAACAAACGCATTGTCAGTTGCGTTTCCCATAACGGTGTTTGTTTTGTGCACTTATTGAATTTTTTTTTCTTTCTTTTACTTAAACCTTGATATTATTAATCCTCTTTTTTATTTTCTATTTAGTAGTAAAGTGTCGTAAGATAATGTACTTAAACTGTATTTATAAAAGCACTCAACTGGCAGGTGGACACTAAAATACTTTTTTATTTTATTTTTATTCGTTTTTTTTTTTTTGTTTGTTCTTAGTTTTAGGAAATTTATTACCTTATTTTTAATAGTATTTTACTTATTGTACGTTATATTTTTCACATATAAACATTAATAGTTATTTAGTAATGTCATTCTTAGACATTAGTAGTGATACTGAAACTGCAGATAGTGATGATGGCAATATCCCTAGCTTACAGCCTCTCTCTGAAATACTAGCTTCACAATTTTCTGATGTTCCCAATAATTTCAACGTCGTTCACATTAATGCCCAAAGCATTCCGGCTCACTTTTCAGATATGCTGGCTACCTTTGATTCTAAGGATATTCATGCTATTCTCGTTTCTGAGTCATGGCTTAAGCCTTGTCTTCCTTCCACAAATTATTCTTTACCTGGCTTTCACCTCATAAGAAATGATCGTACTGTTGGCGGTGGTGGAGGTGTGGCAATATATCTCCGTGCGTATATTCCCTTTTCTGTTGTTGATATGTCATCTCAACCAACTCCGCTTAATGCAGGTGAATATCTTTTTATTGAGGTGAAGCTTAGTCACACGAAAATTTTGCTGGGGGTATATTACTGTCCTTCATCTCGAATTGACTTCTTCACTTCCTTCGAAAATATTTTAGAAAATGTATCCTCTTATTCGCACACGATCATTATGGGCGACTTTAATACTTGTCTGCTTAAACAAGACTCACGTTCATCCTCTCTTCGATCTATAGTAAATTCCACTAATCTCTCTATTTTACCTTTAAATTCTACTCATCACTTTCCTAATGCTACTCCGTCATTGCTTGACCTTATCTTTGTGTCCTCTTCTGAACTCGCTGTTAAGCATGGTCAGTGTTCAGCGGATGCCTTCTCTTACCATGATCTTATATTTCTCTCTTATAATGTCAGGCCACCAAAAATTAAGTCTAAGCTTCTTCTGCAACGCAGTTTTGGTGGTATGAATATACAAAATCTTTGCGAAGATGCTTCCAATATTGATTGGTCAGTCGTTTTAAATGCAGAATCAGTTGACGATAAAGTTGCAATATTTACGACTTACCTCACCTGTCTCTATGATAAACATGCACCAGTTCGCGTAATTAAAATGAGACATCGCCCTTCACCATGGCTGACTGATGAAATAAAATCCATTTTAAATAAAAAAGCTGCAGCCAAGACAAAATATAAATGTAGGCCTACATCTATAAACTGGGAAAAATATGTCACTATTCGAAATCACTGCAATAGGGTATGTAGGGATGCTCAGCGCCACTATATCCATAAATCAGTACAAATTGGTGATGCGGCTAAAGTCTGGAGTTTTCTTAGATCAATGGGGGTTGGAAAGTCTCGTAATAATGTACTCTCCAAAGATTTAAATATTGATTTACTAAATCAGTTCTTCTCATCCTCGTCCAACTTAAATGGGACTACAAAATTTAACACATTAAATTTTCTTTCATCGCTTCCAACTCCTGATCATCCACCTTTTGTCCTAAATCAATTTTCTGCTTGTGATGTTAAGAAGAGTACTCTATCCATTACTTAGAATGCAATTGGCAGCGATTGTATCAGCCGTAATATGATCCTTCCGATTCTTGACATAATCATCCCAATACTTTGCCATATCCTAAACTCCTCGATTTCTAGTGGTGTTTTTCCAACAACTTGGAAAGACGCTCACATCATACCGTTGCCTAAAAAACCTAACCCTACATCTTTTTCGGAATATCGTCCTATATCTATTTTGCCATTCCTGTCCAAAGTTCTCGAACGCTTGATATATAATCAGCTCAATGCTTTCCTCCACAATCATTCCCTTCTAAATCCTCTACAATCCGGTTTTCGCCCTGGGCATAGTACTGCTACAGCCTCAGTCAATATTACGGAAGATATTAGATCTGCAATGGAAAATGGCAAGTTAACTATCCTTTCTCTGTTAGATTTTAGCAATGCCTTTAATTCAGTTGATTTTGAAATTTTACTGGGTATACTTAGCTCTCTTAACATATCTCCAACAGTGATTGATTGGTTTCGAAGTTACCTGTCTGGGCGCCGGCAATGTATTCGCATTAATGACACATTTTCTTCTTGGCGTGATACCATTGCTGGCGTCCCACAGGGTGGCGTATTATCTCCCTTACTTTTCTCAATTTTTATTCATTCTATAGCCACTAAGATTACTTCGTCCTACCACCTTTACGCAGATGATCTTCAAATATATACTCATGTTTCTCCTAGTGAAGTAGATGTAGCTATTAGCAACATAAACAGTGATCTTGAGCAAATATCAGATTGGGCAAAAACATATGGCTTGAAGATTAACCCCCTAAAGACTCAGGTAATTATCATCGGAAGTTCGTATATGATTGGAAAATCTAACATATCTCAAGCACCTCAAGTTGTTTTTAATGGAAATTTTATTCCTATGAGTGAAAAAGTCAAGGACTTGGGAATTTATATTGACAGTCACCTATCATGGGGTCCTCAAATACAGGAGGTTAGTCGTAAACTCTTTGCAGCTGCCCGATCGTTGAACAGATTAAGGAACTTTCTACCTACTGCCACTAAAATTGCGCTTGCTCAATCTCTTCTTCTCCCAATTGTGGACTATGCAGATGTCAGCTATCTTGATCTCACTGAGAAGCAACTTGATAAACTTGAGCGTCTTCAAAACTTTTGTATAAGATTCATATTTGGTTTGCGCAAATATGATCACGTATCTTGTTTTCGTAATAAGCTCAAGTGGCTTCCTATCCGTCTTCGCCGGAATGCTCATATTCTGTCACTTCTTTACAATGTTCTCTTTAAGCCTTCCTATCCTTCTTATCTTAAGGATCGTTTTGAATTCCTTCACTATTCCCATTCGAAAGTTTTGAGATCATCAGAGAATTTTACATTAAAAATGCCTGCCCATGATAGCAAATTTATGGACAGGTCGTTTAGTATTCAAGCAGTCCGTCTATGGAATGCCCTACCTCTGTCAGTGAGACGCGCCCAGTCTTTACCTGTTTTTCAGAAACTTGTACACAGTCACTATCTTAATCTTTGAGTTCGTGCCATTTATATATGTAGTATACATTCGTATTTTTTTTGGATTTATTTGTTGTTTATTTCTAATTATATTATATAAAATATGGATATTTTTATAAATATTGCTTCTGCATCACCAAACCACACAATTTACTATTTTTTTGCGATCCTGTCCATCCAAAGGTTGTCTGGAAGAAATCGCTTTTAGCGATAAGACCGCCCATTGTGACACTATTTTTTTTTTCTTCTTCTTTCGTTTATGTATTGATTTGGTGTACAATAAAGAATTATCTATCTATCTATCTATCTACGCTGTGCAATTTTTTAATACAGGGATATATAAAAGGCTGCTAGATTTTTATGAGGATCCATTCGAATCGTCAAAAGATATATATAAAAAAATCAAAACAGTCACAGAAGATAATGATTTACAATTGACTCAGTTGACTGCATACAGCGCGGATAACGCTTCGGTAAATTATGGTGTAAATAATTCAGTCTTCCAAAAATTAAAAGATACAAACGATCATTTGATTAAAGCCAACTGTAACTGCCATGTTATTAATAATTGCGTTAAATACGCCCTTAAAGCTTTATCAGTAGATATCGAGAGCATCGTAATAAAAACATTCAATGAGTTCAGTTCATATTCACATTCACATTACAAAGACTGAGAAATTGCAAGAATGTTTCTTATTTGCAAGTGTCGAGTACAAAAATCTTCTTCGTCATGTCCCAACAAGATGGCTGTCTCTTTTGCCTGCTTTACATCGTTTACTGTATAGCTGGCCAGCTGTAAAGCAGTATTTTTTATTGAAAGGAAAAGACGAATGTCGAAAAGAGATATGGGAGTTTGTAAACAGAAGCCTAAGCCATATTGATAATAGTCAAGGAGTCGATTCAGGCAGGATCGAACAGGAAGGAATTTCGGAAGCGTATTTATACTTTGTGCACAACGTAATGTTGGAGTTTCAAGCAACAATTTTAGCATTGGAAAGTGATGCATGCACTGTCTTAGAAATTGACAGTGTAATGAAAAAACTCTTGAGTCATCTTAAAAACAGGTTCGACGACAAATTCTTTGGCAGTAAAAATAGAAACTAATTAAGAAATGTTTCTAATAGTGAGAAAAACCTTTTTTGCGCCGAAGCCGAACAGTTTTTAAAACGAGTTATTAAATATTTACAAGAACGCTGTGATTTTTCTGAGAACTCTTTATATAAAAAACTCGCTATATTGTCTCTAAAAAGTGCAAATTTATTTACATGGGAAGAACTATCCGCGTTGCCCGACATTCTCAATATTTCAAACGATATTGACCAAGATTCTTTATATACTGATTACTGTTGTCTTCGAGAAATATTTGAACATCTTCCGAAAGACAAAGACATGTCAAATGACAAAATTTGGGCATATTTTTTAAAAAAATGCAAACAAAACGAAATCAAAAATTAAAAAAAGATTATATCATTTGTGTTGTCAATTCCTGTAAGCAATGCTTACTGTAAAAGGGTGTTTAGCTTACTAAATAATTTATATACCAAAGAGAGAAATCGTATGACTATTGACTTAATAAAAGCAGAGCTACTGATAAGACTGAACTTTGACGAAAATTGTTTAAATTTTAGATCTTTTCTGAATTCCACTAAAGGATCAAAATTGGTGCATTCAGTGAAGTCCAATGCCAAATACCTGCGGCAATCGCAAAATTAAGTGTAGTTACTTTAATTATCTTATTTAAAAAATAATATTTTTCATTATCTGTCAACAATGTTATGTATATTTGTAGCTCTTTAATTTAAAAAATAATATTTTTATTATCTGTAAACGATGTTAAGTATATTTGTAGCCCATTAATTTAAAAAATAATATTTTTATTATCTGTCAACAATGTTAAGTATATTTGTAGCCCATTAATTTAAAAAATAATATTTTTATTATCTGTCAACAATGTTAAGTATATTTGTAGCCCATTAATTTAAAAAATAATATTTTTCATTATCTGTCAACAATGGTAAGTATATTTGTAGCCCATTAATTTAAAAAATAATATTTTTCATTATCTGTCAACAATGGTAAGCATATTTGTAGCCCATTAATTTAAAAAATAATATTTTTATTATCTGTCAACAATGTTAAGTATATTTGTAGCCCATTAATTTAAAAAATAATATTTTTCATTATCTGTAAACAATGTTAAAGTATATTTGTAGCCCATTAATTAAAAAAATAATAATTTTGTTTTACATTTTTATTTTTAAAATTTATTTCTCCCGACAACAACCCCAAAATCCAGACATTTTCAAATTTTATCCAGATATTTTGCTCTTCCGATCTGGCAACCCTAGTAGTGTGCGTGCATAAAATCTTGAAAATTCTCGGAGCGTGTATGTGAGTGGCTCAATAAAAGTGTACAATTAATCAAATATCAAGTGGGAACGAGAAGTCCGTCATCTTAATTAATTGATGCATTCACAACCCACAACTACCGTAAGTCATAAGTCACCACTGCTATTCATAAAACGTGTTCGTAATATGTACATACCATCCTAACGAAAGGGTCTATGCAAATTGGACGGAACGAGTTTCTGTATGAAATCGTCGATCATCGACCAGATTAGCTGACCCTGCGGCGACATTGCATTTACTACCATCAGCTAAATCCTGAGCTCCTAGTATTTTGATAATGTTTCTCTTGAAGTATTAATATGCCACTCTAATGTAAACCGCCCCCCGCTACCCTTCCGGTGGACAAGAGCAAAAATAGAAATGCGGGTGCGGTCGCATCCCTAGTAAATAGCGCAACTTCCTCGCCTGACATGCCTTCCCCTAATAACGATAATGTTACTTTGAGGCGCAAAACTGAAAAAAAGTATAGTATAGTACGCGTCACGTAAAAAGAACGCTGGCGGTCAAGCTGCGCATAGGCGATTTATCGGCCTACTTGGTGGTATGAGGTAGGGCGCGGGGCGGGTGAGCCACGCGCCGCATGTTTACCGATGCGCTATTGGTTCATCAGTTGAGCTTTGCTTCCCGCGTAGTATCCACGTTCCTTTTAAAAATACCATCGCGCACAAAAGTTTTAAACTACGAAATGGTTTTACATAGAGAAGTGAGAAAAATGATTTATGACGTATACTGTTTTATGAAGAGAGAAGCTGATAATAATGTAGTTAATAATTAAAAACAATGTACGAAACGGACCGCAGAGGCAACAAAATGTTCCGAGTCGACAGTGAGACGAATAGTAAAGGGTTCAAAAGATTCGGAATTTCTTACTGTTTTCCGAACTCCCGGCAAAAATAAAAGAAAAAAAACAAAACCAATAACAGACATTGACAGCCTTGACCAGGGTGTTATAAAAAGAATGATCCATAATTTTCACGTTACTGAAAAAGAATTGCCTACCATAGGCAAGTTGCAAAGGAAGTTACAGGATGACATACATTTCCAAGGATCTGCAGCAAGTCTCAGGCGAGTATTGAAAAACTTGGGTTTTAAATGGAAAAAAAACGGAAACCAATAGAAAAATCTTAATTGAGCAGTCATAAATTCGATTTCAAAGAATTGAATATCTGAGAAAGATTAAAAAATATAGAGAGGAAGTAAGACCTATCATTTACACTGACGAATCATACGTCGATAGTTCCCATGCGTCTCACCATGCTTGGACAGACGGTTCCACCAAGGGCATTAAAAAACCTGTATCTAAAGGTAGCCGCTTAGTCATAGTGCATGCGGGTGGCGATGCAGGTTTTGTGCCGAATGCTTTACTGACGTTTAAAGCCGGTACAAAAAGCGGCGACTACCATGACAATATGAATTCTGAAAATTACGAGCGGTGGCTCCGTACTCAACTGATACCAAATTTACCGCCTAATTCAGTCGTGGTAGTCGATAATGCATGGTATCACAATAAACAACTTGATGCTGCACCAACGTCCAATTCAAAGAAAGCAGACATGCAAACCTGGCTTCGTCAAAAAGGTATTGAATTTGAAGAGACCATGCTAAAGCCGGAGTTGTACAACTTAATAAAAAAATGCAAAGATAAATTTAAGAAATTTAATATCGATGCTATTTTGAACGAAGCAAGACATTCTGTACTTCGTTTGCCCCCATATCACCCGGACCTGAATCCTATTGAAATGGCCTGGTCCCAAATAAAAAGTTATGTTGCCTGTAAAAATGTAACTTGGAACCTGACACGTATAACTGAGTTGATTCATGAAAAAGTAAATTTAATGGGAGCAACAGAATGGGGGAAGCTATGCACGAAGGTAAAAGAAATAGAGGCCGATTACTGTAAAAGCGATCATGTGGTGGACATGATGACAGAAACATTTGCTATCCACATAGGGGATCATGATTCCGACTCAGATGAGGATGGAAGCTCGAGTGACGACAGCGACGACAATGAAATGGCCACTTCTAGCACCAACACCGCGTCCTCATCTGGTTTTCACGTCACGCATGATGACTTAATGCAGGGATGGCGAACCAATGGCACGCGTGCCATTGCTGGCACGCGACGAAATAATTTCGGCACGTCACTGATTACGAGTTTAAAGAAAAAAGTATAAATTATGATTATGATGTAGCATAATACCTATGAATCTTTGAAAAGCAAACGCGCGCGAGCGTTCGGGTCCAGTGCGCGGGGTGGAGGCGGGGCGTAGTTGCTATGCTAGCGCGGGGAATGCGGCGGTGGCGCGGGGCGCGGGAACGCAGCGCGGGGGCTTGACTTGAGTAAATAATAACAAACGGGGCGCAGTGCCCGCGCAAATTGTTTGTTTACGCAAAAAATAGTTAAATTTCAATGTGAAAGTGAACTTTAAAGTTTATTTAAGTTATTATTTGCTGTAATTTAATATGGCTAGTTCAGCAAAGAAACTAAAAGTGCAAAATAGCAAGGAGAATTTCAGACTTGGTGGACTGAT
Organism: Parnassius smintheus behrii; assembly: GCA_036936625.1. Classification (NCBI taxonomy): domain Eukaryota; kingdom Metazoa; phylum Arthropoda; class Insecta; order Lepidoptera; family Papilionidae; genus Parnassius; species Parnassius smintheus. The sequence goes on along the minus strand of JAUPFT010000028.1, from coordinate 16,185,291 downwards.
AAATTCGGCGTGATTAATAAAGGTGACAAAGCAGTGTGTGTTTTATGTTCTGGCACCATGGTATGTAGAACATCTTCCGTTAAACGGCATTTTGAAACAAATCACAAATCAATTTGTCAAAAAAGCGAAGCAGAGCAAAAGGAATTAATTGCGAGTGCTTTGAAAGACAGAAACAAACAGTCAACATCAATAAATAAATTTGTTGGCAAAAATTGTCATACAAGTGGGGCAAGTTACACGGCTGAAAATTTCATTGCTCGGCATAGTAAACCCTTTCAAGAAGGCGAGTTTTTAAAGGAAGCCTGGTTAGCATGCGCGCCTTCTCTTTTTGCTGATTTCGAGAATAAAAATAAGATAATTCAGCGCATCAAAGATACTCCTTTGTCCAGAAACACAATAAAGGAAAGAATCTTAAAATTGGCTGAAAATGTTACAGAGCAACAAAAGCTTGACATTCACTCTGCTTCATTTATATCGCTATGCCTCGACGAAAGCACTGACGTCACAAAATCTGCACGTTTAGCTGTTTTTGCTCGATACTGCGTAGGAAACGTCATTAAGGAGGAATTAATTGCGATAAAATCGTTACCAACAACTACAAAGGGCGCAGATATTTGTACGGCAGTTAAAAATTCGGTAGTTGAAAAAGAAATTGATATAAAAAAAGTTGTTTCTGTAACAACTGATGGTGCTCCGAGTATGGTGGGTAAAAAAATTGGTTTCATAAGTTTATTTCAAACTGAAGTAGGACATTCGATTCTTGAATTCCACTGCATCATTCACCAACAAGCCTTATGCGCTAAGAGCGGTTTAACATCTCTTGATAATGTTATGGCAGTAGTTACGAAAATAGTCAACCTCATCTCTGCTCAGGCTTTAAACAAGCGAAAGTTCGACGCTTTGTTGGATGAAGTCAACTCCGTGTATAATGGCTTACTCATGTATAATAATGTTCGGTGGCTGAGTCGTGGGTCTGTACTTGAAAGATTTGTTGAATGCTTGGAAGAAATCAGACTGTTTCTGCAAAATGAGGGAAAAATTGAACAATACCCACATCATTTGGACGTCATGTGGCTTTCAAAATTGATGTTTTTTACAGACATATGCCAACACTTAAATACGTTAAATGTGAAGCTTCAAGGCACAAACAAAACAATAATCGTCATGATCGATCTCATTCGCGCCTTTGAGGCTAAACTGCAAGTTTTCAGAAACGATATTATCGCAAAAAAACTACAAGTATTTTCCATACTTGAAAAAATATATCAATGAATCTGATATACATGAGACAACAAATGCAGAAAATATTACTGAGGAATTTATCTCTGTGATTGATTCTTCAATTAAGGAATTTTCAACAAGATTTTCTCAGTTCAAAGAATTATCAGAAACGGTCAAGTTTATTACGTACCCAGATGTAACGACCTTTCATACACTGAACTTCTCCCAGTTCGATTGGTTGGAAATTGGAGATTTTGAAATGCAGCTGATTGATTTCCAATCTAGTTCAATTTGGATACAAAAATTCATAGACATGAGAAAAGAATTAGAGTTAATTGAAACAGAAAGATTGACCAGTAATATAAGTAAAGATGCCAATAATAAAATTTTAGAAACCTGGAATGCGTTGCCAGAAACATTTAATTGTTTAAAGAAACTGGCTCACGCTATTCTAACTGTATTTTCATTAACATATGCCTGCGAGTCATTGTTTTCAGAGATGAATAACATCAAAGACTCTGTTAGAAATAGACTGACTGATGAATCAAGTTCAGCATGCATTCTGCTAAAAGTAACATCGTACAACCCCAATATAAGTCAATTATCGTCCAATCTGCAACAACAGAAGTCGCACTAACTTTTAATTGCTCTTGTAATTGTATTTTTGGTAAATATAGAGCTTTGAGTTGATATTGTTTTTTTACATTATTTTTCCACTGATCACAAAGTCAAGAATATTTGATGGCACGGCTGCGACGTCATTAAATATTATTCCAGAAAATTGGCACGTATACGCATAAAGGTTCGCCATCCCTGACTTAATGGAAGGAGTTTCAACATTACTTTAATTTTATTTCGATTAAACATTCTATAATACATAATTCAAACATGTTTTTAATTCATTTTATTGATATTTTATCTAATATATTTTTCAATGTTATAACTAATAAGAATAACAAATATATAGGTACGAAGCCACGACCCGCGAGCGAAAGCCTAGTTAAAAAATAAATTAATAGGCACATAACTTTCGTGCGAGACTGTACCCATGCGCAAACACACTCCCACCACTTTCTTCCAGCGTTCTTTTTACGTGACGCGTGCTATAGTATGGATTATTTTATGGAGGAAATTAAAGGGATGCTTACCAAGACTTCAGAACAATATAATAGCAAACTTTCATCATTACATACTGCTATGAAGGAAATCCTATCCCAAAACAATGAAATAAAGGAATCCATTGATATGATATCGAAACAGTACGATGAGATGAAAGTTACATTTGACTCTCTCGAGAAACAAAGGAAAGATGACCGATTATATATACATCAATTAGAAGAAAAAATTAATACACTGGAGCAAACAATCATCTCATCGAAGCTTGAATGACGTAATATTCCGGCGGGAACTAGTGACACTAAAGAAAGTTTATGCAAAATTGTACTAAAAGCGGCTAACGTCCTGGAAGTTCCATCCGAACAGCAAGAAATAAAAGACATATATCGCACCAAAAATAAAACTGGAAGTGTAAATATCATTGTCGACTTGAGTACTACACTAAAGAAAGAAAAATTATTAAAAAATGCGCGCAAATATAATACAAAAATTATGCGAATAAATTTAATACTTCACACCTCTCTATGGAAGGTCCAAAGAAACCAGTTTTTATCTCAGAATATTTAACGCAATTTATTTGAAAGCAAGGCGCCTTAACTATTTAGCCCGCAAATTTGCGCAGGAGCACGGATATAAGTTTTGCTGGACTTCTTTTGGAAAGGACATACCTGCGTCAAGATGAGGGCAAACCACACATCAGAGTTGATTCCGAATCTGACTTAGCCAAGCTGAGAAACCAAAAATGACTACAGCAAGAAGATATTCCCAGCTTAAATTTTTGGACCCTTTTTCTTATACTGTGTTCGTTTATGTCATACATGAACTCCAAAATTGTAAAATTTGTTATATTGTATCGTATTTTTATATATTTTATATATAATATGTGTATTCATATATTATATATATTTTAATTTTAATATTATTTTAATAATACTAATGTATACATAAAATCACATTACACTATTGTTCTTTTTAAATATCGCTTTATAGATTTTCTGTATAAGTATACAGATGTTAAAATTATTATTTTAAAAGCCTATGGTTGCGACAATGACGTTTTTTTTATCTCAAAGAGATAGAACTACAGAATACTATCGTATCGGACATCGATAATATCACTGTGGCTTCATCTTATATCTGTGATGCTTTAGAGTGCAATAACTTAGTAAAGGAACCAAGTATGTACATCAATATTATTGCGCAAAACATACGTAGTGTATACAAAAACCTTGATGGCTTTATGGCTTACATATCGCAACTATTTTTTGAACCGGATATAATAATTTTAACCGAATATCGTCCAGAATTGAATAAGCCCGTTTCGCGTCTTCCGGGTTATAAATGCCATTTTTCAAAAAATATCTTAATCAAAACGACGGTATAACCGTTTATACAAAGCATAGTTTTGATTGCATAATTACAGAACCTGAACCAACGGGTGCTAAATACCTATTAATTAAAATTAACCCAGACATAGTCATTTTAGCGGTATACAGGTCTCCGTCGTTTTAGGGTTTGGGTCCCGGGACGTCTCGTGGGATTGGGTTTACAATTCGGTCGCCTGAATTTGAAGATTCTGTCACTGTGGGGGAGTCAAGGGGGTTTATCTGAAGCACCCCCACTTGATTTTTTCTGCCGGAGTAGCGTCGAAGTATTTTTAATTATTTTTTAAAAATATTGGTAAATGACTAATTTAATTACGTTTTTGACGTTTCATCTGTCAATGTCATATCGATATACAGTACTGAATCGATCTAGTGAATCGATATTTCACCCTAGAGAATCGAGATCGAATCTTTTCCTGTTTTATTAAGATTTTCAAAATTATTTACAATTGGTTGAATGTACCCCAACTCCTAAAGAATGACAGTTTTTAATTTAATTATTCAATGTTATCTGTACTTTATTTTATCTTTTGATATCGTAAATATAAACTTTTAACGCAAATAAAAAAAAAACGATTTTTGTGAAATCGATCTTTAAGATTTCGATTTTTTGTGAATCGATTCATCTAATTTCGATTTGAATCGATTTAAAAATATGTAAAATTAAATCGCTATGCTATGGTGAATAGTGAAATATTTGTGGCGGTGGAATACTGCTAAATATCGCAAAGATCTTTTCTTACAAATGTTGGCAGCCATAAATTATGTTTATATATTAGTTACGAAAGTTAATAATTTGGTGTTATATCGAGTGCAATAGCGAGCGAAGCGAGCCTGGGACGTGGAGCACCCCGACTCGGACAGGTTAGGTTAGAAGAGGATGACGGGGTCGTGTGAGCGAGCGAAGCGAGCGAATAGACCCCGTCATCCTCTTCGTGGTTATTTTTTGTAAACCACTCAGAAGTAGGAGCCCCGCGAAGCGGGGCTCCGTCGACCGGACTTCCCTCGACTGTACCACGTTAAGTGGCGTGGGGCTTCCATCCTCCAACTCTCTCTACCCATAAATCAGGTTAAAATTGTCATAAAAATTACGAAACATAACCTCAAAATGAGATTTTTAAAAATTAATAAAAAAAAAACTAAGCACGTCCGGCAGAAAGTGGAAGTAGGGGGTGACTCTACAACTCCTCCCCCTCCCCCCACGCCACCCCCCACCCCCAAATTCAGGCGACCGAATTGTAAACCTTACCCGTCTCGTGTCTCGAAGTCCCGGGACTTTTCGTAATTTCAGTTGTCTCGAGTCCCGAGACTATCGGGTCGAGACTCGAGACGAGACAAGATTGTCAAAATTGTTATAACTAAAAATTCGAAGTTATTTTCAAATAATTGAAGAAGTCTTGAGCCATTCTGTTAGTTTAATGAATAATTACTTGGTCTACTACGTAACTACTGAGCACACAACACAATAAATTCATTTGCCGAGCTACCATCATACCGCCATATTAGTTGTTCTGTGACGTTTGGATTATGATTGTGTCTATGTCAGTTGAGTCAGTCAGTCGCACGGCTGGTAATCATTCAGCAAAAATCTATGACCGTATGAAATGCTGTGAGCAATTCATTACATGACGTTTCCCTCGTCCCTCACACCTCATGCCCCTTCCCTCAGTCGCCATTTTGTCATGTTATGGTCGCTTAGCTGTCAGTTCTACATGTCATTTATTGTTGTTTAAAGGTTTTCTTGGATATTTCGTTGTTTCCGTGAACCAACAAAATTAACTTTTACTTATTTTTTTTATAGATTTTAGTGCTATTTTACGAAAGGACGTTATAATTTATAGGCTAATTTACGAAAAGACGTTTTTTGTGTACTAGGTTATATACGACAGGACGTTTCTTTAGCATAAGTGTATTTTAATTTTTAGTTTTAAAATGTATTTTAAGTGTTGCATTCCCAATTGTGCAAGTAAAAGAGAAGAGACTAAGTTACATAAGTTTCCGTCTGACGAAGACCAACGGAACAAGTGGCTGGACTTTATAAACTGTGACACTCTTAAAAGTATGCATTCCAGTAACCTTAACGAGATGCTGGTTTGTCACAAACATTTTGAAAAAAGGTTTCATACTGTAAAATCTGGCATTAAGAAGGCAGCTTATCCCACACTTTTCTTTGGAGGAAAATGAGTCAGGTTTCTCATCTAGATCATGCAATAACAAAGGTGTGTACATTTAGTTATTCCTTAAAAAACATAACTACAATATCTAAAATTAAATGTATATATTTATAAAGATAAACAATCCTTTATGTTTTTATTTCAGATGATACAGTTAAAATAAAAGGTGCATCACTTAGTGTGATATTTGATCCACCACACCTTGTAAAAGGTATACGGAATAATTTCCTATCGAAACATATAACAACTGATGGCAAGGTATCAAAATGGCAAGATATTGTTGATGTATACCTAACGGACTGCAAACATAGTCAATCTCGGTTGTTACACAAACTGAATGATGAGCATGTGATTCCCAACAAAGTAAAAAAAATTAAGGTAATAATCAATAACATAACAACTGAATGTAAAATTTATCACAAAACAATCACCATTCTCAAACCTTAACTAAGAATATATTTTTATTTGAATTAGGAATATTTTTATATTTTTGAGCAACTCTGGTTTGATCTCCGCCTACACCACTAAAACGAATGAATGAATGTTAATAGTTTGTATTACATTTAACTTATTTTTATATTTTTTACTTTACAGGTGAAGAATTGTGTCCGGGTTTTTTGTAAAACTATGGCAGCAGCTTTATCATATACTGCTGAATTCTGTAAGTTTTATTTTAAATATTGTTTTAATATATGATAAAGTTTTACAACTACTTCTATCCTCCCAACCTTTAGTTTCAAAACATTGCTAAAGCATATTATTTAATTATCTTGGATATGAATGATAGTTATGTTGAAAATTTCTGTATAATTGTGAGTTTCTTAGATTTATGTGAAATATGGCTCGACGAAAGGAAGGACCACAACTCTCACAGAATACCAGCATAAAATAGCAGCTTAATGCTGCTGTGTTTCGTATGGTAAGAGTAGAGAACCGGAGACTGTTTTTGCTGGAAACGAGGCATTCCATCTTAGTCCTCACGGGTGACAACGCATCTGCATTTTGAGTCATATTTCAGGATAGATGTAGAAGTCTATGGGCCACAGCAACCACTTACCATCAGGTGAACTGTGTGCTCGTTCCTCACCCTATCCTATAAAAAAAGTAACTGTCTAATTACTATAGCCTCTGGCTAAAGAAAAAACTAATAAAACTTGTTTTTACTTGATCGTCACTTATTTGTCATTGATTGTCACTGTCCTGGAAATAAGAGAGCTTCCATTGAAATATGATTAGCACCCATATTAAAAGTTAACTACTTTTATTTTATGATTTATTTAAATATTCTTTCTTTCAGCTCACTACACTGATGGCAGACCAGTTAGCAATACTTTAAAAAACACTTCGGAGACTGTATCATTTCTGGATGATTTATTCGATAGAGTAAAGGGCTCTTCTCTTGATCACAAGAAGTGTGGTGGAAAACCTTTAAGGAAGGCTGTTACTGACAACTCATTGCATCACAACTTTTGGAGGGATGCAAAGAAAAAAATTGAAAAAATGAAATTTATTGACAAGGGCAATGAAAAGTCCGTGCCTACACTAAAAAATTGGCTGGCAACAATTAAAAGTTACGAAAGGGTGTGGCAAGTGTTACACAAAAAAAATGTAAAAATCATGCGACCTCGGCATTTCAATTCAGATCCCATTGAAAACTTTTTTGGTGCGTGAGGTCGTATAATTTTCGTAATAATGATCCAACTTGCCACATTTTCATCAGTACATTCAAATCTGTTTTGATAACAGGCCTCATTCAATTTCATTCAGAAACCTATAATTGCGAAGATGATACTTGCTATCAGTTGATAAATGTGCAGTCTTTATTTAGAAAGTGATCTGAAGAGATAAACTGTAATACATCCAATATCAATCAGGATATTGGATGTATTGAAGAGAATCTTTCTACTGAAAATATTCAAGTGCAGGCAGCAAGGGAGCGATTAAATGTTCACTCAACAGTATAAACCACTGGATGGTTTATAAAAAAAAATACTTAGCAAAATAAATTGCCAAGAATGGGAGGCCAGTTTATGTACTGACGTAGATGGTAATGTACATAAATGGATGTCACAAAGAGAATATAAAACAATTAAGCAAAGAAAGCTGACCTATCCCTCGGAATATGCTGTGAGGCATTTTAATTCAATAATAAAAGAAACAAATAGATACTTGTAATATTGTGCGCACAAATAAAATGTAGGCCAAGAAATCAAAAACCATATAAAAACCAAGTATCTATTTGAATTCATTAATTGTAAAAGCCATAAAGATATTATACTTGAATATTTTCTAATGCTTTCTATTAAACTAAGCATTTTCAACTGGTGCAACATAATTAATAGGATTCTGAAGGGCACGGACATAATTAGAATTGAAAAGTGTACATTGCCACCTATGCAAAAAAAAAAGCGTTGAACAAGTACAAAAAAAGTTAAAAAATAAATCATATTATAAATAATACACACTGCATTTTATTTCTACTAATTCTCCTTCTTCATAATAAAATAATAATAAAAAATTAGTAATTAAATGGCAAGAGTACTAAATTATGCTTGGCTGAAATAAAATTATACTTTTGCCTACAGCCGATTTATATTTAAAAAAAAAACAAATGTCATGTTCTAATTTGCTGTATGGTCCAAACAAAATGTACCATAGACGTCCGTCTGACGGGTGTATCTAGTTAGTTTGTGGTCAGTCAATTTCGTTTATGATGTAAGTGTGGTGTGGTGCTTCTTTTAAACTTATTTTAGTACTGGATGTTAAAACAAGGTGGAATTCCATCATTGTGATGGTTGAACGGTTTTTGAAGCTCAAAAATTGCATGAAGTAAGTGTTGATTGATTTAAACATGTTACACAATTGGAACGAAAACAATCTTCTTCTTTTGTAGTCAATCTTTGATTTTTTGCAGCCGAACAAGATAGCTGTGGAAGCTTTACGCGGACAATACGCTTCATTACTTACAGCTTTAGCAAAAATTGACGAGTTGCTCAAAAAAATTCAGCCGACAATGACCAATAATGATTTGGCGAAGCGGTTCTTCGAAACTTTGAAACCACATCTAGAAGAGAGAAGACCACAACAAGTTGTATGCTTGTTAAAATATTTGCAAACTGGCCACCACACCTCACAGTCTCAAAACACAGACTTTTTTACCTCGACTATTAGTAAAACTGCACTAGTTGGCTTTCCGGAAGAACTGTAACAATACAAAATAAAAGTACAAAAAGAAATAGGCATATTTTCGAAAAGCCTACAAAGGCTTTTCGAAAATATGCCTGCTATCCGGACACCAGATGTAGAAACAATGAGCGCCGAACCTATTACTAGTAGCTCTCAAGTACACAACAAGTCTGATGAGTATTTTATAAATCAAATAGAACAGGTAATAAAAAATATACAAGAAAATGAACCCGAGATTCTGGAAAAAAGAACAACATTAAAAAAGGAGTTTCAGTTGTTTAAAGCAACCGAAAAATTTACTGAAAATTTGGAACTATGTACTGTAAAAGCTTAAACATAATTAAACCGACATCTGTTGAAAACGAGAGAGTGATCTCCTTTTCCGGTGACATTATTACAAAAATCAGAAACAGATTTTTGGACAAAGCTGTTAACGCTTTGATTTTTTTAAAGCTTAAGTATTTTATTAAATCAGCAAAGAAGTCTAATTAATGTGTTAGTTGATTATTTAAAACACTGATTTATACCTAAGTCTGATTTATTAATTATATTAAGATTATTTAATTATGGAACAAATCTGTGATTATGAGATTTAACAATGTTGTGATTATAACCAAATATTAGATACTAGAATTATTAGATAAAAGTAAAGTTATTAGGAATTAGTATGGTTTTTAAGAAAGTTCGTTTTAAAACTATTAGAGTTATGTGAATAAAACAAAATAAACAAAGCAATTATAAAGACTGAAGTTAACGATAAAGTTAATCAAATTTAATTTTCTGTTTAATAAATGTTGGTTTTTTTAAAAAAACTGTCTTTTTTAATATGGTTCACTAGAAGTTAACTCAATTAAAGTTCTTCAAAAAGGCTTACCCTCTTTAAAAAATTCATAAAAGTCTCGTAGTCCCGGGAATTCCCGGGACTTTGACTGTAGGCTGTCTCGTGTCCCGGGACTTTGGAATTGTCGGGAATACCCAAACCCTAGTTGTTTAACTATGTTGACAGTTTTCTAAATACTCTAGAAAGTATTCCTCGACCAATAAAGGCTAAAAACATCTTTCTTATTGGCGATATCAATATTAACATTATAAAAGGCAATGAGGATAAACATAGTGAACCATACTTAAATCTAGCTGCTGGATTGGGTCTCTTGCCTGGTCACACTTACCCCACACGTATAAAAAATTGCCTAGATCATGTAATGACCAAAACGATATTTGGATAGTACCATCACAGACCATGCCTTAATTCTAGCCCATCTATCTTTAGATTCCAAACGTAAGCCTGATAATATTTTCATTGATAAAATTAACTATAATAACACCATAAAATCAGTTGAATCAGTAGATTTTTCATTCATATCTTCTACGTGTAATGCAGACATAGCAGCTCATGAATTTGTCAACATATTATCATCGGCTGTAAAAAATAACACAACAAAAATTAAGCTGCCTAGATCTAGACGTATTCTTAAAGCATGGATGACGCCTGGCTTGATCAAATATATCCGCCACCGTGATAAATTACACCAAAATCTTTAAAAAAAAACCCTGATAATGAGATACTCAAATTTTCTTACAAACGATACAGGAATTTTTGTAATTCATTGTTGGGAAAGCTCAAGCGCCAACATGAAACACATATTTTAAAGAGTGCCAAAAGCAGTAAAGAAACTTGGTCTGTCATTAAATCTGTCTCAGGACGTAATAATATAAATAATTACGCCGATAATCTAATTAGGGAAAATCCTACGGTTTCAGTTGAAAGAGCGAATCATTATTTTTCTAATCTCGGTAGAAAATTAGCAGATAAAATAATTGCAAATCGTAGTCAACAACAAACGCTACAAGTTCGAATCACAGATCTCTTAACTCTTTTGTGCTCTATCCACCAGATGAGACGGAGGTAGAATCTACTTTGTTAAGTCTTAAAAATGATTGTGCTGTTGGCTGGGATTCTATCTCTGCCGTGTTTCTTAAAATGATAAAAGATATAATTATAGTACCACTTACCAACCTCTTTAAAATTTGTTTTGAACAAGGATGCTTTCCAAGTGTGTTCAAGAGGTCTCACATTACTCCTGTTTATAAGAGTAGAGCTCGAGACAGTGTCGAAAACTACAGACCTATCTCTGTGCTGCCAGCTCTTCGAAAATATTGGAAAGGCTGTTAAATAACCGTTTGGTGAAATTCTTGACCAAATACAACATTTTATCAAGCGCAAAATTTGGTTTCAGAATGGGTATTGGCACAGAAGACGCGGTAAAAGGCTTGACTGAATTTGCAACCAATAAGTTAGATCAACAAAAAAAATGTTTGGGAGTTTTTCTCGATTTAGCCAAGGCTTTCGACACTGTTTCGATTTCCATTCTTGTACACAAGTTGGAAAATATTGGAATTAGAAATTCGGCCCTCTCTATTTTTGAAAGCTTCTTAAGTCACCGAGTGCAGAGAGTTAAGATTAAAAACTTCATCAGTTCTGATGCAAATGTCACTTTTGGTAAACCAAGGATTTTGATGTACAATGTACATGAATATAACTGGTAGTTAAACCATTTTACTATTAAGACCCGCTGGCATATACCCAGCTATGTACATAAAATGTCATTTAAAAAAAATCAGCAAAATCATTTTATACCAAAAGAAGAGCTTGCAATCTTTATTAAAAAAACATTTAATTTATTTCGAATTAGTTTGATTTCATTTAAAATATAAACGATTTGCCTTCAAATCGCTCTCCTATAAAATTACTATAACGTCAGTTGACTCATTATAATTAGGAGGTATTGAGTTATACAAGACTAGAGGAGCAAACCACATTACCGCGCGTCGAAAAAAGTGTAACCACTATCCAAACGCGACGACGTAGCTTTGAAACTAATAACAATTTTAAGTAAACATATATCTATCTCACTTACACAAGTTGCGAAAACAATATCGTCGTCGTAAGATTAGAAAAAGATAGACACACAAACATGCAATGGCGGGTTGGTGTGGCTTACTATATGAAATTTTACCTAAAATACGCAATAAAAATGAGTTTTTTTTAAGCTGCAGTTAATTGTTTTTATATTAAAAAAGTATATTTTATTTTAAAATCTTTATTACGTCCCCTTAGAAAAAAAGGGATACAAAGCTTATCAGATAAATAGAAGTAAACATAATGATGAAATAAAAGGTATTTTTATGGTTCTAATAAATCAAACAATAAAAATAGGTATCTAATAAAATATAATTAATATAAAATGTATACGAAATTATAAATAATATAAAATTATTAATATAAAATAGGTAATAAAATATATTTAAAAGATAATTCAAGAATAAACTAAAATAAGAATAATTAATTATATTGTATGAAAGTTAAAACGTAGTTTTTATTATAATTTCCAAAATATTTAAAATCGGAGGTAACAAATTAACTTACTCCATTAATTATATAGTCTCCCATTAATGTAGGATAATCACAAATGCGGAAAAGTGGCAACATTGAACCTAAATGGCAATATTCGATATTTTATTTAATTTTTTAGTGTTTTAAACGTTAATATGAATATATAAATTAAAACTTACGTATGGAAAGTGATTCCGCTTGATTTATTATGTTTTTGTGACCTTGAAACGCATTCTTTCACTACGCATTTACCCATTTTTTGTTGTGAATCGTTCGGCTTAACTCGGACGGCGTCACCTTGAACACTGAAACGACGTTCGCTGAGTATAAGGCTGTGGCCTAATGTGAAGTGACAACGCTTTGGCGCGGAAATTACTTATCTAGTGTAACATATAAATCAATGTTAGGAGGTATCGTACTGATCTAGTGTTATATAAATCAATGGTACATATTTTCTTGTGCATTATTAAAAAAGACTAATATTACAGAATACATAATATTATAATCGTAAAGTATGTGATTTAGTTAGCCAATATCATTAGTGTCATGCAGACTTATTCGTGTAACGAGAATTTCATTCGTGTTTCCAGGTTCCCAGGTAACTCATTCGTGTTACCCTTTTTTTTTGCGGATGGAAAATCATCTAATGACGCCTTTCGCTCTGGGTGGAGCGTAAGGGAGTGTCAGACTTTTACTGACTAAAACCATCCTTGTTCCGTGTTCCTTCAGTGCCCTTACGTTCCGGAGCCGCGGTATCTCTTTCGAACAGCCCGCAGCCATTCGTGTTACCCTGATATTGATTTTTTGTCAGTTTTGAGTAGATACGCACCCTGATTTTACATCATGATGTACTAACTTCACAAAAATAAACGTTATAGACCGCCAGATAACAATAAAACAGGTACCTAATACCATTTGCACATAGCGAAAAAAAAAGTGTCAAATCAAATGTCAATCACTATACGATATATTACTTTCCTCTATGGTGTCTACCAGTTTACACAAAGGTACTCTGTGGTGTCTACGTTAATACGTAGACAGACTAGGCAGGTCGATTCACTCTTAAAAAAATCGATCTCTGAATCGAAGATACTAGAATCGATTATCGATTAGATCGAGGATTAAAAGATTGATTTTCGATTAATCGCGACATTTTCAAACGTGGAATTTCAAGAACTTTCGATTTTTTTCATGAATTGAACTTTAATTTTTTTAAATAAAATATTAGTAATCTTGTTAATTAACATTACTAATATTCCTTTTAACCACTTCTGGTAAGCTAGAAATGCTTGTGTTAGAAGTGGTTCGCACATACGCCACTCAATCCCTTTCTTTACAAAGTGATTCCATGTATCACTTTTATTTGACATTTTAGGCTAAAAACAACAACAATACACAATACAAAAGTGCAAACTGCAACGTACATTTCTCGATAAAGCTGTTTCAATCTAATAACTTACTATTTATCAAATTGAAATGAATGCTACACGAACACAATACTGGTTATTTCCTTACTGTCTGTACTTAAAGCTCACAGTATGTATGTTTTTGATAATAAATAAAGTAAATTCACAAGTTCACAGTTCAAATAAGTTCACAGCTATAATTTTATACTTTAATATGTATATGTACCCTTTGTACACGGCACAGATTAAGTTAGACCAACATTCTACAGGCAGGATTAGAATTAGGATTTAAGAAATGAAAATGAAATTACAACTTTTCGATATTGTTGGATGCGTTCATAAATATTTATTTTATACAAATAAATATTGCGTTCAAATTATCAACTAAGTATGACTGGTTGTTTTTGCGTCCTCCAACAGCAAAAAATTAAAAAACTGCAGTGTCTTAACCCAGCCAGTTTGGGAATTTTATCCCTAGTTCTTGAATCGGATGAATCAGATCGATTCGAGAGGTTTTTGGATCGATTCAGTGAATCGATGCGGTGCTCTGCATCGATCTAAAAAGTTGATTATTTTACTCCAAAGAATCGATTTTAGATCGACATGCCTAAGACAGACGTAGACAGTTTCTCTGTCTACGGTTAATTCGATGTTGTTGTTTTTATTATTCGCTCGAGAGTGCAGGCAAAGGATCTAAGCCATACAGCCTTGTTTTTTTTTTAATTTGAATATATAGAATTTTGAAATGTAAAGGCCGAAACCTAGTCTTATTTTTCTTCTTTCCATCTCTTCAAAATCCATAAAGGCCGAAGCCAAGTCTCACTTTCTTTAATTCTTCATATTTTCAAAAACCACAAAGGCTATAGCTAAGTCTTCTTTATATTATAATCTTTATAAATTTCAATCCATATAGATTTATCAGTCCAGTTTCAAGGTTCCCGCGCTTTTTTTTTTCTTTTCTTCACAATAATATACTGATGCTTCACATTTCGAAGCCCTTGGGAGATTTTGACGACAGCTCAACCCAGTGGACAGTTTATGAGGACAGCCACTCAAGTTCATAAGGCGCCTGAGTGATCAAAATAACTTGAGGTTTATATCGACATCAAAGCACTTGTTTCATCGTTTTCTCCAATAGTTCACACGCGCAGACAATTAATTCACAAAATCACATCACTTTTACGGATTAAAATCCACTTCAAACCATTGTTCAAGCCACAAAACAGGAGCGACAACCCACTTGTTCGAGGATTTACAGATGGACACATTTTCAACTATTCTCGTATGGGAGATTGTCCTCCTTATCTCTATTCTCCATACAGAAAAGCACGTTACACTTACACACGTTACGTTATAGGTACGTAGACATAGACATACACAGAATCACAGATTACTTTTTTATGCCTGAAATTATGTAGAAAATGCTATTCTCTGTCTACGTTTTTATAATAGGTACTTTGCATGGAGTATCTACACTCCATAGTACTTTGTTTCAAAGTAGTAGTCATAGAGGCTAGAGAACAGGAGAACGATCGCTGTAGAAAATAGTGTCCCAGAAATATGGACAAAATAAGTGAGACGCTGTGATCGCTAAGTAGTCTCAATAAAAGCGTGGTGTTGAGCGCTAGTTTGAAACGATTATAATATTATTCAAAGAAAATAACGAAATTATTATTATTTATTAATAAATAAAATAATAAATTATGTTTTTTATCATTTTAATTATTATAAATATTATAAATTATTACAAATATAGATTGTTAATTATTATTGATTTATTATTTTTTTATAATATTTCACCATTTTTAATGTTTCTTTTTGTCAATAATTAAAAAATTACTTCGCAGATACTACTTAGCTACGGCGGTGTGACTATACATTCTACAAATTTTCAGGCACAGGCGGACTATGCTTTAGCACGTAGCGATCGTTTTCTTGTTCTCTAAGCTCCATGGTAGTAGTAACAGCGATGGGTCAACTCGAGTAAGGATATCTCATATGCGTGTAATGCTCTCCAGGCTAATTTAGACATGTTGATACGGTGGTGCCATGATGTTGGTCTAGTGTTAAATGCCAATAAAATCAAACCCATGATTATCAAATCTCCATATATGAGGTATCCTACTCCAAAATCATTAATTGCTTATAATCACGACTGCCTCCATCAATTAGGAACTTGCCAATGCCCTACAATCGAAGTTGTGACCACACAAAAATACCTTGGCCTTATAATTGACTCAAAGTTTAACTGGAACTACCACATTGAACATGTGTGTAATAAGTTGCGTCAGTTTCTAGCCAATATAAAAATCCTAAAAAATCGCATACCCTTCAGAGTAAGACTTATGCTTTACAACTCCCTGACTGAATCTTATATTCAGTATGGCTTCTCGAGCTATGGTCGAACGTACAAATCATGTTTAAAACAGATCTATGATCTTCAATTTAGTAATCTCAAAAATATTATATCCCCTAATGTACGTGTCCTAATTGATGATGATGAAAATGCGATTTTTAAATATTGTAAAATCTTGCCTGTTTATGACCAAATTAAATTCATGTTATTAAAAAAATGTTTCTTTTGCGACAGTTTAAAATCATATATAGAACATCCAGTACGTACTCGCGCTATGAAACAAAACCGACTCCGGCATATCACTGCTAACAATGTGTTCGGGCAACGGACGTATGCTTATCAGGTACCTTTAATACAGGTGCATTTAATAAATAACCTACCTTTCGATGTACGCGAAAAAGTATCACAACAAAACATTAAAACTAAACTCAAAAGCTTTTTCCTATCTAAATTATAATTACATACTATATCTACTTAATAAAATGTACTACCTGCCTAGCTCTTACTTTTACTTTTGCCTTGCTACTTCTGACTTTAAATAAGTTGTTAACTTACCTTTTTAGTCTTTATATTCTTGTTATAACTTCGACCTACTCATATACCTAAATATTGAATTAGACTTTGTTTTGTACATAATTCGCTTACTTACATTGAGCTATTATGCTTTACTATACGAGCTTTACTATATGAGTTTAGATAACCGAATAGCCATTTTACTGGAATCAAGGCATTCCATCTTAGTCCTCAAGGGTTACAACGCGTCTGCATTTTGATTCTTAATCGAGGATAGATGTAGATGTATGCGCCACAGCAACCACTTACCATCAGGTGGACTGTGTGCTCTTTTATCACCCGTATCCTATAAAAAATATTTTTACCTCTGCCTAAGTGATGCCGATTCTTTTCTAAAAATGTCGATTTTTAAATCGATTCAAATCGAAATCTGAAGAATCGATTCACAAAAAATCGACGTCATTAAGATCGATAGCTTGAAAATCAATCTTTTATCAATTTGTTTTTATATTTATATAATCGAAAGATGCAACAAAGTACAGGCTACAACTTTAATAATTTATTTAATATTTCTTTAATCCATTAACAAGAGCAACACAGCATTTTTGCGAGTTTTGAGTAGAAAAACTGTAATTCCGTAAGAGTTTGGTTTTTACAGTTCTTATAAAAAAAAGATTTTAGTATATAAGAAATCGCATTTTTGTAATAAATTATTATATTAGTTTTTACTAATTTTACTAACATCTACTTATTCTACTCGTTTCCACCCTAATTGTTGACGCGTCATCATCACCAAACACCCAAACGTGCACCACTAAATAACGCGACTCTCACTGAAAATGTGGTTTAAAACTTTTATTTAAACTAAAACACACACGTAAACTAATATCTAATAGTATATATATATATATATATATATATATATATATATATATATATATATATATATATATATATATATACTTATATATACTTATATATATATATATAAGTACGCGAAGCATAAATCAGTCCAGAAATACTAGTCGTTTTTGTTAGACAGTCAGCGCAGATATGATAGAATACTCTGCACCATTTTCACAATTTTGAACGATCCATGTGCTCTCGAGTATCTGAAATCTAAATTTCAATACATGGGAGATTATCATAATTTTTCTCTCCGTTCCTCGGCCAGTCTTAAGTTGCTCACTCCTTTACACCATACTGGTTATTTATCTCACTCCTTTGCCCTCACGGCCATCAGACTCTGGAACGACATCTCTCTTGACATTAAAAAAGCTCCCAACAAATCCGTTTTAAAAATCAGGTCCGTAACCGCTCGTTTGCTTCTTGCAACCACAGTTGCAAAAACAGAATCCTTAACTTTGCTCTTTTCAACTGTGGTTGCAAAGCGACGAAGTTCTTTTAATTGAATGTAGACCGTATTTTAAACGCACAGAGTCTAACTATTACGTATTTAAACCAAAAACAAATATATAAATCATAGATTTCCATCAAAATTACCAACCTCTTGGACGAAAAATATCGAAACTTTGTTAGTTAAAGTTTGGTGAGTGAAGTGACGCTTGAGTGGATTTAATGAGATGATAAAATATGCCGTGAGTATTGAATTTTATTGATTTTTGCTAGTATTTATATACCACATTAATGTCTTATTAGTGTTTTATATATTTTTGCAAATACCGTATGAAAAATGTGATACAGTCGACTTTTAAAAATACTCAGAATGACGCGAATCTAAACATAATTTTCTATAGCTTACATTATTATCGTTATTATATTGTATTCTTTAAATACGAAATAGTCGTAGTGGTATTTGAATATGTTATATATATGTTATATATATGTTATTAATTGTTCATCATATTATAAGTTTTTATGTAATAACATCCTAGATTTTAACTAACAAAGAGCGATCGATTGCGCAATCCGTGAATTCTTCATCAGGTTTCACTTAAGATTTTTGCTATGTATTTAAATATAATTTGTTTTAAATTATAGATAAATATATCAAGTAATTCATTAAGTTTAAGGAAATAGTAAATAATCATACACCCATCGATCTTATTTTTTTTTGATAAACTCGATGTTTTACAAAAAGTCGCTAAAATGGCTTGTACTTGTGATTTCAACACCTCTAAAATATTACTGTAATCATATTCTGAGAGAATAACACACGTATTTTCTTTTCTTATTTCAATGGATATTCATAAAATTTAAAATATTTGAAGAGCTCCTCTCGAGTAAGTCATAAATTAAGTTTTATTGACGGCGGGTCGAACGTGAGAAACACAGTCCCGACTTACTGGGAAAGTATGCTACCAATTTTTTTTACGCAAGCAATCGAGCGGGTAAGTATATGATTAAATCGTAGCAAGTTTGAAGTAACACAGCTCTTTTTTTCGTATATATTTCATATTTGTTCTGACATAGATAATATTTATACGTACCCATTGTGAATGTATATATAATAAATAAATAAGAAATTATTTTGTGTTTGTCATTTTTTTTTTGTATCGGTAGCAATTCCTTTTCAAATGGTTCTTAATGACTGGTTACGCGTAAACGATTCGTGTATTTTTATTTTATTGGAGGGTATATTGCCAAGTGTTTACCCATCCTTTGACCTAATATCCCTTCCGTACACACTGAAAGGGGAAAGAGGGGAGTCTAGAAGGTGACGCGATTCTTTCAACCAATGAGAAGCGCGCCCTACCGAGGTGCTTGGTGGGAAAAGCCGAGACAATAAAGGCTCGCGCGCGGCCCTCGTGCGGCTCTTGCCACGCGCCGCTAGTCTGAACCGCACTACCTGGAGCAGTCGCGCTCCAGAAGTAACCGCCTCACATAGTGTGAGATATCGTCGCGCATAGCTTTCTTCCTTCGCACCACTGGCCTGGATCGCATCTCCGGGGCGCCCCAGAAGAACCCACCTCACGTCGCAACACCGCAACGGAAGCGTCGTGCGCCTCATCAGAATCACACCCCGGTAAGTGTGTTTTTCCTGCAATTTTGTTCCTACATGAGTATTTGTTTATTAGTTAACCCGCCCCATTTTATTTCTCCTAATGTGCTCAGGTAGAATTCCCTCCTAACCTTGGCAAGCAATAAATTTGGAAGAGCGAGTGCATTGTCAAGGAGCCGCGTGCCACATCCGCCATCTTGTTGAGGCATAAGAAGCTTCTCGCGTATACAGTCCACCTAGTATAACATCTCGCACAATAGGGTGAAGACTCGACCGGGGAATCGAACTCGGGAACCCTTAGGCCCGCCGCCCAACCAATGACTCTATACTATCATTGGACATGCCGGCATCTTCTAACCCCTTGCTAGCAACTTCGCTACATTAGGAGTCACAGAAATTATAAAAATTACACTTGTTTAATTCGGTATTCATATAATTTTATCAAGTCTTAAAATAAAAATTTATTTATTTAGATTATTTAAATATTTTTACCGATTATTCGCATTAGATTGAATTTACAGCATCCGAGCACGACGGTAATTATAGTAAAAACATATTATATTTTGCTTTGTTTAATTTTTTTTAGATTTACGTAAAAGATTATTTTAAATTGTGTATGCACGCTTGTATAGTGCTCGCAAAATAACTCCATAGATAAATAGGTACGTAGCAAGCCGTAGACAGAGAAACCTATAGACTAATGATTAGCGTGGCCTCGAGTGAGAAAGGACGATAACGTAGATTTTAGGTTATACAATAATCTTTATGACTTATAAACATATTTAAATAAAAATTTTAATTGTTCTACGAACTGAACTGAACAAGATTCACCAATCTTAAGCTCACAAAACACTTTTTTTCTCACTTAAACCAACTTGTAAACTCCTTAGATCGCTACGAACTGTCAAAGTTGTTTAGCAAAGTGTAGTTTGCTAAACAAAAAACCGGCACGGAGAAAGGTACAAACAATCAAACCGCTCCGTTTCATTTCTATGCAAGACGTATGTATAAATCTATCTTTTTCGTGTGCGAATGCGAAAGAAGGCGTCAATTTGTCTATAGGTTTCTCTGTCTACGTAGTGTAATAAATAATGTTAATAATCATAATAAATCCTATTATTAATATATTATTGTTACACCGTAATTAAATATTGTAAACGGTTAATATATTTCACTACAATTGAAATGTCAGTATATGTAACTTAGAAGTATTGAAACTACTAAAATTAAGACACCCTTCCGCCTGGCAGCGGAAAGGGGACTATAAAATGTAATAAATAATGTTAATAATCATAATAAATCCTATTATTAATATATTATTGTTACACCGTAATTAAATATTGTAAACGGTTAATATATTTCACTACAATTGAAATGTCAGTATATGTAACTTAGAAGTATTGAAACTACTAAAATTAAGACACCCTTCCGCCTGGCAGCGGAAAGGGGACTATAAAACGGAACGACGGGCGTGTCCGAGGCAGAATATAATAGTATTTGTGTTGTAATAGTCGTGTCGGAGTGAACTAGTAAAAATTGAAAGTTTATAAAGTTGATTCATTTAGTGTTGAGAAAATAAAAGAGAATAAGTGTAAACTGTGTTTATTTTAACATAAAATATAGAGTTTTAACCGTGAACTGAAGTTTGTTTTTACAATATGGAGTAATAACCGCGTACTGAAGTTTGTTTTTACATCTCAGAAGTGGGATACCGTCCATAAAAGGTCTATCGGATTTTGGATGCTGACACAATCAGATGGGTGGTACCAAAAGGGGCGCGTTGGCAGATTCTGAAAGCAAATCATGATAACGTAGGTCATTTTGGGTTCGCAAAAACTTTAGACCGAATACAAGCCATGTATTGGTTCCCCAAGATGAGAAGATTTGTAAAAAAAATACGTCAAAGCGTGTTTAGAATGTGCCCACCATAAATTAACTGGTGGAATAAAAGTAAATAGTTTCCATCCAATTCCAAAAATTGATATACCCTTCCACACTATTCATGCCGACCATTTAGGCCCTTTCAACAAGAGCAAACGAAGGAATTGTTATATTCTAGTCATAGTTGATGCCTTTACCAAATTTATTAATTTAACAGCAGTGCAAAATACGAAATCTACAACAACTATTCGAATATTTAAAGAACATTTTAGTTATTTTGGAACTCCCGCTAGACTTATAACCGACCAGGGTACAACCTTTACAAGCAAAAAGTTTCGGGACTTTATAGTTTCTAAGGGTATTAAACATGTCCTTAACGCTGTTGCCACCCCTAGGGCGAATGGCCAAGTAGAGCGGTACAATCGCACAATTCTGGCTGCACTCGGCGCAATGACCCATGAAAAGCCTATAAATGTGTGGGATGATTATCTGCCTGACGTTCAACTTGGAATCAACACCACTGTTCATGCAATTACGAAAAAGACTCCAACAGAACTTTTATTTGGCCATAGAATTACAAACCCTTCCGAAGGGATACTTAATGACATCATCGAGGACGTTAATGAAAATGAGGTTGCCCCTAACTTAAACGCCATCAGACAGGGTGCAAAGCTTCTTATAGATAAGCAGCAACATAAATATAAAGAACGATCCGAAACTGGCGTGAAAAATAACATAGATCTTAAGGTAGGCGATCTTGTAAGTGTTTTAAGAACTATCCCTAGCCAAGAAGGGCAGTCTCGTAAGTTAGAACCAAAATTTAGGGGCCCTTATCGAATTAAAAAAGTTTTACCGAATGACAGGTATATTATCGAAGATACACCACTTACAAGAAAGGGTAGACGTTATGAAGCAATTGTTGCAATTGATAAGTTGAAACCATGGCTAAATTTTCAGAGTGCCAATGATGATAGTGATGGCTCAAACAGTAGCAGTAAGGACGATGATGACCAAAGTTGTTGATTGTTCGTTTGGTCATATTATAATTACCATTCATTATTCATTATGTGTCACTAGGCCTTAATTTTATATTTTTTGGCAAATGCTTGAAAGTTATTTTTTTTATTCGAATACCAAATCAAAAGTACTTTTGTATGTAAAAGATGTACTTTTACTTTATTTTTTATTCATGTATGTTTGAGATTTTTTTGTGCTCACAATATTCAGGGTGTGCACATTAATATAAGATTATCTTATGCTCATGATATTCAGGGTGAGTATAGGAAAGAGCTTGCTTATAACGTTCTAAGCACAAGACAAGTGAACTCACAATATTCAGGGTGAGGTCACTACCTGGTCAACGTCCTGTGTAGTCTGCTGATTCTGATCCAGGATGGAAAATCAATGTAGGACTTTACTATACTGGATGGTAACAGGCACTGTAGACTTTACTGGGCGTAGGGTTTTGCTTGAATGTCATTGAATAATTCTACCTAAGCTTTAACATTATTGTAAACATATTATGCTATTGTTAGTTACCTAGAAATTACTTTGTTAATGGCTAAACCAAACTCACAACGATGGGACTCGTTGCAGTAAAAAGGATGGCCGAGTTGTAATAAATAATGTTAATAATCATAATAAATCCTATTATTAATATATTATTGTTACACCGTAATTAAATATTGTAAACGGTTAATATATTTCACTACAATTGAAATGTCAGTATATGTAACTTAGAAGTATTGAAACTACTAAAATTAAGACACCCTTCCGCCTGGCAGCGGAAAGGGGACTATAAAATGTAATAAATAATGTTAATAATCATAATAAATCCTATTATTAATATATTATTGTTACACCGTAATTAAATATTGTAAACGGTTAATATATTTCACTACAATTGAAATGTCAGTATATGTAACTTAGAAGTATTGAAACTACTAAAATTAAGACACCCTTCCGCCTGGCAGCGGAAAGGGGACTATAAAACGGAACGACGGGCGTGTCCGAGGCAGAATATAATAGTATTTGTGTTGTAATAGTCGTGTCGGAGTGAACTAGTAAAAATTGAAAGTTTATAAAGTTGATTCATTTAGTGTTGAGAAAATAAAAGAGAATAAGTGTAAACTGTGTTTATTTTAACATAAAATATAGAGTTTTAACCGTGAACTGAAGTTTGTTTTTACAATATGGAGTAATAACCGCGTACTGAAGTTTGTTTTTACAGTAGCAAGCAACTCTGTACGCGACCGATGGCGTACTTAATGTTGCCATCTTAACTTATATTATTTCCTTCATTTAATCTTATTACTAGAATTATATAATTATATCAAAATTATACATATATGACCGAATTGACTTCCAAAGCTCAGTTAAAAAACTGTAATGTTAAGTTTAAGCTTACAAAGACCTAATTTTTTAAACCCTATATTTATTGCTTCGATCCTCGTAATAAATATATTTCTTGAATGTAACTTTCGTAAGTTTCATATATTTATATTATTCTATGGCAAGACTTACGTAAATATAAATTATTGGTCAATAGCCATTTGAAAATATTTAAATTATGCCAGCGAGTTCGAGACAAATAGTTAAAAATTAGTAAAAGAAAAAACTAAAATACACGCTTTACTTTCTGTATTTTTATTTTCTGTATTTTTCTCAGCAAACCCTATAATGATACCCATATCGTGGGAATGCATAAAAATCAACTAGTCAGCTCAATTGAAAACGAGAAAATGGTCAAATTTAACTCCCAATTTTTTTAACGTAATTACAGGTGAAGATATTAGCGTATTAGAAATGACTATTACTAGACTTATAAACACTAATATTTCGTCTTTAATTAATTTTTAAAGGGGTATTTTGAAACAGAGATGACACAGCATTATAAAATTTATTTAAAAGAACGAAATTAAAAATCCGTGCAAACTTTTTAAGTCTTTTTATCAGCCTAACGCACTCTTAGAATATATTTTGCTGTCTAATATTACTGCGTTCTACCAATACTTTTAATTTAGAGTGGCACAATTTGTAATTGTAGCCATATTTAAAATCAATATCAGCCCTCATTTCCAACCAGTCTATTTGTGGTAGTAATCTCTTCCTTCACGTCGTAAAACATACGTAGCGCCCACATCAAAACCGTCTAAATAATATTTTTTTTCTCCGGTTCCTAGTTTTTCCCTCCGTCAAAATTTTAGAATACGAAGCTGCTGCAACATTACCCCTTGAATTATTTGAGTGCCGGGGTTTTCAGAATCGCCTAAAACAAAATAAAAACACTGCTTTATATGCATTACAACCATATATAAATAGATATGTGGATTTCAACTACATTTTATTAATGATACGAGGAAAACTAAAAAAAAATTGGGGAGTATCACGTTTGACCTTCATTATAATATCCATGCCAGGACTTTTAATTACTTTCGGCACAATGATGACGGTTGTTTACCGCAAAAACAAATAAAAACAAGATGGCGGCACACTATTAGTTCTGATTTCGGCCACCCGAAAGAGTTAGAGTTATCTTGCGTGCACTCCACAAAGTTATTGCGAAACAATTAATGTAAAACGTCTGAGGGTATTTTTTAGATTTAGTTGAGTACTACTATAGTTTGTGACTATACCATTGTAATTTAAGAAAGCTTCTGAACACGTTCATTTTAAACATCGCTCCGTACCAGTTCATTTCGAACAGTGAACTAGTTTGTTCTAATAGTTATATTATAGTTCATAAAAGATAGCTTGATAGGCTCAGAAAGGCTAGTACCCAGAGCCGTAAAGCCAGTTAAATAAAAAATATAAAACTAATTTGGCACTTTGGATTTTTGTTCAAGGAGTAGGCATGTCGATTCACTCTTAAAAAAATCGATCTCTGAATCGATTTGAACCGAAGATATAGAATCGATACTCGATTACATCGAAGATTAAAAGCTCGATTTTCGATTAATCGCGACATTTTTAAACTTGAAATTTCAGGTTTTTGCGATTTTTTTCTTTAATTAAACTTTAATATTTTTTTTAATGAAATATTTATTTATTTAAATATTTTTTAAGGAAAGTAAAGTTACAGCCTATATACGTCCCACTGCTGAGCACAGGCCTCCGCTCATTTCTGAGAGGGTTTTAGGGCAAGGAATTGTCCGCCGCGCTGCCCCAGTGCGTGTTGGCGAATTTCACATGTCTTCGAAATATTTTTTCCTTATTTCTCTGATATGCAGGTTTTCTCACGATGTTTTCCTTCACCGCCGAGCACGTGATAATCAGCACTTAAAATTGCAATTAACAATTTTATTGGTGCCGGCGGGGATCGAACCCGGTTTACTTGCGTACTACAGCGAGTGCTAACCATCTGAGCTACCACGGCTCAGATGTGCTAACCATCTGAGCTGTGGTCGCTGTAAATATTAGTTATCTTATTAATTAACACTACTAATATTTCTTTTAACCACTCCTGGTAAGATTGAAACATTTGTGTTAGGAGTGGTTCGCACCTACGCCACTCGATCCTTTTTTTTACAAAGTGATTCCATGTATCACTGTTATTTGACATTTTAGGCTAAAAAGAACAACAAAACTTTAGCAAAAGTGCAAACTGCGACGTACATTTCTGGATAAATCTGTTTCAATTTAACAACTAACTATTTAACAAAT
The DNA here is from genome assembly GCA_036936625.1 of Parnassius smintheus behrii. Taxonomy (NCBI): domain Eukaryota; kingdom Metazoa; phylum Arthropoda; class Insecta; order Lepidoptera; family Papilionidae; genus Parnassius; species Parnassius smintheus. Next base: position 16,159,035 of record JAUPFT010000028.1, on the reverse strand, counting down.
TGAAATGAATGCTACACGAACACAATACTGGTTATTTCCTTACTATAAATCTCTATAAACTTCAACATATAATATTTATTTACAGTACGTAGGTATTTAAAAAGTACTCTGTCTGTAATTACAGCTCACAGTATGTTTTTGATAATAAATAAAGTAAATTCACAAGTTCACAGTTCAAACAGGTTCACAGCTATAATGTTATATCGTAGTATATATAATATAGTCTTTGTTCACGGCACAGATTAAGTTAGACCAACATTCCATAGGTAAGATTAGAATTAGAATTTTACTATTGAAAATAAAATGACAACTTTTCGATATTGTTGGATGCGCTAATAACTATTTACTTTATTCATATATATATTGTGTTCAAATTATCAACCAAGTACGACCGGTTGTTTTTGCGTCTCCCAACAGCAAAAAATTAAAAAAAACTGCGGTATCTTACCTCAGCCAGATTGGGAATTTTATCGCTAGTTCTTGAATCAGATAAATCAGTCCGGTTCGAGAGGTTTTTGCATCGATTCAGTGAATCAATGCAGTGCTCCGAATCGATCTCAAAAATCGATTATTTTACTCCAAAGAATCGATTTTTCGATTAATCGATTTTAGATCGACATGCCTATCAAGGAGCAAAACAAATATTTCAGATTTCATCACTACTGCAAATTTAGTTTGCTGTTTTCTTTAATTTGTTTTTTTGTGATTTGTAGTTTAAAATTTTGGGGATTAGCAAAATTTTACAATCCTATCTATTATATGAATGTGTAAGACATTCCCGTTTTCATAATTTTGATTTCAAATAGCTTTAAATTATAATACTTCAGTATTATAGCGTCATGTCTCAAGCTCGGCTTGCATCGTGTATTCCGTTGCCTTTGGAACATAAATTATTAGTGACAGTAATCGAAAAAGCTAAAGATTGGGCACTCATGCACGGTGTTGGAATGCGAGACAAGAAACATTTTACAAAAGACTCTATACAGGTATTTTCTCTACTGTACACAATCAAAATCACTTATCATTTCGATAATTCATTCTCGTAAGCATTAAGGATGACTCACGCTAGACCGTGTCGGGTCCGAGCCGAATGTCGGCCGTAGCACGGTCAACTAATATTACATATATTTTGTATGGGCACACCCACGCTATACCGAGCGGTAACCTGGTGACGATCGAGCAACGGACAACGCTCCTCAACAACTCGGTTCTGGCTTGTAATAGAAGATTTATCAGATTCTTCATCGACTAGACTTCAAACTTCAACATGATTGTAGTCCAGTTATAACACTATTTTTACTAAGACGAGTAAACTGCGTTGTGGCGCAACAGTAATTGCTCGACCAAGGCCCGAGCTTGTAATTTCAGGCACAGGACCGGCTAGGTGACCATGCTACGGCTGACAGTCGACTCAGTCTAGCTTACTTACTTACTTACTTATCTTCTCGCACAATCCCTAACGGGGTAGCCAGAGAGAACAGATCGCCAAGTGTCACAATCCTTACATACCTCTTTCGCTTCTTTCAGGTTCATTAACTTCTTCATACATGCACATCTAGGTATCCGAGTACTCTTGACCCTCCCCTCTTCGAGCAATTTGCTCACATGGTCTTCGAAAGTTCAGTCTAGCTTGAGTCAACCTTTATAGTTCTAGAAATATGCTGCAAATGCACAAAGTTGGCTCAACTCTAAAAAACCTACGATCGGGTTAAGGTTCAAATTTTTGTTATGCATAGATCTTATGTTTATTAGTCTAGTTTTTTAAAGTTACATTGCCAAAATGCAAATAGCTACGCTACACCTACTGTCAAAAAAATGAAAGCACTAATATCAATGAAATTTATTCTTTGGGGTGGTCTCCACAACTTACTCAATTTTTCATCACTTCACTCATCAGGGTAATAGTAAATACTTGCAACTCAAATAAGTTTACTTTGCACTTGGTGCAGATGATATAACAACAAAAGTAATCCAAAAACTAAACAAACAGGAGATAAAAATTAAGACATGCATCAGTAACAAAGATGCAAACAGTACTTATGCGACAGTATGGCCAGAGGGTTAATAGTGGAGAAATTGAGATTCTTACATTGCAGTGAGGTGCAAACTTAGCTCAACCGGATTGTACTCTTATATTTTTTTTTCTCAAGTTACACTAACCCTTCCTTCTGAATATCGATTGTAGATCTCATATATTTCTTTTAAAATTTTTCATCAAGATCTTAAGTAGCTGCTGTAGCCAATAGATACCCGAAATGAACATTAAACGAAGATGGCTAAAGATGCATTATTTAACTTCAGTAAAATACTTTTTAACCCCTCGTATGGCGGCGGCGATTTTGCAAACACTGCACGTCTGCTAAGGTCTTATAGCACGGTATTTCCGCGATATCGACGCGTGGCGATTTCTCTAAAATATTGTATGGAAGCTATGACCTTATGTCATTTGAATTGTTATAATATTTGCTATTACTTTGTAGATATTTAAGTTGAATACAGCTTAAGAGATTTGATAAATCTTATTTCAAAGTTAGGCAACCTAATTTTAATAGTGTTCTGTACATAATATGTGAAAATTAAACAATAAAAATATTAATTTATGAAATAAATGTCATTTATTTACATTAATATACACTACTTTACAATAAAAAAGCAAAATAACCACACATTCCCATACATTTTTTTTACACAACAAGCATTTCAATATCTTAACACAGGAGGGTGACCTGAGTGTCTCACAAAAAATTGGGTTTATTTGTTCTTTAATTCTGAGAAGGGAGCGAATCCAGTGGCATGCGATAATATTTGACAATAATGAATGATTCAAGTTCTTAATGTAGACGAACTTTCAATTCTATAAATTGTATGGTTTAATATTTATAAATTTTAAACAAAACATATAAAAATAATCGCTGCAAAACATCCTCTCATACTTTGTATCTCAAAGTAAATTCTATTGAATTTATTCAAAATAATATTAAACTTTCTACAAAAGCATGAAATTTACTATTGAAAATATACAAATAAAAGGAACGTTGCCTAATAAAAACATTGTAGAAATCCAGAATGAAAACAGGTAATATTACAGAAAAAGGGCAACTAGCTAAAAAAATAGTGCTAACATAATATGGATAAGACCTGATGATGTCACATTTGAATTTCTTAGATTGTTGTTTCGGGTCTGAGTGTCTTTCATGTTCATGATTTATTGTAACGTGAATTATAAATTATTTAGGTACTATTGCAAGAATCGTAAAAAATAATTGCCAAAATATACTGCTTGTAAAACCACCACAAGGAAGTCTCATTGATAATGTTTTATGCTTATCACGCTATGGATGATAAAGGAATAGTACATAAAAAAAATATATATATACAATATGTAACGTAATTAACGCACACCCTCAGACACGCCAATTAGTAGTTGTTATAATCATAATACATACACTGAATTTTTAGTTAAACATTTTTATGCACTGATTATTTATCAAATTAGTTATACTAATTCCGGAAGAATGTTGTATTTACAGTACAAATCCACGAACGCAAAGACTTTAATATGCTTGAAATAAAGTTCATTTTTCTTTATTTTTATTGAATGACAGAATTAGTAATAATACAAATAAAACTGTACTGCACTTGTTTGGACTGTACAGATTTAGTGTGACTGTAATTTACGTAGTTTTAATTATTTTTGGGATAAAAAATTACCTATATTAAAAATGATAGGTATTGATTCAGTAAAGGATTCTGGACAAACTACTTTCTCAAAGTGCGTTAATTACGTTACATGTTGTATATATATATATATATATATATATATATATATATATATATATATATATATATATATATATAAACTGCAGTTATGAATGTAGAGTGAGAAAGCAAGGGGTCATACATATGCCTGCCACTTTTACCGGGCTGAAGCGCGAACTCTGCGAGGTGGTGGTTTCGCACATCTCTGCTGATATCTTCACTGGTAGGTGCGACATAACGCGACGAATGTTTTTGTAAAAGAGACTTTATAAGTGATATCCCAAAACTACGATGAAAGAAAGAAGACTGTTTAACTAATATATACGAATTTAGAACAGAAACATTAAGGAGACGACGGAAAAATTTTTGTACCACACCCTTGTTCTTTTTCTTTCAATGGGGTACATTGCCAACATTTGGTCTTTTTTGTCCACCCCACCCATCATGATATTGTAATCTGATATCAAGATGTAAAATAATCCAAATATATAAAAAAATCCAAAACTTCTATGAAATTAAGTTTTATGTACTATATGAATTTATTACAATATATAGGAACATATTTTATTAATATTTACCATTACCGAAATAACTAATATAAAAAAATACAAGAAAATAGTTAGTCCAACATAGACTCTACTAGTCATATCCATACCAATCGAGCTACCAAATAAAATGGCGGACTCGGTCGACTTGACCCTAATATACTGTTACTGTGTGGCAAGAAGCCAGAATCTGGCCGATTGTTTATTGTGTTTCTAATTTTGATATTTTATGAAATATAGTGAAAGATAGACACACTGAACACATAAAATGTATGTAATTACAATAATAAATTAATTTGCTAAAGGTATTTGCTATGAATAATGTATTTTGTTTTAACAACAGAGGTAAGTATATGGTAAGAAAGTACAACAGCCGTTTATGTTAGAAGGAAAAAATTAAATTTTTGATTAAAAAGTACACAAATCCCTAATTTATTAATTAATAAATATTGGTAGCTTACCTATCCGTGTTAAAACAGCACCAAACTTCACTATTCACTCGATATAGGTATAAAAAAGGCACTATAACAGCGACGGGTGACCACACGAAAGCGAAATTCACAAACGACTGCGTCACAGGCTGTTTATTCGAAATATCTAAACAATAGAGTACCTTAGTAGCATTGTATTGCGTACTCTTTCTTCGATCTGGAATATTCTATAAGTTTATGTGTGCTAGCAATCATTGTCGCCGGTCATTTTACCCGCCAAATACCCAACCGCGGATCGGCCAGAATCTGGTCGCTTGCCAGACGCGCGTGATAAACCATCGGCCAGATTCTGGCCGATCGCCACACAAGGGGTTAAACTTCAGTTAATTTAAAAAAAAATTATGTTGGTAAACGACTTTCAGACAAAGTAGACAAAATGTGTCCATCCTCTTTGGAGGGAGATATACTGATAATCATTGTTACCTAACCTCAACATCAATCAATAAAAGACCTGTAATTTTACTGGCTATCCTTATTGCTATTTTTTTTAAATAGAATAAGTATGAAATGAGCACACAGTTCACCTGGTGGTAAGTTGATGCTGTGGCCCATAGGCATCTACACCCATCCTCAATTAAGAATCAAATAGCAGATGCATTGTTAACCCTGAGGATTAAGATATAATGCCATGTTTACAGTAAAAAGGGTGTCTCGTTTTCTACACTTATCACACAAAACATAGCTGTATTATGCTGCTATTTTACACTGATATTCTGTGAAAGCATAGTCCTCTCCCAGTCAAGCCGACCCATTCATGTTACAACCACAATATAGTTGTAGCATGGCTCCACCACATACAAATTTCTTTAAACCAAAACATAATAGTAAATATAACCAGAACATAATAGTAAATATGCTGCCATTTAATGGCATATATTGATATGGGATTATACTAACAAAGACTCTAAGCAGCAAAGGGGCTCTCTCACCTCACTTTGCCTGATTTAAGTTAAAAAGGCTAATGTTACAGCCATATACGTCCCACTATACCAGCAAGGAAATGGCCGCTGCTCTGCCTCAATGCATGTTGGTGTTTACTCACATGTGTTCAAAATAGTTTTTTTTTTCTTATTTCTCAGACCTACAGGTTTCCTCATGATATTTTCCTTTATCACCGAGCATGTGATAAATCAGCACTTAAAATTGCCATTAATAAATTTCATTGGTGCCGGCAGGGATCACACCGGGGTTGCTCATGTTCTGTGAAATTAATTAATTGTGAATCTCCCTGATTGACTGATTTTTAAGTTTCATAACTGGCGGTAAAATTCTTCACTCATATAAAACTTATTTGCAAATAGTATTCTGTATGTGGTGGAGCCATGCTGCAGCTATATTAGTAGTAAAGTTGTATCATAAATGGGTCAGCTTATCCAGAGAAAGACTACGCTCTCACAGAATGCCAGCAAAAATAGCAGCTAAATGCTGCTGTTTTTTGTATGATGAGTGTAGGGAACTGGAGACCCCTTTTACTGGAAACGAGGCATTCCATCTTGGTCCTCACAGGTAATAATGCATCTGCATTCTGATTCGTAGTTGAGGATAGATGTAGATGTCTATGGGCCACAGCAACCACTTACCATCAGGTGGATTGTGTGCTAGTTCATCACTCAACCGATAAAAAAATTTTCAGAGCTATTACTTACAGGATAAAATTAATACATTGTAACTCAGTACATCAATACCATAATATAATTGTTTATTTTTTCTCAATAGATTGCACCCTTTGTGTTGCTGCCATCTCCATTCCCAAGGACAGAATTTGAAAAAGCAATTGAACTCCAACCAGTATTGAATGAACTTATGCATAAGGTAATTTTTTTATAGCTGTATATTTGTAGAGTTGGGTGTTACTTTTATTAATTATATAAAGTACTCAACTTTATATAAATAATAAATACCTAAACTATCGGCGTCCTGAAGTTTGGAACCGGGCGGCAGGAAACAGTTAGGGTAATTTCTTTTTACAGTAAAAATAATGGTAATTAAAAAAATAAAAAAACATAAGCCCTGCTTTATAGTTAGTTCAGTTAGTATGCAAAGTGTCATGATCCTATTTAAAGTATTTTATGAATAGCAGCGGTTTATTGTTCAGTTTGGAGGTAACTTTGGATTTTTATTCTATTGAGACAATTTTACGGAATCATGTTTTCGTCTAACATAGTACTTAACATTTATCCTCAACTTTACCATATATTTATTTCAAAATTAATGCTGCAATATTTTCGGTATAACGGAGGATCTTGCTAAGCCATTTGAGGTTATATTTCCCCTTAAAGTAGGGACTAACACAGCATTGTGAATTGCATATGTGCCTTTTTGGACACATTCTGACTTTTCACAATAGAGAATACACACTTAGATAATAATCATGCATATATGTGTCGAATATAATATCAGAACAGTATATATATTATTATAAAGTACCTTTGTTTTTTTTTCAATTTCAGGTAGCCCATGATGACGAATTTCTAGAGCATACGTTACAAAATGCCCTTCAAGTGGATGAGTTTACAGCAAACCTGTATGATATATGGATAAAAGTTCGTCAAGAAGGAGTTGCACAGGTAACCGATGCAAATTATACTGCTACATTGTCAATAATACGTTATATATATTGTTATTATTATATGGTAGGTGATGCAAAATTGCCCTTTAACATTACCATGCTACGTTCGAAAGAAAATTATATATTAATTAAGATATTTCTATTATTCTAAAAATATTTGGGCTTAATTAAACAATTAAAATATTAACTGCCCTACCCAGTGTAGTAAGTATAAAATGGACCTATAGACAGTTGAAGCACATGGATGTCATGTGCTACAAATACAAATGAGGTACAATTTATGTTAAAAATAGGGATTAAGGAATCGCAGTTATGCATGCGATTGTTAAATTTCAAAACACTTTAGATTCTTAGTTATGTTTGGTGTGTCTGGTGTAGCCTATAACTCTTGGCATGCTGCGATCCGACATTATGCTGGAGTCCAGGTGTCCGCACACAGTGAACCAGTGTGCGAAACACACGCCCTATTGCTCTTGGAAGCAAGTGGAAATCAACAGTATAGCTTCCGGATTCGGCCATCTTGGACCGATTTCGAGGGACATACAGAGGTAGAAGATCGGTACATATGTATATAAACGTCACCCTACTGTCCTGTTACGCTATAAACAATTTGTCTTGATTTGTAGAGTAGTGTTGTCTCATTCTAACTTTCTAGATTTAGAACCGTATGTAAAGTGAAAAAAAAAACCGAATTATTGTTTTCGAAAAATTTGCATTATGTTTTCAATAAAAGCAAGTTTACAGTTAAAACGTTGGTCATTTTGTAAAAGAAAGGAAAAATGTTGTTGTATTGCCGAAAAATACATACTTATATAGAAAGGCGTGACCGTCATCTACGTGTCCTTCACACACAAGGTTACGACTTATTTATGCGTAATTGTCAAACCTTATTCAAAAAACGATACTTAAACTTGTTCCGTCATATTACAAAAAGTAGTTTAACTTAAAAATTACAATAATAACGGTCATTTTGTTTCGTACTTGTTTACTAACACAGGCTGCTCGCTCACACACTGTATGCAGATCGGTCGAGCGACTGATCCGTCGTATTCGAGTTGCCCCTGTCACCTAGCGGTTATAATGTACCTATCTATGCAATGATTTCAAAAGGAAGGATAGGCCCATCTAAATATTTTACTCAAAACTTTTTCATACAAGAAAAAGTAGCGCATCTGTCATAATACAAACGTCATATCATAACACGACGTAACCAGGGTCGGATTTCGTAGTATAATTATTATCCTAATTGTACCATTATTTCATAGTTTGTAATATGTAGTGTCGTAATAATACCAAGCGAAAATACCATAATTTTACCTAAAGGTCGACTTGTATTATTATTGAGTCCTTTTACTTTGTAATATTAACCCTACGATATCGAGAATTTCTATATTGTACATGAGTACCGCGTTTTTTTAAATAAAATTAGAATTAGCTCCCTTTTTGGTCAATCGATGCTCGATCGATGCATAATATATGTTGCATTCTTGATACAGTTATAATGAGGGGTTACCAAGATAAAAACTCTAAGCTCTAAGCAATTGATTTGAAAACGGAATTTCAAAATATTTTATGGATCAGATTTTCACATTCAATTAAGCAGAAATGGTTTCTTTTGTACTCTTTTCATTTTACCCTCATTGAATATAAAATATATTAGGTACCAATATTCAAAATTTTACTTACACTAAGTTCCTTAGAGAAAAATTAAACAGAAATAAAAATAAAACCGACAAAAAAAACGAAACGTATAGATAAACTAGACGCGGAAATCCAAAATCCCGGCAAATGGGAAAAAGAAACATGAAACGTCAAACGTGATATAATTTTTGAAAAATATTATTCCTAATTTTATTTTCCATGTACAATATTTTAAGGGTTTGAATACAACCCTGGCCTAATCTTGGTAACGTAACTAAACTAACTGTAAAATAAAACTCTAAAAATGCGTTTAAATAATTAATATTAACAAAATGAATATAAGGTTATTTTACCGATAGTACGATATCCCATGTTCCTATTTAATATTTGTATCGTAATTTTTGCACCCTTTTACCACGCAACTAGACATATTTATGACAGGCAAATCTGTCCTACGCGCGCACCAACCACTGTCGACTGAGTCGCGTTGGCCCTAAACTGTAATTTTAGGGCCAGCGCACTGGTCCGTTTTGGTTGTTCGGTCGACCCGGTCTCGGCCCGGTTACATTGACTTATATATTACTAGCGTAAGCTAGTAATATATAAGTCTATGTATCTATGTTTGTTTGAAATTGTTAGTTTATTGTTTTAATTGTTACGTGTGAGTGTCCTAGTAACAGACGATTGTTTTAGTGTGCGCAGATTTCCCCCTTTTAATATTCTTTATTGCATACCATACAAAAATTACAGATTATATGTACAAAAGAAGTATGCAATGGGCAAGGGTATGCAAAAATGACAGATAGTTCTGTATCGGGTCTTAGGTTTAAACTAAATTTTATTTCACGAGCGAAGTCCAGCAAAAATATACGAACTATAATGTAATATACAGGGTCATTTTGCAATAACCGGTCAAATTTGCAAAGAAAGTTCAGAATTAGTAATATAGGCATGCAAAAAAAATTAAGTTGGTGTAAAATAAAATTAATTAAAAAATCTCAAACATTCTGTTCTTTTTATCTTTTAAATTAAAACTGCGTGGTTATGTATTATTTTAACTGATTTTACTGCGCACGCACACATTTGTAAGGCTCGATCGGTAGGCAAACACGTTGTTGCCCATAAATCACATCCAATTTGGGATAATTTCAAATAAAAGTAGAAGCGTTATTTACTCGTATTTTCAAAAACTGCAATAAATGTATATCATTATTAATATATATTCGAACTTATGTTTAAAGTTTGCCTACTCTTCAAAGAAACCCTGTATAAACCCTGTTTTACAGCAAATGTCAAATTTTACGATATTTTTCAACATAATTATCAAGAAATACTTTTTTAACTAGTTTAAAACCGAGACTTTATAAACGGTATTTGTAATAAAATGGAATGAAATGAGAGTGATGAATTATTGTTATTAAATTTAATAAAAGGTAATAAAATATGTCACTACATATTTTATTACTGTAACATTGTATTGCTATGATTATTTACTAATGTCCTTACAAGTTTGACCAACTTTCTAACAAATAAAAATGCAAATTTTTCGAAAGATCTGTCTTTGGGCTGTTTTGTTGCATCTGTTTGTTTTTTTTTAATTGTAGACTTTAGTAATATACATATACATATTTAAAATATTTATTTAAAAAAATATTAGGAGAAAATGGATTAAAACGATCATTACATCTCAAAATATATTAATTATAAATATTACTATAAAAATATCGTTCTCTTAACAATGTTTTAATAGAAGAAGAAATATTTATACAGATACTGACTTAGTTACTGTTATGTTACATATTTTATAAGTCTCATATTTTTATTTATAATTTCAAACAGTATCACTGGGCTCCATACTAGGATTCCCTGTGTCGTGGAGACCAGTCTTCCCATTTATCTAGAACTTAATGATCAGCCAATGTTATGTCCGAATGGATTTCTCACATACGTAATTTACAACACAGAAAAAATAAAGTAGCATATCTGTAATTAAAATTAATTATTTAAAAAGTTTTAATATAATCTGTCTGCATTTGAAAAAAATTCTAGTCTATTCATAATATCATGTGCATATAATATACGTTAAAATAAAGAAAAAGATATTTTAGTTTATATGATGGTTATGACTGATTAATCATCAGTCATTTCATGACAGTTCGGTTATTATTAACATCGTTGATATAACATTGATTTTAACACGTAACGCGTTATCCACTTTTGTTTAACTTCGAAATTAGTTTGACATTTTGTTAATCCACAATAACCATGAAATTCCTAGATATACTTTTTTTTTATTAAAAAGTGGCACCTTAAACCCAAACGTTTTTGTTTGATGCGTGCGGGGCTTCGGGGTGAGTAAAATGCCGATTAGGATGAAAAACTGTTTTCTACACACAGCAAGTACATATATAATTTCGTCGTCCAGAAGCGCTAAGCTTCTTCGGTGAGGTCCTTAATTATTGCAGATGTCGTAGGTCCAATTATCGTGGTCGCTTCCCTAGCTAGACTTCACTTTCGCGTCCCGAAATAATTGACTCGCCCGGCACACGATTTTATAGATAAAATGAATATACAGGCTGTAAGTGTTCAGTTTTCCTACAGTTTTCCTTTAAATCAGTGGTTTGGTTTCACTTATAGAACGTAAATTCGATGAAAAATAACAAACTTTTTTTAGTAAAATCTCAATTTTTCCTTAATTCCTCAATTTTTGTCTGTCCTAAGCCAGGATGAAAGTATGAAGGAAAAGTTACATCACAGGTTATGTGTACCTATGTTTTTATGTTGAATGTTGTGTAGCTAGCTAGCGCGGGCGGTGATCTTTACAGTGATTACGTCACTCGGGCGCATAGGGTATCCATGAATTTACGGACAGTGTCGGACAGAAACTTTTTAAATTTTATGATAGAAAATAGCGTTTTTTTTTAAATTCATTGAATTTACGTTCTATAAGTGAAACCAAACTACTGGGTTTACACTAACATCCTGTAGAACCTTTTAGGCCAATCCAGGTCATTCGACTCTTTCAATCGGAAAATACTAAAACATTCGCGATCACTACAATAACAGTGTCCAAGGAAGAAGAGGCTTCACGTATACATAAAGTTGCGTATTGTTTGCATCAATAGTGACATTTTATTACTCGGCAAAGGCCACTGACCCATATCATCTGGAACATTCTGGTGCCATGTGACGCAATACATAACTGACTGTCGCTATATTATGGTCAAAGTAAGGTTGTATAAGGCCGAACAAAATCTTGCATCAAAACAAAAATATCGCATATAAAGCTTCTTGAAAATTCTGAATCATTTAGAACGAAAATATGAGACAGGGCAACAAGGCCAGTTACTTTATCCATAGCGTGAGAAACTGTATGGTAATTCGGTCAGAGAGGTCACTGATTACTACCACGTTTGTTATGTAGAGCAACGATGAGGAAAAACTAACTCTATTCAATTTAAAAAAATAAATCCACTGTTTTTATATATAATATAAGTAGTTTGCAAACTTTGAAAGATGAAGAATGTGGGTTAAGAATGGGCGGGTTAACCGTCAAATGCCTTTTGTACGCCGATGATCAAGTCATATTTGCGTTGTCGGCGGCTGAGTTGCAAATGATGGTTACATTAATGAACTGAGCATTAAAAGAAAGGGGGATGAAAGCGAACGCAAGTAAGACGAGTAAGACGAAAGTGATGTTTTTTGAAAGAGAAGAAAGTAAAACGTTATGTGAAATAAGAATCGAAGGGGAGTTGATTGAGCAAGTGGATGAGTTTGTGTATTTGGGATGTGCATTTAGCAGGCATGGTAGACATGATAAGGATATAGAACGCCGAGTGAATGCAGGAAATAGAGTGAATGGGGCTCTACATTCTATTATGAAGAATCAGAATATGTCAAAAAAGGTACGTATGGTAATTCATAATGCTGTGTTAATCCCTACTTTAATGTATGGTAGTGAAAGTTGGGTGAGGCAGAAGAAGCACGAAAGTCGAATAAATGCTGTAGAAATGCTGTCTTTAAGGAGTATGCTAGGGTTGAATCTGAATGACAGGGTGAGAAATTGTGTGATAAGAGAAAAATGTGGTATACAAGATGATGTTGTGACCAGGATTAAGAAAGGAATGCTTCGGTGGTTTGGTCATGTAGAAAGAATTAATGAGGAAAGAGTGGCAAAGAAAATTTATATGGCAGATGTGAACGGCAGAGACGGGAAGGGATGCTCTAGACGAAAGTTTATCGACCAAATTGGCGATTTTTGTAAATGGTGAGCCATTTATTAAAAGTTCCCTCAACCGACGAGTGTGTGTGTGTAGATATACGGATGTAAAGGATTCGAGGGAGGTATGTCAGGATCGTGCCAAATGGAAGTCGTAGTTCTGCCTACCCCTCTGGGTGACATGCGTGAGTGTTTATGTTATAATTTTTTTAAATATGAATAGCAACAAGTGGGTTTTTGAAGTAAAAATTTCTTTAAAATCGTGATTTTACTCGATGAAACGAAAAAGCAACACTAAAAAAAGACTAACATATATAGTTACCGGCACGAGTCGTGAACACAGATGAACTGTGGTGGGGGTTGAGCCAGCATATAGGTACACCGTCGGCCAAAATTCCTTTATTAACACTGTCGGCCAAGGTTCCTTTATTATTTCAATTGGTAATTGAATATTTTCGCCGACTTGATAATGTTTACCTGAATACATAAACTTTACTTTGATACAGTAATCTTGCAGATATTCGTGACCATTATTTTATTATCTACTATATAGTATTTAATGTGTACCTACGTCTGTAAAACTCAATAGAACAATTTTCATGTGGTTAGAATTGTATATTTTAATAAGAGGAAGGAAGAGGTGATATGCCTTCCATAAAATCTGAAGTTGCGGTGCTAGTAGAGGCCCCTTCATCTTCCAGTTCATAATCTTTGTTGTCATCCTCATCCTCCGAACTAGACTCAGAGTCATCATTGCTCACTTTAATGATAAACTCCTCTGTTATTTGGTCAAAATACGATCAGAAATTCTGAGTCGTTAACTTCCTTAACTATACTCCTTTAACTATAGTAGTCTGTTTATAAACGTCTATCATATTTTATTTTATTTTATATTAGTCTACCTAATTTTGTTAATGTAACTAAACACTGAATAGACCATTTTTCAAGATTATCTATGTTACATTTATTCCTTATTATCTGCATATTTAGATCAAAACTGACCACTAAAATTATAATAACGAAAACAATTAACAACAGGAAATAACAAAAACAAGTAAAAACCAGTAATAACAAAACAATTAAGAGAAAATAATTAAAATAATTAACAAAAATAAACTAATTAAAAAGTTGGCACTAAAATTGCTCTCAAGTGTACGGTAGCCGAATGATACACTACGGTACAGTACGGGAACCCAATAGACGACGACCATCGACAGACTAACCAATCACGTTGAACGTCAGCGTGGTCAACGTCGTATCGACCAATAAAAAGTATGCTCACGACTCGTGCCGGCATTATACTTTTATAGGCCTGCGAGAGAATGAGATAGAATACAGTATACAGTGTTTCCTATTATGTCGGTTTCCTATTCTGAAGGTTTTATTTATTGCGTGTGAACTGCACACGTTTTTTTTTTCATTTTGCCAACATTCCATATTGTGAAGAAAACATCCACAATAGCATGAAATATAAAACCTACATAATTACGTATTGTTACAATCGACCTAGTCCCGTAAAATGCCTAATACCTCCTGTATATCTCGAATCTATATGCACACACATACAAACAACACTTACACACACAAACACACACACACAAACACACACACACACACACACACACACACACACACACACCCCGTGTATACACGAAAGTGTATACTCTTAAATCCAAGGCTACGATGTCTGGTTTTAAAAAAGTTTTAAATATTAGCACAAGTTTGCGGATTTCTTTTAAGAAGTAGAAGGTTCTCGCCCTCTCTTAACTAAGTATATTCAACAAAAGACAAACATCATGTGTGTGCCATAGCAAGAAAAAGCTGTGTGCTTATTTCGTTTAGTTATACTCTGTTGATATTGAAAAACAGTTACATAAAGTTGAAACCTTACATCTTTAATTTTCATTATTTATTCTTACACTTTACGCGCAATACTTTTATTAAAATTTATATGAAAAATAGTTTATATTTATATGTGGGTAGAGCCACACTTCAGCATATTACGTTTTGACCACTCCCACGCAGAATACCAGCGTAAAATAGCGGCACAATGATCCTGTGTTTGGTATCATGATTTGCGGGAACCGGCGACCCATTTTACTGGTAACGGGGCATCCCATATTAGTTCACATTCTGAAGGGTGACAATTCATGTGCGTTTATTCTTCATCAGGATAAAGGTGTCTACGGGCCACAAAATCTAGTAAGCATCCGGTGGACTGTATGCTCGTTTGTCACCCTATGCTCGTATTGATTGCATCATAAAGTTCGCCGCCTCAAATATCCTAAGTGTTTGGAAAGTGTTAAAAACGATTACATTTTACAGTCAATCAGCCTTGGCCTCTTCCGCTCCGACTACCTGATGCAGTGCACAGAGGCGAACCGAATAAAGCAAGTGGAATTTAACACGATCGCGGCGAGTTTTGGCGCCATGACGTCCAATCTACCTGCCATGTTTCGGTACCGACATGTTTTGTGCTGCCGTTTAGTGTGTGGAGTAATGACTGGTTAAGCTAGAATTAAAAAAAAATATTCGCTATTGACGTAAGTTGATCGTTGATTGACATATAGCTTCGACGTCACACTCCACGCACAAACGGCGATTCAGTCAACATCTCTCATGTGACTGCTCTTACCATCGCACGCTATGCAACCATTTTTCATGTCACTGAATATTGCTTGTTTTTTTTTTATTTTTTTAATCTGTATGCACTGCACTGCTTACGCTTTTTGCACTGTATTGTAACTGGCATGTTCGCAATGTTACAAACAAAAACATTTGTTTTTATATTTAGAACGTTTAGTGTGTGTATTTTGAACGCATAGCTTCAGTAGTGTTCACTTGAGAGATGTTACCTGAGGCCTGCATTGTCGGTAAATAAAATGGTGTTTTCCGCGTGGTTATTGTTGATGTATCGTATTGTCGTCCCGCTCATTGCTGGTTTCGGCTTAGGGTACACATCTTTCAACGATTCAATGTAAGCTTGTCCTCTTTCACACACATACACGAGCACGGGTGGTACATTAATATTTCATTACGTTATCATTTTTGGCTTATTCATGGAGGTGTCATAATTTTGTGTTGCAATTAGATTTGTTGAATTAAAATCTTAGTCCTTAGGGGTGACAAGGCGACAACGGCCGTTTCTCGCAGTTGCAGGAGCAGCTGCTGTCTGGTCTGCAGAACTTAACATCAGGCAGACTGCTCACTCTTTTGTGAAACTATAGCTTTTTCTCTTTCACAGAATGGATGTATGATCACGCGATAATGGATGTACACGCGATCGCCAGTTACAGGTAGACACATTCCATCTTAGTCCTCGGAGGTGACAACGCATCTATAGTCGTCTTTGTTTGAAGTTGGCTGCACGTGTCATGGATTGCAGTAACCTCTTACCATCTGGTGGACTATAAGTTCGTTTACCACTTTACTTAAAAAAAAAAACAACTGCATTCGTTGCTGAGTGAATCGCACCGGCAATCGATATCCACCAGTTACACCATCGCCCTCCAGAACAGTACGCAGTATACTTCTTCGGAGTTAAAAAGTAAAAGATAGGTAGTTAGATAGCTATACAAGCAAAAAGAGACAAACTCAGTAGCTGATTATGGCCCAACTTAGAGATTCGAACCCGGGGCTACGTGATCAGCAGTCGCGGTTTTGACTACTAAACCAACAAGGCTTACATATTAAAAGTTTCAATTAACGTAGTCGGCATTCTTAAAGAACGAACAAAAAACGCGACGGTAATCCTTGAACCGCGGTCATCCGACGAATGTTTTGCTAGGCGGTGTCAGATGATCAAATTTGTCGTACTATAGAGACTAGAAAAAGATATAATTTAAATGACTCTATGCAGAATGTATATCATTAGAGTTTTTCTCCTGTTACCATCCCTTGCTAGACACAAAGTCGTCTTTCCTTATAATATCCTTATAAAAAACTCGGCTTTCATGTTTAAATAATACTAATTTTTACGGATCATACCGCGTGTATTTAACTTTTTAAATATCCGATGTTTCGAGCGCATTACAGCACCTATGGTCACGGGGGAGACTAAGATGCTCAACGTCTAGATGTCATAGTTAACAGCGGTTACCATAGATTAATATAGAATAATTTTAATGCTCGAAATAGGTATATATATTTAACTTTTTAAATACCCGACTGTTTAAAAACTTAAATACACGCGATAAAATCCGTAAAAACTAGTATTATTTAAATGTGTAGTGTTCGCGTAATTATAAGAAATTAGCTTTCATGGTCAATATGGGCCCGGAAATGGGCGTGAATAAAAAACTGTTTTGACCTTTTAGACCGGCTCAAATAGCGGGGCAAATTTTAATCGAATTTAAATCATATTTTGTGGAAATCATAATAAGAATAATTTTCTTATTTAACGTTTTTGTGATAAGCAAATTCCCTAAAGCCGTTTCAATACACTCAATATGGATATGAAACATTGAAAACAGCTGACTGGGCTGCCTTGTTCGCACGCCCTTTGGCGCTCCCGCACCCACGTTGGGGCCGCCACACCGAGGTGTATAATGCGTAATGTTAAACTTTTTTGCTACATTACATACATTCAGCTTTCTTAAAAAGTCACCAGACATTAAATAATTACTCCTTTTTAATATTAAAATGTCGATACTGGCTCCAATTAAAATACTTTTTGAGTTGCCAAAACAAACATGTATATAGAAATCGTAAGATAAAACAGTGTAATTGACGTTATATATTTTGTGGTCAATGGGGGCCATCTACGACTTTTTCTGCCTGTTTATTGTGAAATAACGTGAATATGTGAATACTACGTAGCCGGAAAATAAACAAAACTTTAGATGAGACAGTATGAAAAGGAGGATTTTATGATTAACTGTGTTGAAAAAGCGTTTAAGAAATCAACTAGTACCAGTACTGTTACTTTTTTTTCTTCCATTCCTTGTCTAATATCGTATGTGGCGTTAATTAAAGCAGTAGTGGTACTATGACTTGAGCGAAACCCAGAGTGATATGTACTCAGTAGGTTATATTTCGAAATAAGTGTAGAAATTTGCTTGTAAATACAGGATTCTAAAATTCTATATATTTTTGAATACCAAAAATTTCATTTAATTTCGAAAGGAAAGTCGACCAAATCTTAAGACACTAAGACAATTAGACTATAATTTTTATGCAATATAGATAATAAATAATTCTTTATTGAACTGAGATGAACCAGATAGAAACCCCAGTAAGACTTTTTTTCACAAAAACATACTAGAATAAAAAATAAGTTGTACAAATAACGGAATATTCATAATCCTCATTTGAGAAACGTTAAAATATACGTATGATGAAGAGCAGTGTCAGAACAATTAAAGACTGTAAACTATATTTTATATAATTTGCATGTAGCTTTGTATGAATATGTATAATTGTAGATTTCTCATATTTTGCATTGTCACTATTGTATAGCTTAGATCGTTGGTGTTATTCGTTTACTCTTAACCTTACCACTTGTGATATAATATAACCTTCTATAAGTTTAACAAGGAATCTTACTCAAACTAGCATGACTTCTTTGAACTGACAAGTGGTAAAATTAAAAATGTTGTGGAACCAACTTCACTTTAAATAAAATGAGAACACAATCAATGTATTCGAAGTCAATTAAATACGCATTATTAACTCAAAGACTACTGGTCAGCTCTTTATCAAATTTATATGGGACCACATGAGAAGCACCAGCTTTCAAATAAAAAAAAGAATAATCAAAATCGATTCACCTAAAAAAGTTCTGAGGTAACACATATAAAAACATGTGGTCGAATTGTGTACCTCTTCCTTTTTGAAGTCGGTTAAAAATACTCTTTTGTGTACGTGCAGGTGAGGGATGAGTCTACGAATATCAGTTGGTATCAGATTAATATGTATTTTATTATGTAGCTTTAAATATGGTAAATATTTTGATCTCCTCCATTCTTATCAACATTAATGAGATAAAATAACTAAGATATTGGGCCTGAAACAAGATAGTTGATACAGTAATTAAAACACTTTATATTGGATTTTAACGAAGACCAATTTTGTTTTTCTCTATTGTCGCTCACGAAAACGAAGAAATGTGTTTTCAACCAGAGCACAATACCCGGCCAGCTTTTATGAAAAAATGAAGAGAAGTACGGCATTCAAATACGTGCTTGTTCTGGACTCATTTTACTTTAAAAAGTCCTCGAAGTATACTTGACAACATGCCATTTATTAATATTATATATAATATTAACATCCGAGCTGATGTCGACAACTCAGTCGGTTATAGGCAACTATGTCTGATGAATATTGTATCGACAGAGTATGCTTAGAATTGGTCTCATATACATCAATTTAAATCAATGAAATTACCTATAGTTTTAACACCTTTTTATCAGCATCTATCTACTTATCTATGTAATTTTCACCAACTTGTTAGACAGCTTTGCAAATTTACACTCATATCAAGGATAGATGAAAAATATAATAATTTTATAATTTTATCTTTAGCGTGTTTCGTTAGTTTTTTTTAAACTATAATTTCATTATTTAATGATTAACCTATATAAGGTTATGATCAAATTTAAGAATAGAGGAGACAAATTTAATTAGTAGTGTTATACTCTTAACAATAGTTATGAAATAGTTTGTTTTTCTCTAATTAAAATACTGGCTTTTAACAATTTAATATTCCTTTCGTAGTTTTAAAGTATATATCACTGAAAGCAGCATCCTTAAAGGTTAAAGCGAGTAAGCTTGTCGCAATAAGTTCGGCTACCATGTGTCATTCTGTTATAACCATATTATGGGGTTGCTTTCCGTAATATAACCTTTCACCACTGCATTTGCTATCAATGTTTGTGTTGGTATTGTTTTTAAATATAATTGAAATTTTGTTGAAGAATTTATTAATTATTTTTCAATTTCAGCTACATCTTGCGGCAGTTGGGACGTGGAGATCTCATTAAAAATGTAAGTATTACCACGTTTTATTTAATTCGTTTTCTCCTGTTCGTCCGTTAGGTATAAAAGAAAAATGACGAAAAAATTGTTGATGAAATTATTAAGCGTCTACTTATGTGACCATTACAGATATCTATAAAATAATTTACTATGTTTTAAAAGTTATGGCCTATCGAAGACTGGAAAAAAATCATCATACATAATTTGAAACTAAATTGACTAGTTGAGGCAAATTGTTGATAGAAATATTAAGCGTCTACTTATGTCACCACTAAAGATATCAATAAAATAATTTACTATGTGTTATCTAATTAAGCTTATGGCCTATTGAAGTCTGGATAAAAGTCGTCATACTACGTAATATAAATCTAAGTTGACTAGCTGTTGTAGTTGTTACCATTTGCAGTCTTACAGCAAAGATCTTATACCATACAACTTAGTATGATCTGTATTTTATTCACACAACTCTTCTCAATATAATATACTAATGCGTTATTTTAGAATTCCCTCTATGCTAGTAATTACTCTATATAAGCATAATTATAATTAGGTATATTGACTAGTTGTTATTTTAACAAATTAAGTCAGGCAAAGTTCTTATACCATACATCCACGTCTGATGTGAATTTTCTTCAAAGTGAGATATCTTTAATTCCTGACTTCCTGGTGACTGAAGAAAAAATTGTTCGGGATTTCAAACTCTCTTCAACAATTTTACATTTTTTTAATTTGTAGACGTAAGAAAAAAATGTCAACAAAAATTTGTTTGAGAGTTCCCCATTGTCTTTTGTCATTGATTTTAAACTAGTTTTCCGATGAGTTAGACTTGAATCTTTATGACAGCTCAGAAAATTCTATTGCTGTATATACCCCATAGATTGCCTTAAGGAAGTATATTTGCCTTAGTTGCCACACTGCGGCTTTTTAATCAGCAGTTTTTTTTTTAATTTTGATGTTATCAGGACGATGCTGCTGCCTATCTCCTGTACGTTTTCCTTTTGCATTTAGATTCATACAAAACGATTTTCTGTTTCAGATGCCAGAAAACCACGCACTTTCAGGGCTTTGTGCAGGAATAACCGAGGCGTACGATTTATTTGGTGTCCCTTCTGCGGTTATTCTCTTTGTGGTTGAGGAGGTGTCTTACAACATCTGTGACCAGAGGTTCCACGAATTTGAAATATCGGAGAAGAGGCCGGATATTCAGGTAACAATGATAATAACAAAGACTTTAGTAAATAGACATTTAATACTGGCATCAAAGACAAAACATAGAAGAAGATTTTATCAATTTTTCGTTTTTTTTTTTTTCAAAAAACGTATGTGTGTAACTGTGTACACACGTACGAAGTAAAACTTCTTGCGACTTAAGACACTATTCTTTTATTTTATATTTTACATAAGTAGGTTAAATATTAGTATACTCATGTAGCTCCGCGCTAAAACGTTACGTGAAAACGTAACGTTTTTTAAATTATCATACTAAATTTCTTCACTACGTCGATAAAGAAGTTACACAAGTTTCACTTCAAAAAAATTTCAAGTTTTTGAGATAAAATATATACAGCGTAGAGCTGTCCTGTGTTTGCTCTCTTACATTTTCGTAAAGTTTCATATCAATCGGGTTAACCGTTCGAAAATTGGCCTAAACAGTCATACAGACAGATAAAAAATGAGTGTCAAGTGAGAGAAGAGTTTAATAGAAGCCGGTTATTTCAACATTGCAGAAAGACACTTCATTTTTATTTATATTTATAGATTAAACGTTTTTGAAAATATTAAAAGAATCAAACAGAGTAATATATTTAATATTACTCTGTTTTCTTATGTTATATGAATACTAACATTGAATAAAAGTAACACACTATATATACGTCCCAACGCTGGGCACGGGACCCTTCTCATTCCTTAGAAGTGGAAGAGTCTATCACGTTTCCCTCGTCATCATCTTTCATCATGACAGCCCTTCACAACTCTCCACTCCACTGCTGAACATAGGCCTCCCCCAAGTAATGCCACAAAGCACGGTCCTGAGCCACCTGCATCCATCGACTTCCTGCATATCTTACTAGGTCGTCACTCCATCTAGTGGGGGGTCGCCCTACAATACGCCTACCGGTACGAGGCTGCCACTCGAGAACCTTTCTTCCCCAAGTCAAGAGTCTGTCACGTTTCCCTAATGAGCATTTTTTTCCAAAGGCTAAAAAATAGCCTAGAGATCCTAGATTGGATAAAGTTATTATTCTTATGTCTTCTAAAAGAAATAAAGTGAATAGAAATTCCCCTGGTTTTGTTCGTGGGCAGCTGTTCAACACTTGCCATCAGGTGAGCTGCATGCTTGTTTGCCCCCTCATCTATAAAAAAAATAGCCCGGCGAACTCTTTACTTTTCGTCATATAAAAACTTACATATTTAATTATGTTGTTATAATTTTATTCACAGATCTACAGGAAGACATTAAATGAAATATATGAAGAAACGACGCTCAATGATAAAAAACAACTCATATTGTAAGTGCGAGCCGCAGATTCTTACATTTTAATTTAAAGTGAGATAGAAAGAATCACTTATTGCAATGCGCCAGAAACGTCATTAGGCACTTAATTTTCAATATTTGTAGACACATAAATTTAAAAAAAGTATAATTTTTTTAAAGAAATAACAATTTGACGGATATAACATTTAAAAAAAAAACGTGCGAGCCTTACCTTCTACTGTAGTCGCTTATGTGTAACAAAAGCTAAATACCGAAATATTTATTCAGATAATTGTTCATTATTACTCACTTGCATTTTTTATCAATGATCTGCACCTTTTTAAACACTTATTATCAACGGTATATACATTTATTAATATAGTGTACACAGATAAATTAGTTTATATAACAGAACAATTTACTATACCACGCGCTCATTGGTCAAATCAAATAGCGCGCGCTCTCTCGTTTGTGACATATTGCGGTAAAGCGAAAGGAAAGATGTTATATATGAAAAAGTATGTATAGTTATAAATTACAGTTAAAATACGTTCCTCATGCTGTATTGCGGCGCGTAAGGTAAACGATAGCTTAGACTCAGCTTATACTGTCGCTGAAATAACAGCTCTGGTTTTCAGTGGGCCCGAACAAATAGTGACGTACGTACGTCTGGACGTCTGACAATATAATTATAAAATTTTATATATTTATTTTTATTGTTTGTTGTTATATTATTATTTCTTACACAAACTTTCGACTGCCTCCTTGGTCTAGTGGTTGTAGTAGTGCTACTGTTGATCGTGAGGTCCTGGGTTCGAATCCCGGGTCGGGCCAAAAAAAATTAATTATTGAGTTTTTCCGTTAAGAAATTCTCAGTAGTTGCCCGGAGTCGGGAAGTTGGCGGTGTCTC
Source organism: Parnassius smintheus behrii (assembly GCA_036936625.1). Taxonomy (NCBI): domain Eukaryota; kingdom Metazoa; phylum Arthropoda; class Insecta; order Lepidoptera; family Papilionidae; genus Parnassius; species Parnassius smintheus. Next base: position 16,135,450 of record JAUPFT010000028.1, on the reverse strand, counting down.
ACCCCCGTGCCTGGGAAAGCACGTAAAGCCGTTGGTCCTGCGCCTGATCTCTCTCCGGTCGTGTCGGTTTACCGTCCCATCGGATTATGAGAGTGAGGGAATAGAGAGTGCATCTGTGCTTGTGCATACACTTGGGCACTATAATCCTGTCCTGCGCCGATGGCTAGCCTCCGTTGAGGCGGGCCGCCGTGACCGAAATTCGGTCTGGAGGACTTTATTATTATTATTATTTCTTATTTTTTAAACAATTTCTACAGGAAGTCGAAATCTGTTTAATACTTCCGAGTTTATACCACATCGTTCTATTATACTTCATCAGTTCATATTAACTGGGCATTTATTTGATTATTACGGTCATATATGGTAGAATATTTTTCTTATAGAAGTAAGGGTGACAAGCATACAGTTCAACTGATGGTAAGTGTAACTGTGGTCAAGATACACCTGTATCGATGATTATCGATTAAGAATCAAAATGTAGAAGATACTTGATGATGGCAGTGCTTGACTACAATCCCTCTTGGTGATGAAGCCTTAGAATGGTAAATTGCACTGTCTTAGTGTAGCAAAAGCCTTTTGAATCTTGCCTTGAAGACGTCACTCATGAGGACTTAGATGGAATGTCTTGTTACCAATAAAAAGGGTTACCAAATCTCTACGCTGCTATTTGTTCGCTGATCCGTTTTTGCTGCAACCACGGCTCTACCACGTCAAGTTACATTAAATGATGTTCTAAGCTAGACAGATTTGTCTCTTGGATTCCACTGTTTTTTCGGAATTACTACTATACGCAAAACTCCAAAGGAGCCTCTATAAATGTTAATTAGCAAGCAGACTTAATTCGGCATATGTTGTATGAAAGTTTAGAAGTCTAACAAATGTTGAAGCAGTAAAATTAGTTTTTAGTTACTTTCCTAGCTCATATCTTACGGAATTTTGCTATGAGGCAACACGACTGACGTTGAAACTATATTTGTTTTAAGCGACGCCGTTTCGGCGGCGTTTACGACTTTTTTACAGCTCAACTAAATTGAGCTGTAATGCTTCCTATCTCATTTCCTCCCTCGTTAAATCTTATGAATTTATGTGTCTGTCTCTTTTTACTGTCGCATTTTCATTTCCTCCCTCGTTAAATCTTATGAATTTATGTGTCTGTCTCTTTTTACTGTCGCATTTTCATTTCCTCCCTCGTTAAATCTTATGAATTTATGTGTCTGTCTCTTTTTACTGTCGCATTTTCATTTCCTCCCTCGTTAAATCTTATGAATTTATGTGTCTGTCTCTTTTTACTGTCGCTTTTTCATTTCCTCCCTCGTTAAATCTTATGAATTTATGTGTCTGTCTCTTTTTACTGTCGCTTTTTCATTTCCTCCCTCGTTAAATCTTATGAATTTATGTGTCTGTCTCTTTTTACTGTCGCTTTTTCACTTCCTCCCTCGTTAAATCTTATGAATTTATGTGTCTGTCTCTTTTTACTCTCGATTTTTCATTTCCTCCCTCGTTAAATCTTATGAATTTATGTGTCTGTCTCTTTTTACTGTCGATTTTTCATTTCCTCCCTCGTTAAATCTTATGAATTTATGTGTCTGTCTCTTTTTACTGTCGCTTTTTCATTTCCTCCCTCGTTAAATCTTATGAATTTATGTGTCTGTCTCTTTTTACTGTCGCTTTTTCATTTCCTCCCTCGTTAAATCTTATGAATTTATGTGTCTGTCTCTTTTTACTGTCGCATTTTCATTTCCTCCCTCGTTAAATCTTATGAATTTATGTGTCTGTCTCTTTTTACTGTCGCATTTTCATTTCCTCCCTCGTTAAATCTTATGAATTTATGTGTCTGTCTCTTTTTACTGTCGCATTTTCATTTCCTCCCTCGTTAAATCTTATGAATTTATGTGTCTGTCTCTTTTTACTGTCGCTTTTTCATTTCCTCCCTCGTTAAATCTTATGAATTTATGTGTCTGTCTCTTTTTACTGTCGATTTTTCATTTCCTCCCTCGTTAAATCTTATGAATTTATGTGTCTGTCTCTTTTTACTGTCGATTTTTCATTTCCTCCCTCGTTAAATCTTATGAATTTATGTGTCTGTCTCTTTTTACTGTCGCTTTTTCATTTCCTCCCTCGTTAAATCTTATGAATTTATGTGTCTGTCTCTTTTTACTGTCGCTTTTTCATTTCCTCCCTCGTTAAATCTTATGAATTTATGTGTCTGTCTCTTTTTATTGTCGATTTTTCATTTCCTCCCTCGTTAAATCTTATGAATTTATGTGTCTGTCTCTTTTTACTGTCGATTTTTCATTTCCTCCCTCGTTAAATCTTATGAATTTATGTGTCTGTCTCTTTTTACTGTCGATTTTTCATTTCCTCCCTCGTTAAATCTTATGAATTTATGTGTCTGTCTCTTTTTACTGTCGCTTTTTCATTTCCTCCCTCGTTAAATCTTATGAATTTATGTGTCTGTCTCTTTTTACTGTCGATTTTTCATTTCCTCCCTCGTTAAATCTTATGAATTTATGTGTCTGTCTCTTTTTACTGTCGATTTTTCATTTCCTCCCTCGTTAAATCTTATGAATTTATGTGTCTGTCTCTTTTTACTGTAGCATTTTCATTTCCTCCCTCGTTAAATCTTATGAATTTATGTGTCTGTCTCTTTTTACTGTCGCATTTTCATTTCCTCCCTCGTTAAATCTTATGAATTTATGTGTCTGTCTCTTTTTACTGTCGCTTTTTCATTTCCTCCCTCGTTAAATCTTATGAATTTATGTGTCTGTCTCTTTTTACTGTCGCTTTTTCATTTCCTCCCTCGTTAAATCTTATGAATTTATGTGTCTGTCTCTTTTTACTGTCGCATTTTCATTTCCTCCCTCGTTAAATCTTATGAATTTATGTGTCTGTCTCTTTTTACTGTCGCATTTTCATTTCCTCCCTCGTTAAATCTTATGAATTTATGTGTCTGTCTCTTTTTACTGTCGCATTTTCATTTCCTCCCTCGTTAAATCTTATGAATTTATGTGTCTGTCTCTTTTTACTGTCGCATTTTCATTTCCTCCCTCGTTAAATCTTATGAATTTATGTGTCTGTCTCTTTTTACTGTCGCATTTTCATTTCCTCCCTCGTTAAATCTTATGAATTTATGTTTCTGTCGCTTTTTACTGTCGCATTGTCATTTCCTCCCTCGTTAAATCTTATGAATTTATGTGTCTGTCTCTTTTTACTGTCGCATTTTCATTTCCTCCCTCGTTAAATCTTAAGAATTTATGTGTCTGTCTCTTTTTACTGTCGCATTTTCATTTCCTCCCTCGTTAAATCTTATGAATTTATGTGTCTGTCTCTTTTTACTGTCGCATTTTCATTTCCTCCCTCGTTAAATCTTATGAATTTATGTGTCTGTCTCTTTTTACTGTCGCTTTTTCATTTCCTCCCTCGTTAAATCTTATGAATTTATGTGTCTGTCTCTTTTTCATTTCCTCCCTCGTTAAATCTTATGAATTTATCTGTCTGTCTCTTTTTACTGTCGCTTTTTCATTTCCTCCCTCGTTAAATCTTATGAATTTATATGTCTGTCTCTTTTTACTGTCGTTTTTTCATTTCCTCCCTCGTTAAATCTTATGAATTTATGTGTCTGTCTCTTTTTACTGTCGCATTTTCATTTCCTCCCTCGTTAAATCTTATGAATTTATGTGTCTGTCTCTTTTTACTGTCGCATTTTCATTTCCTCCCTCGTTAAATCTTATGAATTTATGTGTCTGTCTCTTTTTACTGTCGCATTTTCATTTCCTCCCTCGTTAAATCTTATGAATTTATGTGTCTGTCTCTTTTTACTGTCGCATTTTCATTTCCTCCCTCGTTAAATCTTATGAATTTATGTGTCTGTCTCTTTTTACTGTCGCATTTTCATTTCCTCCCTCGTTAAATCTTATGAATTTATGTGTCTGTCTCTTTTTACTGTCGCATTTTCATTTCCTCCCTCGTTAAATCTTATGAATATATGTGTCTGTCTCTTTTTACTGTCGCATTTTCATTTCCTCCCGCGTTAAATCTTATGAATTTATGTGTGTCTCTTTTTACTGTCGCATTTTCATTTCCTCCCGCGTTAAATCTTATGAATTTATGTGTCTGTCTCTTTTTACTGTCGCATTTTCATTTCCTCCCGCGTTAAATCTTATGAATTTATGTGTCTGTCCCTTTTTACTGTCGCATTTTCATTTCCTCCCTCGTTAAATCTTATGAATTTATGTGTCTGTCTCTTTTTACTGTCGCATTTTCATTTCCTCCCTCGTTAAATCTTATGAATTTATGTGTCTGTCTCTTTTTACTGTCGCATTTTCATTTCCTCCCACGTTAAATCTTATGAATTTATGTGTCTGTCTCTTTTTACTGTCGCATTTTCATTTCCTCCCTCGTTAAATCTTATGAATTTATGTGTCTGTCTCTTTTTACTGTCGCATTTTCATTTCCTCCCTCGTTAAATCTTATGAATTTATGTGTCTGTCTCTTTTTACTGTCGCTTTTTTGTTTCATAGACTTTAATCACAACGATGCTAAAGGAGTTTTCAATTCAAAAATTGCTTTGATAAGAGCAAAGGTATTCGTACTAAAAATACTAGAAACACAAATTTTGTTTCTTTCTAAACCAGTTATGCCAGTTACTAGGCTCCACAGCGTTAGTAATTTGCTTATGGGGGCAATGTATACGGCTTACAACAAAATCGCAGAAGAAATTTAAGATTTGTCAATCAACAAGTTTGAAAACTTTATAAAACAAAAGCTGTATAAAAAAGTATTGAGGAATACATGAATTAAAATAACCCCTGGGAATATGGTGATAGCTACCATTATACGTGGTATAGCCACGCTGCATCTATATTATGGTTGTAGCACGAATGGTTCAGCTCTACCGGGGTTAGGACCATGCTCCCCAGAATATCAGCTTAATGCTGCTGTGTTTCGTATGATGAGAGTAGAGATTCGCAGATCCTTTTAACTGAAATTTTCAGTTAAAAGGGTTGCTTTGTTTTGTTTGCTTTGCTTTGTATGCTTTGTTTTCGGTCTGAAAACAAAGCGTTACCTCTTAGTTCTCAGGGATGACCAGTTATCTGCATTTTGATTCTTAACCGATGATAATAATGTAGATGTCCATGGGCCACAGCAACCACTTACCATGAGGTGGACTGTGTACTCATTTTTCAGTCTTATTCTTTAATTTTTTTTGGATCTATTACATTTTATATTATTGTTGTGTGAATAAGTCAACTAGCGCCATCTAGTGTCAGGAACGAGAGCGAGGGGAGCTCTGCAGAGAATGACATCACACTCTCAACCGACAGCGCCATCCGAAGAACTAAGTTTCTAGAAAATCTATACTCGCAAACTCGTCCCTTTGCGCGCATTTACCTGAAGATTCGGGATGTTACTTTGCTAATTTAAATAAATAGGCGCTGCAAGATGCGATCGGGACACAGAGTTGAACTCAGCGACACAAGCGAAGCTTCGGAGCGGAATTAAGTGAATTAGTGTGTTTAATTATTAGTGTTTTTAGTTTTAATTTGTGTAAAGCAAATTAAAGTGTTAATTTAGGTAATTTTATCGGCAATTTTTATTGTCACGAACCTCAAGCTCGTAACAATTGGTGTCAGAAGTGGGATAAAATAATGCCGATTTTACCTAAGGAGGAAACGGAGGCTGTCCGTACCCGAAGTCAACGCCAGCAGGAGACGGACCAACGAAGATTTGGTGGTGCAACGCCACAGACGTCGGTAGGCCAGCCACCGGCTGCAGGCCCGTCAGTAGCTCCTACACCTGCAGCACCCGACTTAGGTGCTCTGATGGTGATGTTGCAGGAACAGGCCCGCCGACAGGAGGAACAGGCCCGTTGGTTGAAAGAGCAGCAGGAGGAACAGGCTCGCCAGCAGGAGGAACAGGCTCGCCAGCAGGCGGAACAGGCACGCCGATTGGAAGAGCAGCTGCGGGGCGGACAGGAGGAACAGGCCCGCCGGCAGGAGGAACAGGCCCGTCGTTTAAAAGAGCAACTCCAACGCGATAAGGAAGAGCAGATGCTCCTCATGAAGGACCTTCACGCTATTTTCGGAAAAGAGATACGGGAGGTGAAGGATAAGGTTGCTCAACGTGACAACCGTCTGTCGGAGGCCGAAACCCGAATCGACCAAGTAAACAATCGGGTTGACAACGTAATGGCTGACGTGAAGAAAACGCTGGACGACCTCAAACTTGGGGATGGAACAACAGCTCCCGTAGTAGTTACAACACCTTCGCTACGTGGATTCAAAGTGCCGCCGTTCGACGATACCTCTTCCTGGTCAGCCTACAAGATCCAGTTCGAGGCTGTTATGAAGGCGAACGGCTGGAATAAAAGCCAGGCCATGACTGCTCTCACACTAGGCCTGCGCGACCAGGCCTTAACAGTTCTGGAAGCTCTCGGTGAGGAAGTGACTTATGAGCAACTCCTTGAGGCATTGGAGGCGAGGTATGGCGACGCTCACCTGGAACACGTCTTTCGTGCGCAGCTTAAAGATCGTGTGCAGCGCATCAACGAAAACCTGCAGCAGTGGGCTCTAGAAGTGGAGAAGCTGGTGCGAAAAGCATACCGGTCTGTACCTGCGCTCATTGAAGGGAACCTGGTGCAGACATTCATAGACGGCATCCGCGACCTGGAAGTCAGAGCTGCTGTAAGGCTCGGGCACCACGAGACGCTTAAGGACGCCTTGGCCCATGCACTGGAAGTGGAAGCCGTGCGGCAGGATCACCGTTCCCATCGCGTCAGGGAGGTTGCAGCAGCTATAGTTCGCGACCGCAACAAGGGATACAGCCCTAGGTGCTATGGCTGTGGGGAAAAGGGCCATCTTCGATCCAGCTGCCCTAAGCGAACCCTAGAAAGGGAAGGTGAACGATCCCAGGAGGGTAGTGCGGCCAACAGCACCGCCCAGCAGCAGCAGGGAAACGAGTAAAAGCCAGAACTGCGGGGCGGGTGCTGTCTGATGTTAAAAGAGCCCCAAGGATCTCGATCTCACAAACCCATGATGGGAACAGTCTAATCATCAAGGGCGAGGTCAACGGAATGCCGTGTAAACTGACCATAGACACTGGAGCCTCTCGTACGGTTGTTAGTTCCCAACTTATAAGTCAGTTCCTTGGGGACTCCGCATACAACCGAGAACGCATTAATTTGGTAACAGCCACCGGTCAGCGTATACCCGTCCGTGGAGAGAAGGAGATGGAGTTGAAGCTAGGCAACGTGATCTACCTGCATAATGTCATCGTGGCTGATATAATGGACGACTGCATCCTAGGCCTAGACTTTATGAGGAATAATTGTTGTGAGATCGACGTTAAGCAAGGTGTTTTGAAATGTGGACAGGAAGAACTTTTTATGGAAGGTGCGTTACCAGGGAACGTGTACAGCATTAAGAAGATTATTCTTCCGCCAAGATCGGAAACGATTGTTCCGGTTAGTCTTCCCCGACACGCTGGGCAAGCTCACCGTTGTGTACTTGTGGAAAGGGTAAACAGTGACCTTCCATGGAAAGTGGATCGAACCTTGGTCAGGACCACTGACATCTCAGGAGTACGTGTGCTGAACCCTTGCGACCGGGACCAGATTATAGAAAAAGGCACACTAATTGGTACTTGTGAGGAAGTGGATTGGTTACGTCGGTGCCAATATATATCGAGTGGGACCCCCAGCAAGGATGCAGAAACGAGAGTGACCACACTTTTGGAAGACTGTCGCAGTGTTCTCTCCCCAAACGAATTGGTCAAGGCGAAGAAGTTGTTACTCAAGTACGCCGATGTATTCTCATCAAACGATGCTGACATAGGAAAGACTGGTTTAGTTCAACACAAAATAAACACAGGTGAGGAATTGCCTATCCGTCAGCGGCCAAGAAGATTGCCGGTAGCACGTGAAAAGGAAGTGGAAACCATGATTGAAGGAATGGTGAAGGATGGTGTTATTGAACCTTCCTCTAGTCCATGGTGTTCACCAGTGGTGCTGGTGAAAAAGAAGGATGGCAGCATGCGGTTCTGTGTTGATTACCGCCGTCTGAACGACGTTACAAAGAAGGACAGCTATCCCTTGCCAAGAATTGATGACACGCTGGACATGCTCACAGGAGTAAAATGGTTTAGCACGCTGGATCTAAAAAGTGGCTACTGGCAAGTTGAAATTGACCCTAAGGACAAGGAGAAAACTGCGTTCTCGACGGGAAAGGGTCTGTGGCAATTCAAAGTAATGCCGTTTGGGTTGTGCAATGCTCCAGCAACGTTTGAAAGGTTGTGATAGAACTTGTACTTACCGGGCTAATTGGCGATGCCTGTCTGGTCTACTTGGATGACATCATCATCGTGGGCCGTACGTTTGAGGAACACCTTCAAAACCTGGAACGCGTGCTTATGAAGATTCAGAGTGCCAACCTCAAGTTGAGCCCGAAGAAATGTTCACTATTCCAACGGCAAGTTAACTTTTCGGGGTTTGTAGTATCGGAAGAAAATCCGCACAGATCCAGAGAAAATCGCCGCTGTCAAGGATTGGCCGGTTCCAAAAGACAAGACGCAGGTTAGAGCATTGTTGGGTTTGTGCTCCTATTACCGGCGATTCGTGAAGAACTTTGCAGATATAGCCAAACCTCTGCACAAGCTAACCGAGGAGAAGCGACATTTCTGCTGGGATGAAAGTTGCAATATCGCATTCCAGGAGCTCAAGGACCGTCTGTGCAAAACACCTATTTTGGGATACCCTGATGCAAGCAAAGAATTTATAGTTGACACAGACGCAAGTGATATAGGACTTGGCGGTGTGCTGTCTCAACGGAATGGTGACCAAGAGGTCGTGATAGCGTACTTCAGCAAGTCGTTGTCAAAACCGGAAAGGAACTATTGTGTCACAAGACGCGAATTGCTCGCTGTGGTAAAGTTTCACTTACGAACTGACCATGCTGCACTAAAATGGCTATTGCAGTTTAAAAACCCAGAAGGACAAGTTGCGAGGTGGATCGAACTACTGCAGGAATACGACTTTGAGATCGAACATCGCAGCGGGAAATCTCATGGCAACGCAGATGCATTGTCAAGAAGACCTTGTCCTGAGGATTGCAAACATTGTACTAGGCAAGAGAGTAAGGAAGTGGTATCCGTGAGGATGCTCAGGGCAGACCGCCTCAGCAACGAGTGGAAGGACAGCTTACTACATGCACAGCAGGAAGATCCGGACATCAAGCCGATTCTGGAATGGATAAAGGCCAGTGCTCCCAAACCCAAGTGGAGTGACGTCTCAGCGATGAGTTCGACCACTAAAAGCTATTGGGCCCAGTGGGACAGCTTGCTGCTTCAGGATGGAGTTCTGTGTCGTAAATGGGAAAACGTTCGGGGAGACAGCTGTCATTTGCAAATGGTTGTCCCTAAAGCTAAAGTACCGGATGTTCTACAGCTGTACCATAATGATTGTTCAGGAGGCCATCTGGGAGTTAAACGAACTCTACTGAAGATCCGAGAACGGTTTTACTGGGTCCACTGTCGAAACGATGTCGAGGACTGGTGTCGCAAATGTACAAGTTGTGCGGCTGTAAAGGGACCTCAGACTCGTAGTAGAGGTGCATTGAAGTTGTACAATGTTGGTGCACCATGGGAGAGAATAGCCATTGACGTGGCGGGGCCGTTTCCGGAGAGTGAAAGCGGTAACAAGTATTTCATGGTTGTGATGGATTACTTCACTAAGTGGCCAGAAGTCTTCGCCATTCCAAATCAAGAAGCTTCAACAGTTGCAGATAAACTAGTTCATGAAGTCTTCTGTCGTTTTGGAGTACCTTTAGAGATTCACAGCGATCAAGGAAGGAATTTTGAGTCTCAAATATTCCAGGAAACTTGCCGAGTTATGGGTACTCATAAAACAAGAACGACTTCTTATCACCCGCAATCTGATGGAATGGTGGAACGATTTAATCAGACATTGGAGAGGTACCTAGCAAAAGTTGTAGACAATCGGCAACGAGATTGGGACAAGCACATACAACCGTTTTTGTTGTCATATCGAAGTTCTATTCACGAAAGTACAGCAGTGACACCAGCTTTCGCAAACTTTGGAAGAGAATTACGGCTGCCTGCAGACCTGATCACCGGGATACCACCTGATGCCCCACGCAGTATAACCGATTATGCAAATGACTTGCGGAACAAAATGAATGACATTTATGAGCACGTCAGACAATCGGGCCAGCAAATGTCTGAGAAAATGAAAACCCGGTACGACCGCAAAATGAACAATAAAGGGTTCAACGAAGGTTCATTAGTGTGGTTGCACAATCCAGTCCGCAGCAAAGGGAAATCTCCTAAGCTTCAAGCTAAATGGGACGGCCCGTACCGGATAGTAACCAGGATCAACGATGTGACCTACCGGATACAGAAAGGCGCAAGAGGGACTCCTAAGATCGTCCATGTGGATCGCTTGGCGCGTTATTATGGGACCGATAATGCTCGGGACGAGCATGTCTTAGGAGGGGGCAGTGTTGTGTGAATAAGTCAACTAGCGCCATCTAGTGTCAGGAACGAGAGCGAGGGGAGCTCTGCAGAGAATGACATCACACTCTCAACCGACAGCGCCATCCGAAGAACTAAGTTTCTAGAAAATCTATACTCGCAAACTCGTCCCTTTGCGCGCATTTACCTGAAGATTCGGGATGTTTCTTTGCTAATTTAAATAAATAGGCGCTGCAAGATGCGATCGGGACACAGAGTTGAACTCAGCGACACAAGCGAAGCTTCGGAGCGGAATTAAGTGAATTAGTGTGTTTAATTATTAGTGTTTTTAGTTTTAATTTGTGTAAAGCAAATTAAAGTGTTAATTTAGGTAATTTTATCGGCAATTTTTATTGTCACGAACCTCAAGCTCGTAACATTATAATAAAATAAACCTACTTAGTTACTTGCTTATTCTTGTCAGGACCAGAAGTATTTGTCCTACCAGTGGTAAATAAAAAATTGACTTTTAATGAGCAACTATTATGTAATAATCTATATTAAAGAAAAAATATTCTACCCTCTTGTAAAGATTGTAATTTTTCATAAAGTTATTCTTTCAATTCAGCGATGGTCGACCTGTCGCGGTGGTGTACTACAGATCAGGGTATGAACCAGCACAGTATCCGTCTAGTCGCGAATGGGATGCGAGACTGCGGGTTGAGAGATCTACGTGAGTACCTTTTTTAACTATTATAAGCCAGTTTCTAACTAATATCCCACCTGATGGTAGGTGCTGATGCAACCGAAGCTGGCAAAGCGCACTGACTTTGCATAACAATAGCTTATTCATTCTTATAAAAAAGCTAAGATTCTTAGCGGTCAGCCGCCGTAGAGTCTGTATCACCTGAGGATGCCTCGTGTAGAGGCGAAACACGTGTCGTATTATCGTTGATGGTGTGTCTTTCCTGGAATATTGGTGTTGGGAGTAGTGGTGCTGAGATTAGTGGTGACGGGATTGGTGCACTCAATTGAGGGAGGGCGAGAGGTGCTCTTCATTCCAGGTAAGACACATTATATTTAGTTAGCGGAAGGTTGCAAATTAATTAATATCTTTATTATAATGGATTTCCGCAAAGTAACACCTGATCCTATCAATTATTCATTCTTGTCTTGAAGACACCTATACAATATGTAACGTAATTAACGCACACCCTCAGACACCCCAATTACTATATTATGCCTAATCATAATACATACACTGAATTTTTAGTTAAACATTTTTAAGCACTGATTATTTATTAAATTAGTTATACTAAATCCGGAAGAATGTTGTGGTCACAATACAAATCCACGAACGCAAAGACTTTAATCTGCATGAAATAAAGTTCATTTTTCTTTATTTTTATTGAATGGCAGAATTAGTAATAATAAAAATAAAACTGCACTCTTAAAAGTCTTATTGCCTTAAGTTACGGTCCATTTCAGTTCGTTTTGATTGTACAGATTTAGTGTGACTGTAATTTACGTAGTTTTCATTATTTTTGGGATAAAAAATTACCTATATTAAAAATGATAGGAATCGATTCAGTAAACGATTCTGAACAAACTACTTTCTCAAAGTGCGTTAATTATGTTATATGTTGTATACATTATAATCGAAAAATATTAAATTTAATATAATTTATGTGCTTTCTTTCATAATAAAATTACTGTCCTATTAAAAATATGTGTGTAAAACTTGTAACTCTTTTTACAAATTACATTACTTTTGATGATATATTCATCCAGGTAGGGCTTTTGCTACAATCAACTCAATGTCTTACACTATTGATAAACAGTACCTAAGTTTTTCTATGACCATTAAGACTCTTAACCTTAAAACTTGTGAAAATGATGTTTATATTATTTTATAACAATATTGCGCCTAATTAAAATCTTTTCACACTCGACTAAGGTCAATTGTTATCCACTTTCTGCTCTCTTTTTGCAAAACTTATCCTTATTGAATTTTTTAACCAAATTAGTTTAAATATATCATTCTTACTTAGCAGTATTTTAATATTGCCATTATTAAATTGGATCTTACTTGTATCGCTACGCTTGTGTAGTTTGTAGTATAACATCCGCCTTAGAAAGTTCAGTATCATCTACGTGGTAGATAGCTTGAAGTTACAAAGTTGTTTAGGAGGATGTATTTATTATACTATTATTGGGCTCTGGTAACAAGTTACTGATTGGGATAACAATTTTTTTTCATCAACAGTGCTATAAAATGCCCCTCAATCCATTACCAACTCGCTGGAACAAAGAAGGTTCAACAAACCCTCGCTTCCCCCGGCGTCTTAGAAAAGTTCATGGGCAGTGGTGAAGCGACAAAAAAAGTTCGAGACATCTTCACTGGACTTTACTCGTTGGACTTCGATGAGAGCGGAGAAAGAGCTGTTGATATGGCGCTCGCTGAAGCTGAGAGGTAAGAAATCTTGTATTTTTTATAATATTACACTAATTTATTTAGTAAATAGAACAGACTAGTAGAATATGTATTTAGTAGTAGCAGCTGGATACTTAATAGACAGTAGCTTGGTATACCATAGACACATACAGCTCTCTTCAAATAAAGAAATCCACAGATGCGTTGTTACCTGACTGAGATGGAATGCCTAACAGCTTGTCATCACATTGGCTTTTTACATTTTAATTCTGAGACAGCACTATATGCACAGTTGTTTGGCGACAGAAATTGGTAAGAGGTTGTTATCTTACTAGACGAACTCTTAGACTGTGAAAACCCTACTAAAATCTTCCCACCATGATTATAATAGTGACAATTTATGTCCGTATCTGGACAAGGCCTTTTTAGGTTGGTAAAGATGTCATCATCGATATAAATGACAAGATATGGTCGTGCGAACAAAAATTTTTCACGGTTTAAACATAGAATAAATCAGCACCATCTCTTAAATACTCATGAAATACACAGAACCAGTGTTTCCACTTATGATTTTAGTTTCACCCTAGAATTCAAGAAAGAAGATAAAATATTAAGAAATAGAATATTTCCTAAATTATCGTAAAAAAAATCACATTAGCCATTTATTGCACCTAATTTTCAATATTTTAAAGAACAACATCATTGCGAGATTTGAATATCATTTCACGATTAAAATCTTGAGTTTTGATCTGAGGAAGACATTCTTATTTTCGAATTATAATAACACTTAATCTCATATAAATAACGAATATGTAAATTGGTAAAATATTACTACATTATTCCGATATACATAATAGAAAACTTTTTCGTTCTATACTTTTCTAGCTCTTTTGACACTATCCCCTTTGATAAATCTTTAAAAAATTACATCGGATGGGTATAAAAAAGAGGGTTACCTGAAGTTCGATTTTACCCCAAATTATCCAAAACCCTGTCAACTTGAAGAAACACCTAAAGCCCTACCTATATTAGTAGATTTACCTTAAAATAGTGCAAAATATCTAAAAGTGGAAACACTGCACGGGGCGCACGGCACGCATTGGTGCTTGCGTTGGTGTTCCATAAATATTTTCGCACCAAGGACTCGGTGCCATTTTGTTTGTTCAATGACTGGGTCAATACGCAGTAGTATAATAAGTTAATAAGTTTAACAAACACTGCTACTTCTAGTATGTATAAGCAAGGTAATGTCAGTATTTTATACTGTTTAAAATATGGCATGCAACTATCGGTAGTTTTGAGCTTAAACATCGCCCTTATGCATCTTTTTTGAGCCTTAAACGCTGATTCTTTTTCGGTTGAGTTACCCCAAAATATTATTCCATATCGGAGGTGGGATTCTACTAAGCCGTAGTAAGCAGTAAGGAGTGCATCCGTGTATACTATTGAAGACAAATTATGTAAAGCATATGCGGTTTTACTAATTTTTTTACATAAAGTATTAATGTGTGCTTTCCAGTTAAGATGTTTATCTATTTCGAGACCCAGGAACTTTGCAGTTTCAACTTCTTTTACAACATCATTATTGTAGTGTACATTTAGGCTCATGCTAGGAATCCGTTGACTGAAATGGATAATTTTTGTTTTATTTAAGTTTATTTTTAAATTGTTTTCGTCCAACCAGTTTACAACTAATTTTAAGGAGTTATTAATGTCATTTTCATAGGTCTCTACACTTTTACATGGTATTGTCACTGTGGTATCATCCGCAAATAGTGTTACTGGTTGCTCAATGCATTTAGGTAAGTCATTGATGTACAATATAAATATAAAAGGACCCAGCACACTCCCCTGTGGTACTCCAAATTTAACTTCGCGCTTTGACGATCGAAATATCTCTTCCTTCTTATTTGCTATATTAATTTGATTAATTTCAGTTATTTGTATTCTATTCTTTAAGTAAGATTCAATTAGATTAAGAACATTGCCTCTAATGCCATAGGCTTCAAATTTTTCTAAGAGTAGCGTAATTTACATAATCAAATGCCTTTGTCATGTCGCAAAATATGCCACAGACATGTCTACGTTTATCGATATTGTTAATAATATTGTATATAAAGTCATATATGGCCATATTGATTGTCCTATGTGGTCTAAATCCTTTTTGTTCCTCACATAAAATGTTATATTTTTCAATAAAAAATATTTCCAATAATAAATATTTCCTTATATATATATATATATATATATATTTCTCAAATATATTTGAAATTACGGGAATAAGTGAGATGGGCCGATAATATTCCATTAGTTCTCTATTTTCCTTCTTAAACAGCGGTTTTATAATTGATGTTTTTAAGGCATCTGGGTAAATACCTGCACTAATACCAAAGAATATATACACTACGCGAAAAGAAACGACACTTAAGCATGTGTGCACGTAAAATCGCTTGCGGCTATGTGGCGCGCGGGGCGTGGAACGGGCAGTCGCCGACTGCCCTGGCCGAGGGCTAGTAGTAATACCGATATTTATCAGTATTAGTTAATATGAATATATTCGTCAAGTGATGTAATATTTCAATTAATTAATATATGAATATTACCGATGTCTTAGTGTACATATTACTATTCTATTCATGTAGGTATTAAGTTTACGTTACCAAGTAACGTTATTAGTTTTTACATACACGGCGTATGCTAGGTTTATATGCTTTGATAAATATTAATGTTGTTATTAAATAAATGATATTATAGTATATGTATAAGTATTACTGAAAGTAATTATTATATTAGTAATTAGAAATAAAATAAATTCCACTGCACAAAACAAGGGCCCTTGTTTTGTTGGTTTATTTTTAATAATGTTTTATGATACCTTAAAATATGTGAACTCATTTTAATGAAAGTCGATATGATCTTAACAAGAATTATGGGGAAATACCATGACAATAAAACTAATATATCGCCAATAATTTTATTATATTACATTAACTGAAATATACACTATTAAAAATACCACTAGAGAGTCAAGAAATTTTAGACATCTATAAAGAGTTTTTGTATTTGTTCATTGTTGTATTTACGGATTATTTCATTAGGAATAGAAATGACTTATCTCATCAGCACATAGGGAACAATTTGTTGGCCGCCATGTCCCAGGAAACCTGCATACCTTTGGATTTTTTAAAAAAAATATACATGCCACGAATTTTTGCAATTGTTAGAAATAATAATGAAAATTAAAAAATTAATCGAAAAATTCAAAAATATATAAGAGTAGATTATTTTTAAAGGATAGTAGGTAATACTGATTATTGCGTACTGAAATACTAAGTGTTGGTTAATTATTTAAGATTACCACGAACTGTCGTGCATATTTGGTTTTGTCGGAAATTTTAATATTCCTCATTTAATAAAAGTTGATTTAAAATTGAACGTATCTTTCACTACCTAAATACATAAGTTTACATAATATATAACACATACCTACTATTTTATCTTCTTTGGTACAAGTCTATAATATTTCATTTCGGTTTGATATCAACCCTAGCGTTACACGCTTCAACTCAAGGTCACCGGCGCTTAAGCTCTCACGTACAGGGAGTGTCACCGCTGTGCTAATACTTAGGTTGATTAGATGACTTAGATGTCCGCATATTTCCATTGATATGTGTTTTAATATTTTTGTAGCAATGCCATCGTATCCGACGCTACTTGTATTATTTAACGACATTATTATTTTGTGAATATCTAATGGAACACTAGGCGGCATGAACAGAGATTTACTGTTGTTGTTTATTTTATAAGATTTATGTTTGTTAGTGATATCTATGTTTGCCTGAATAATATCGATAAAAAAGTTTTTAAATGCTTCAGCGATGGTACTGCGTGAAGGTAAGTTGTATTTTGTTCGTTTAATAATTTGCCAAGTTGTTTTAGACTTATTTTTAGATGCTTTTATTTTTTGGTTATTCTGTGCCTTTTGTGTCAATCTAATAATTTTTTTATATAACTGCGAATAATTTGAAAATAAAATTTTGTTCTTACTGTTAGGATTTAATCTTAGCTGCCACAGAAGTTTTCTTTTCTTTCGACTGCATAATTTAATTCCTTTAGACAACCACTTTGGTTTTTTTATTATGTCTACTTTAATCAATTTAATCGGAAAACATAAGTCGTAAATAAGTCTAAACGTATCGATAAATTTATTATATGCTGCGTTTGGATCATCTGTATCGTATATTTCCGAAAACGAGATATGTTTTATGTAATCTTTAAATTTCGTTATATTTTCCATATTATAATCCCTTCTAGGCGTATACCAATAGTTTATTGCATATATTTTTTGCACTGGACAGTGCAGCAGCTGTGCTGTATGATCGGACAGCGCAAACTCGAAGACATCAGCCTTAAATGATTTATTAAAATTGTGCGCAAAATTGTCTAAACATGTTAAGCTAGCCATGCGGGTCGGTTGTTTTAATGCCAGTTTCAAGTTATATCTAATTAATAAACATTCAAATGCATTTGTGAGACTATTTTCTTTAAGAACATCTATATTAAAGTCTCCACCAACAACAATGTTTTTATATCGTGAATGCGATATTCCTTGCAAAAGAATTTCTAGTTTATCCAGACAGTAGTTAAGATTGTTCACATTTGGTACTCTATATATACACACGACAATTATATTATAATCGGTAAGCTCAATAGCACAACATTCAAATATACCTGGAGATGATAAACTCGATATTTTAGGTAGATCCTTAAATTGAAGACCGTTTCTCACAAGAATACATGCACCACCCCTCCCTTGCGCCTTTCTACAGTAATAAGTAGCCAGACAATAATTCGGTACAAACAGTTGTTTCTGATACCCCTCCTTAATAAAATGTTCCGTAATGCACAGTACTAATTTATAATTAAACTATTCTTTTTTGTTTTGTTCATAATTGTTTTTTATTTTTTTAAGTGGTTAATGATGGAGCCACAAGATAAATTTATTATACGTGTTATAGACTATTTTATTCTATTATATTATTATAGATTATAGTATGCTGACTCTACAGACTTAGAAGAATCGGCGTCTGACTGAATAAACAATGATCCTCAAAAAAATATTTATATCCACATTTCCATAAAAATAACATAACATATCATATCATCAGTCCTGTATCCCCTAAGGTCTAGGCAGAGATATTTACACCCACATTTTGCCTAATATAAATAAGTCCCTATGTAACAGGGGGCAAGCCTGTTACCATACACCGGGCACACAGTTGTTAGGCAAGCGATATTCAGAAACATTAAAACTATGTTGTCTACTTAAATATATAATCTAACTATCAAAAAGTTGCATTGGTTTTATTTACATTTGGTATCGCTTCTCGTTGGCCGTACTTTAAACAAGATATTTCTACTGTCATCTATCGGAAGCCATAAAATCTTTGTGGCTTTTATCATACTTAATATAGGTTGAAACACGGTTGGTTAAGAGGTTGAAACACGTTGATAGGTTATCTTGTGCCGTCACTGTAGGGCGCCCACTTTAGACTATATGGATAATACATTTTTTTGTAGAAAAGGTGAAAAATGAGGACGCAGTCCACCTGATAGTACATAAGCAAGTATATAAGATAGTATATAAGCAAGTATTTAAGCGAGTATATAAGTAAGTATATAAGTAAGTATGTAAGCAAGTATATAAGAAAGTATAAACGCTAGTATATAACCAAGTATATAACCAAGTATATAAGTAAGTATTTAAGAAAGTATATAAGATAGTATATAAGCAATTATGCAAGCAAGTATATAACCAAGTATATAATTAAGTATTTAAGCAAGTATATAAGTAAGCATATTAGCAAGTTTATAAACAAGTGTATAAGAAAATATATAAACAAGTATACAACGTGTCCCAAAATTCAACGATAAGCCAACACCAGAGGATAGACCTGCCCCGGACTAATCGGGGAAAAAAGAAAAAAAATATATCTCAATTATATTTTAAGTTATATAAAAAAAATGAAATTCTTAGAAATTGAGACCGTTTATGATATTTTTCACTACCATGATCACAATTTTTTTAATATTTTTTTCTTTTTTTTTATAGACAATCTGAATAGTACTGCTATCTACCACAATTCTTAAAAACTCCAGAATAACTCTTGTTTTATCACGAAAATTAATGAAACTTATTTTATTCCCTAAATTTTTTGAAGACTTTTACTTTAACCAAATTTAACTTATCGTGGTGTAAAAAAAGTATGAACACTAGTATGGCAAGTTTTTTTAAAAATTGACGCAACTAACCAACATTCCAAAATGGTATAATACTCTAGGAAAACAAGTTATAAAAAATATGGGCCTATTATTTCTAAACAGGGGCCAAATTCCTTAAATTGTAATTGTCAGTAATCACTTTTACTACATGCCCAAAATGGGTTCCTGTTACAATTTCTAGGAATTTGAATTGGGTATTAATACCTTAGATGTTAGAGAGAGATAGATAGATAGATATTTACGTTAAAAAGAGACAACAACAGGGGAAGCTGTTAATAATAACATTAATAACAGAATAATCTCAGCAAGTCGGTTCAGTACGCTCTGCTCCTTTGTTTACAGCGCACCGTTCCCAATTCAACTTACGTGGCCCTCGTACATACTATCGACTTTTGGCTTGGCTATTTGGACTGCAATCGACCTGCAAACTTAACTGACCTGACATTATTTGGACTGGAAGTGATCTGCAAACTGAACTGACCTGGCATCATCTTGGACTACGATTGTGTGTTTTGTGATTTAGAGTTCTGTTTGGCGTTTAACATGCCGCAACCGTACACACCACAGGAATACGCTAATATGCATTTAATCTATGGAGAATGCCGATGTAATGCTAACGCTGCTAGCAGACTGTATCGAGAAAGATACCCAAATGCTCAAAAATATCCTGATTATCGAGTGTTTATTAATGTGCATCAAGCGTTTTCGGAGGGTCGTATGCCATCCAATAGGAGAAGCGCTGGAAGACCTAGATTGGATCGTGATGAAGAAGTTCTCAATGAGATAGAAAATGACTCGACTACTTCGGTACGTGCCATAGAAGAAGCTACAGGAATCCCGAAAAGTTCTGCACATCGAATATTAAAACGTCACAAGCTTCACCCATATCACTACAGGCGTGTGGCAGACGTCATTACCGCGGGACTATCCGCTACGAGTCACATTTTGCCGTGTAGTAATGCTGCAAAGGCACAGTGAAGATCCCCACTTCATAGACAAAATTCTATGGTCGGATGAAACAACGTGCAAGAAAAATGGGTATTTAAATCTTCACAACCTACATAGTTGGAGTAATGAAAATCCACACTTGATGAGACAAGACAAATCCCAATATCAATTCAAGGTTAACCTATGGACCGGCATATTAAATGGAAATGTAATTGGGCCCTTTGAGTTACAAGGAAACTTAGATGGCAATAGTTATTTAAACTTTTTACAAAATGACTTGCAAGAATTGTTAAACGACGTGCCCTTAAGTGATCTTCAAAACATGTGGTTCCAAAATGATGGTTGCCCAGCACATTATGCCCGTCCTGTGCGAGAATATTTAAATCAAGAGTATCCAGGGCGTTGGATCGGGCGACTTGGTTATGGTCTTATGGCCACCCCGTTCACCCGATTTCCCACTTTCGTCGAAATATCACTCAGGCTGCTGGTTACATTAATAGCAGAAGATATGCAAGACAAATAAAACGATCATTTTTAAGGCGATGTCGTGCATGTATTAATGCTGGTGGTAAACAGTTCTAACATTTGCTATAATGTTAATAACTTAATAAATTACACGTGAAACTGTTTGTACCATTTGTTTTGATATATTAAACATTTTTCAAGAACTAAAGTCTCATTTACATTCAGCCCCTGCCACTGCTCCTCGCGCTGCCGGCAATACTTCGCTAAATACTGCCGTAGCAGGATCGCGGGAAGTGTGTATTCACACTCTGCCCTACCACTCACATCGCTTTCGGCTTTCGACTATGACAGACGTCGAAATAATTACAGCGTCCGGGCTGTGTCTTCTTGCAATAAAAATTATGTTAATAATTTAAAAAGATATCAAGTTCAAAAGAAGATAGATAGTTAGATAGAAAATTTATTTGCTTAAAAACATGGTACATAAGATGATCAATGACGTGGACCTGACATGTTTTGCCATAATTGGCATGCAAAAATGATATGAAATACAGCTAATTACACAAACCCAATGTTACATTTTAAAATTATTGCATTGCTTAAAAGTTAGGTACAAACATTCTTTTTGAATTCAAATATTATGTACAATTAAATACTTATACAGATCCACTCTATTTGAATTCTTATACAGTAAATTGTTCATAAATTATTAATTGAATTATTACATTATTGTTACATAAATAATATTGAATATTATATGAGATTAGTTAATATATACTGTAGTGTAATTATATTATTTTAATAATTACACTACAGTATAAATTAATTTATAATTTTAATTACAATAAAATTATAATTTAAAAATCGCAGGCTATTATGCAAATATTACCTTTTTTAACTTATTTACATTTTAATTAATAAATAATCAATATGAGTAACTAATCGTTTCTAAAAATAAAATGTCAATGTTTATTAATTCCTTAAACTAAATTTTATATTCATATAATAAATTTGACGAATTTATAATTAATTATGTACATAGGTACTACGTTCTCATCTCAAAAAGAAAATTCGTATTCGTAGAAGATGATGAATTGTGGTTTTTAACGTTGAAATCCCATATAGTTTTTTCTGATTCCAGCAGTTCTAAAAACTTTATTGTATTTTCATTACTCCACTCGAAAGGCATTTTGGTAGATCGTATTTATTTAATAACAAGACGGCACGCACGTCCGTTCATCCAGGTGCTTGTCGCGAAGTGAGCGATGGAGCTGAATGTGAACACTCACTGCCGCTCGCGCTGCCCGTCCTTTGACTTCTGCACGAAAATTACATCGGCATTCTCCATAGATTAAATGCATATTAGCGTATTCCTGTGGTGTGTACGGTTGCGGCATGTTAAACGCCAAACAGAACTCTAAATCACAAAACACACAATCGTAGTCCAAGATGATGCCAGGTCAGTTCAGTTTGCAGATCACTTCCAGTCCAAATAATGTCAGGTCAGTTAAGTTTGCAGGTCGATTGCAGTCCAAATAGCCAAGCCAAAAGTCGATAGTATGTACGAGGGCCACGTAAGTTGAATTGGGAACGGTGCGCAGTAAACAAAGGAGCAGAGCGTACTGAACCGACTTGCTGAGATTATTCTGTTATTAATGTTATTATTAACAGCTTCCCCTGTTGTTGTCTCTTTTTAACGTAAATATCTATCTATCTATCTCTCTCTAACATCTAAGGTATTAATACCCAATTCAAATTCCTAGAAATTGTAACAGGAACCCATTTTGGGCATGTAGTAAAAGTGATTACTGACAATTACAATTTAAGGAATTTGGCCCCTGTTTAGAAATAATAGGCCCATATTTTTTATAACTTGTTTTCCTAGAGTATTATACCATTTTGGAATGTTGGTTAGTTGCGTCAATTTTTAAAAAAACTTGCCATACTAGTGTTCATACTTTTTTTACACCACGATAAGTTAAATTTGGTTAAAAGTAAAAGTCTTCAAAAAATTTAGGGAATAAAATAAGTTTCATTAATTTTCGTGATAAAACAAGAGTTATTCTGGAGTTTTTAAGAATTGTGGTAGATAGCAGTACTATTCAAGTTGCTCATAGAAAAAAAGGAAAAAAATATAAAAAAATTGTGGTCATGGTAGTGAAAAATATCATAAACGGTCTCAATTTCTAAGAATTTCATTTTTTTTATATAACTTAAAATATAATTGGGATATATTTTTTTTCTTTTTTTGCCCGATTAGTCCGGGGCAGGTCTATCCTCCGGTGTCGGCTTATCGTTGAATTTTGGGACACGTTGTATAAGCAAGTATTTAAGCAAGTATATAAGTAAGTATATAAGCAAGTGTATAAGCAAGTATTTAAGTAAGTATATAAGCAAGTATATAAGTAAGTATATAAGCAAGTATATAACCAAGTAAATAAGCAAGTATATAAGCAAGTTTTAAAGAAAGTATATAATGAAGTATATAAGCAAGTACATGTGTAAGTATATTAGCAAATATATAAACAAGTATATAAGAAAGTATATACGCAAGTAAATAAGTACGCTAGTATATATGCAAGTATATAAGTAAGTATATCAGTAAGTATATAAGCAAATATTTAAGTAAGTATATAAAAAAGTATATAAGTAAGTATATAAGCAAGTATATAAGAGAGTATATAAGAAGGTAGATATTCAAGTATATAAGAAAGTATATAAGTAAGTATATAAGCAAGTATATAAGCATGTATTTAAGTAAGTATATTAGCAAGTATATAAGTAAGTATATAAGCAAGTATATAAGTAAGTATATTAGCAAGTATATAATCAAGTATATAAGAAAATATATTAACAAGTATATAAGCAAGTATTTAAGCAAGTATATAATCAAGTATATATGCAAGTATATTTATAAGTATATAAGCAGGTTTATAAGCAAGTACATAAGAAAGCATATTGGCAAGTATATAAGTAAGTATATAAGCAAGTATATAAGACTATATAATCAAGTATATAAGCAAGTACATAAGTAAGTAAATTAGCAAGTATATAAACAAGTATATAATAAAATATATAAACAAGTATATAAGAAAGTATATACGCAAGTATATAAGCAAGTATATAAGCAAGTACATAAGTAAGTATATAAGCAAGTGTATAAGCAAGTATTTAAGTAAGTATATAAGCAAGTACATATGTAAGTATATTAGCAAATATATAAACAAGTATATAAGAAAGTAAATAAGCAAGTGTACAAGTATATAAGTATATAAGTAAGTATATAAGCAAGTATTTAAGTAAGTATATAAGTAGTTATATAAGCAAGTACATAAGCACGTATATAAGATAGTATATAAGCAAGTATATAATTAAGTATATAAGTAAGTATGTAAGCAAGTATATAAGAAAGTATATAATCAAGTATATAAGCAAGTACATAGCTTATAGTATAGAATATAAGTATATGAGCAAATATATCAGATATTATATAAGCAAGTATGTAAGCGAGTATATAAGTAAGTATTTAAGCAAGTATATAAGAAAGTATATAAGCATACATATAATCAAGTATAAAAGCAAGCATATAAGCAAGTATATAAGTAAGTATATAAGCAAGTATTGAAGTAGTACATAAGTAAGTATATTAGCAAATATATAAACAAGTATATAAGAAAGTATATAAGTAAGTATATAAGCAAGTATATAAGCAAGTATGTAAGCAAGTATATAAGCAAGTATATAAGCAAGTATATAATAGAGAATATAAGGTAGATAATCAAGTATACAACAAGTATATAAGTAAGTATATAAGCAAGTATATAAGTATGTATTTAAGTAAGTATATAAGCAAGTATAGAAGTAAGTATATAAGCAAGTATATATGCAAGTGTATTAGCAAGTATATAAACAAGTATATGAGAAAGTATATAAGCAAGTATAATAAGCAAGTATATAAACAAGTGTATTAGCAAGTATATAAACAAGTATATAAGAAAGTATATACGCAAGTATATAAGCAAGTATATAAGCAAGTATGTTTATAAGTATATAAGCAGGTATATAAGTAAGTATATAAGAAAATATATAACTAAGTATATAAGCAAGTACATAAGTAAGTATATTAGCAAGTATATAAACAAGTATATAATAAAATATATTAGTATAATATATAAGTATATAAGTAAGTATATAAGCAAGGTTATAAGATACTTGCTAATATATCTACTTATGTACTCTCTTATATACTTGATTATATACTGTCTTATATACTTGCTTATATACTTACTTATATACTTGCCAATATACTTTCTTATGTACTTGCTTATAAACCTGCTTATATACTTACAAAAATACTTGCTTATATACTTGATTATATACTTGCTTATATACTTGCTTAAATACTTGCTTATATACTTGTTAATATATTTTCTTATATACTTGATTATATACTTGCTAATATACTTACTTATATACTTGCTTATATACTTCATTATATACTTGCTTATATACTTGCTTATATACGTGGTTATATACTTGCTTACATAATTGCTTATATACAATCTTATACACTTGCTTATATACTTACTTATATACTTGCGTATATAAGTAAGTATACCGTACCGCGGCCCTGGAACGCAAAGGGCATTCGAGGCATAAGCTGACCGTTCATTGTACGGAAAGATCATACAAAGCGAGGCCGAGACGAAGGATTTGTATAGCTTGATGTGTAGCCTGATTGATTGGTTATTTACACTTACCTATAAAATATAATCCTCGTAAATGAATTCCATTTTGATCAGCTTTTACATTAATCGTAAAAGCTAGAAGCACAACAGTGTCATTTCTCTAAATACACTAAGAATTCGCCTTTTGAGTTCGGACGTATTACGGAACTTAGTTGCATACATTCGGCGCTTCACTTCTCCCCAAAGACAAAATTCCAGCGGGGTAAGGTCGGTTCATCGCCCAGGAAACTCCTCAACCAGCATAGCCCTGATTTGCAGCTGAAAATGCGCAGGGCACCGTCATGTTGGTAGTAGAGGTTTCTCAGTGAACGACACTCGGACCAAAACTACAAACTAAAGCGACGTAGAATGTCGGCACGGCGCGCGGTGCGGTTTTAAATTAAATTAACACGTACATTCCCCACCGACGCAGCGAAAGACTGACGACACACTGACATAGTGACATTGGCCTTGACCGCGAATCGCTGCCGCTACCTACGATATGTTAAGTTTTTTGTTGTGAATTCTGTAGGTATATCCCTACTTGCCTAAGGTGAAATAATTGTAAGAAAAAATTGAGATTTGACTTTAAAAAAAATGTTGTTATTTTTCACTGAAATTGCTTTCTATAAGTGAAACCAAACCACTGGTTTCAAGGACAACGGTGTTTACACTAACACCCTGTATAAGCAAGTATATCATCAAGTATATAAGCAAGTATATAATGAAGTATAAAAGCAAGTATATAAGAAAGTATATAAGTAAGTATATAAGAATGTATATAAGCAAGAATATAAGCGAGTATATAAGCAAGTATATAATCAAATAAATAAGCTAGTATAAAAGCAAGTATTTAAGCAAATATATAAGTAAGTATATAAGCGAGTATATAAACAAGTATATAAGCACTTATACATATCAGTAAGTATATAAGTATTTAAGCAAGTATATAAGTAAGTACATTAGTAAGTATATAAGCAAGTTTAAAAGCGTGATATTCCCTGCCCTAATTGTTGCTGTACGGCCTCGACTGTTTTGTCTAGAGTCCTGGTGCTCTCAGAAACAGCAACCGAAATCTCAGGGTTTAGTTTTGGCACTTGTAATAACGAGCAATTTTCCGGTATGAGATACCCTTTGAGTAGTTTCTCTTTCGCCTCTTTATGCATACCTTTTCGAAGTATAGGTAGCCATAACTGAGCTAACTTGTCATGGAGTTTCGGGCCCAACTTCGATGTCTCTTCCGTGGTCTCACCTAAGGCAGTAAGGATTTCTGTTTCTTACACTACCGGTTCTTGGTCAGAGTCATATTTTGTCTCCTCATTATTTACAGCACTATTTTTGCCGCTTGGATTCTCTGAAATCAAGGGTTCTATATCAGCGTTGTCAAGGTTTTCATTATCTAAAACAATAATTAATGTTATTGAAGGTAGATATAAGAACCAAAGGCAAATAAATTAATGCTCGAAAAGTAACATTTAATCTACTGGCCACGTGTAAACATAGGTCATTAATTTTAATACATTATTTTATATTATCTCAATATAATTTTATATACGATATTATATTCGAATATTATAACATTATTTTATAAAAATAGCTGTAAAACCGTTTCTCGAACGAACGTTTATTATCAATTAAGAATCAAAATGGAGATGCGTTATCACCTCTGAGGACTGAGACGGAATGTCTCGCTTCCAGGAGGTCTCCGGTTCTTTTCACTCACCATTCGATGCATGCAAAATGCTGCTGCATTAAGCTGATATTTGACACTGTCTATACAGGCCTGGTCTTACTCCGGTCGAGCTGACTCAACCATTCGTGTTACAACCATAATATATATGTAGCCTGGCTCTACCTTGTTTAACACTTGTAGGTTCGTTCTGAAGCCTCAGCGTGAGGGCGGGGGCAACAATCTGTACGGCGCGGAAGTGCGCGAGGCGCTGCTGCGCATGCGCCACAGCCGCGAGCGCGCCGCCTACATACTCATGGAGCGCATACTGCCGCCGCTGGTGAGATTCTCACTACTGACACGCTCCCCCCACCTCACCGCAACGAGCTGGGGATTCATTAAGCACATACTGTCACCGCTGGTGAGACTCCACCACTGACGCGCTCCCTCCACCTCCCCACGTCGGGATAAAGACTCATTTAGCGCATACAGCCACCGCTGGTGAGATTCTCACTACTGACACGCTCCCCCCACCTCACCGCAACGAGCTGGGGATTCATTAAGCACATACTGTCACCGCTGGTGAGACTCCACCACTGACGCGCTCCCTCCACCTCCCCACGTCGAGATAAAGACTCATGGAGCGCACACTGCCGCCGCTTGTGAGATTCTCACTACTGACACGCTCCCTCCACCTTACCGCAACGAGCTGGGGATTCATTAAGCACATACTGTCACCACTGGTGGGACTCCACCACTGACGCGCTCCTTCCACCTCCCCACATCAAGATAAAGACTCATGGAGCGCATACTGCCGCCGCTGGTGAGATTCTCACTACTGACACGCTCCCCCCACCTTTCCACATCGAGCTAGGGACTAATGGAGCGCATACTGCCGCCGCTGGTGATATTCTCACTACTGACAGCCTCCCCACACCTTTCCACATCGAGCTTAAGACTCATGGAGCGCATACTGCCGCCGCTGGTAAGATTCTCACTACTGACACGCTGTCCGCACCTCCCCTCATGGAGCGCATAATGCCGCCAGTGGTGAGACTCCCACCACTGACACGCTTCAGCCACCTCCCCACACCGCACCAGGGACTCATGGAACGGATGAATACAATTTCAAGTACACAAAAATATTGTAGATCAGAGACAAAAGTAAAAAAAAAAATAATATGCATACGTATTTATTTAAGTACACAGCCTTTCCAAGTGTATCCAATCTGACAAGCATTACTGGAAAAGTACTGGTAATACTGCTTCCCACCACCAGTCTATTTCACCAACTATCGATAATCTATCAAAGAAAAAAGGTTAGCGTACTCTCATTTACGTTTCAGTACAGATAACTTTTATTATGTATATATATAAAAGTTGTTTGTCCGTGATGTATTCCTCAACTACTAAACTGTAATCAGTGAAATTTTTACACTCTTTGCAGTTTGGTCCAAGTTGAGAGATAGGAAAGATTTTATTCCGATGTTGACCCTCAATATTTTTAGTAGTCCTATTAAAAATCATTACGGATGTAATGATTTTAATAGGACTAAGGGTATATAAAATGTATTAATTATTCGACCAGATATGTGGCGCTACTTATCCGGTTCAGGATTTGTATATTTTCCTTATTAACACCAACATACATTGCCAATTTAAGGATCACTTCGGTCAATAAATAAAGAATTTGTAAAAAAATTCACTACTGTGCCTGCTATAGGATCCTAGCAAAGCAACAAACTATAGTCTCGACTAAACAAATCTATTATGTCCTGTCTCAGGTTTCAGGCTACGTGGTTCGTCCAGGCGGTCCGGTGCCGCCTCCCTTAAGTGACCTTGTTTCTGAGCTGGGAATCTTTGGAGTTATTATTGGGTGAGTTAGTCTATCAAACCAGTTTTTATTTTCTTAATACAATATTTTCATCATCATCATTACAGACCCTCACAAGTCAACTATATTTTACATGTAACATCATCATCATTATGACAGCTTATAAAATAATATACTGTTGAACATAGAGTTCCTCCATAGATTGTCTCTGTAAATCTTTTTGGATATTTAACAAAGTTGACACGCTTGGCTATTAAAGTTGTTTTTATTGTTTTGAGTTATTTTATCAGATAAATACTTCTGCCCATCATCTGTTCTAGTCTCACTCCGTCGCTCAAAACACCTACAAGATTATATAGAATATATTAAGAAAAAATTATGTTAATTATACATTAACATTTTTGTTTGTGCCTGTTTGGGTAGGCTACCTATTTCTGCACCCAATGCTGTATTCCTGTATGAAGGGTAATATAGTCTACAACATTAATTATAGGTACTATTTAATACTCTGGTGCGATCTATTCTTGAATATTGTTCTTCATGTTGGAATCCTCAATACAAAGTTTATGTTAAAATGATTGAAACAATCAATAATAAGATTCTGTTTCACTTAAAGCGATATAATTCTTCTGTAGACTCCATTATTGATAGCTTACACAGTTATACACTTGAAAAACGCCGTGATATAAGAGATCAAATGTTGTTGTACAAATTACTACATAATATCATCGACTCTCCCCTACTTTTAAGTAAAGTGAATCTTGCGTGTCGCCGGTTAGGTGCACGAATTAAGCCTCTTTTTGCATTACGTAAAGTAAAAACTAAGTATGCTTCAAATAATTTTGTATCTTGTACATGTAAAAATTTTAACTTAAAATATTGTGAATTAGATATTTTTCACCTTAAATATAATTATTGTAGTATAATGTATAGGTATAGAGTATAGAAATAAAGTCAGTGTCAAACCAACTGGCGTGTGTTTTACTACATGGTGACAGCGGTGGGATTTCAAAAATTTAATTTATTTGCGAATCCACCAATAATACGTGTATTTAGTTTATTATAAAGCAGTTTTGTGTGTATTTTATAATAAATATCATGGAACACGCGCGTCCTCCAGCTGAATTATCACTCGAAGGCGGGCCAGCCGTCCGGGCCGAAGCGTGGCGTCAATGGCGACGGCTATTCGAAGTGTTCTTAAAAGCATCTGGAGTGAGCAAAGAGCCTAAAGAGATTCAGGCTAGTTTGTTGGTTAACCTCATCGGCTCGGCAGGATACGAGGTGTTCACGACTTTTACTTTCGAAGAAGGCGAAAGCACAGATGATATCAATTGCGTTTTGAAGAAGTTCGATAGTTATTTTGGTACTAAACCGAATATAACAGTAACAAGGTTCAAATTCTTCTCGCGAAATCAAGTGAATGGAGAAAATATCGACCAATATGTGACCGCTTTGCGGGTACTGAGTCGGCAATGCGACTTCGGTGATTTGCACGAGAGCCTGCTGCGAGATAAAATCGTTTGCGGAATAGTGAATAACACGATCAGGGATCGTTTACTTCGTACAGACGATTTGACGTTATCGAAAGCGATACAAATATGTCAAGCTGCAGAAATTTCTAAGGAAGAAAGTCTGTGTATCGACGGCAACGAGGCGGAGAGCGGTCAGGTGAATGCAGTTCAAGGCAACCGCCGTGGGGCGTGTGGTTGGCGCAGCGGCAGGGGTCGAACGCAGACCGCGTCCACGTCCAGAAGGGGGCGTGCGGTTGGCGCAGCGCAGGCCGCGCCGGCGGCGGCGGAGCCATGCGTGCGCTGCGGGAGCGTGCGCTGTGCTGGCGGCGATAAGTGCCCGGCACGTCAAGCCAGATGTTTTGTGTGTGATAAAAAAGGTCATTTTTTACGGATGTGTAAACAAAAGGGTGTAGTAAAAAAGGTACATAATTTGAGTTTGGATTCTGCGGAAAATGATAGCGACTCGGAAATGTTCTATGTTGATACTGTAAGCGAGGGCAAAAAATGCGGTAAGTCGACTAAAGAATGGTTCGAAAGCGTGAAATGTAATAACAAAGAACTTTTAGTTAAAATAGATACTGGTTCTATGATGAATGGTATTTCCAAGAGTGAATATTTACGTATTGGCTTATCGATTAAACAACTTCGTCCGTTTTTAAAGAGAGTCTATTCCTTCACAGGAAACAGGTTACCTGTCTTAGGCGTTGTGAAACTAAACGTAGTTTATAATAACAAACAATTTGT
Organism: Parnassius smintheus behrii; assembly: GCA_036936625.1. NCBI lineage: Eukaryota > Metazoa > Arthropoda > Insecta > Lepidoptera > Papilionidae > Parnassius > Parnassius smintheus. The sequence goes on along the minus strand of JAUPFT010000028.1, from coordinate 16,104,372 downwards.
ATTGCCGTTTATTGTCACCGATTCATGTTGTCAAAATCTACTCGGATTAGAAAGTTGTATTACGATGGGTGTAATTAATTGTATCAATGCAATAAATATTGAAAATTATTCGAGTTTGTTTAAAGGTTTAGGCATGTTACCTGGCAAATACAGTATTGTAGTGGATAAAAGTGTTCCACCCGTTATTTCTCCCACTAGGAAAATACCTCTAGGTATGAAAGACAAGTTATTAGTGGAGTTAAAACGAATGGAAGGACTTGGTGTTGTTAGAAAGGTCACACATCCGACAGAGTGGGTAAATGCAATTGTTTTAGTGGCTAAGAAGGACGGTAGCATTCGTGTTTGTCTAGACCCTAGACCGCTTAACCGAGCAGTGCGCCGCGCGCAGTACTCGCTGCCCACAGTGACAGAACTGGCGGTGAAGCTGCATGGCGCGCGGGTGTTCAGCGTGCTCGACGCTCGCTGTGGGTTTTGGATGGTGCAAATTGATGACGCTAGTGCTGACCTTTGTACGTTTAGCACGCCCTTCGGTAGGTACCAGTTTTTGCGCTTACCATATGGCATAAGTTGTGCGCCAGAAGTTTTTCATGCAAAGCTCAGACAACACTTGGAAGACCTCGAAGGTGTCGAATCGTTCATCGATGACGTAATTGTGTACGGATCAACTCAGCATGAACATGATCAACGATTAGAAGCTCTTTTAAAGCGTGCCCAAGATGTAGGCATTAAATTTAACCGCGACAAATGCAAATTCAGTGTTCCTGAAATAACCTATTTAGGTCACAAATTTGACGCTAATGGAATGAAAGCCGACGATTCAAAAGTAAAGGCTATATTGGACATGCCTTATCCAACGGACAAAAAATCTCTAGAACGATTTTTAGGAATGGTAAATTATTTATCAAAATTCATTCAAAGTTACTCTGAATATGTGAATGTATTGCGGTCTTTATTAACCCTTAAGTGCATGAACTTTTTGTTTTAACTCATTTAAACATATAATTTAGATGTTTAGGTCTTAAATTTGGGAAAAATAAAGAAAAAAAAATATTTTTATTTTTTAAAAGTAATTTTAATAAAAAAAGTTTGTATCATTTTTGATACATTATGCATTAACGTCATTTTTTGTATGGTAAGTTAAGTAACTTTCTTACCTAACCGATTGTGAAAGTAAAAAATGTGGTTTACTTTGCGTGGGATAATCTTCAACAATTTTACAACAGTGTTCCCAACCACTCCCAGATATGGTTCGTTTTCCATCATAGGTTCATTATTTTTTCCTGTATAAATTATAATTTTGTATGCATACCCTACAAGAGAACATAGCATATAAGGTTTGAACCCTCTATTTGTGAGGTTTATTTGGGAGGTATTGTTTTAGGAAGTGACCCATTTTCGTTGCACACATTTTTGTGTGTTCATCTATGGAAAGCCTTTGATCTATATGATCTGGAAACTCTCATTCAGATGTTCTACCACAGGTCGCAGCTTGTGTAGTTTATCGTGGTTGGGGTTGTCTATAGGCAGATGTTTGGAGTTGTCATTAAAATTTAATATAGTTCAAATTTTGTTTATATCTATATAAAGTCATACTCTTTATAAAAGTTGCAGCCTATATACGTCCCACTGCTGGGCTCAGGCCTCCCCTCATTTCTGAGAGGGTTTTTAGGGCAAGGAAGTGTCCGCCGCGCTGCCCAAATGCGTGTTGACGAACTTCACATGTCTTCGAAATATTTTTTTTCTTATTCCTCAGACATGCAGGTTTCCTCACGATGTTTTCCTTCACCGCCAAGCACGTGGTAAATCAGCACTTAAAATTGCAACTAACAATTTCATTGGTGCCGGCGGGGATCGAACCCGGGTTACTCGCGTTCTGTTATATTTACAGCGAGCTCTATAACTTAGGGAGAATATTTTGTCTCGTTCTGAAAACGAATGCTTTCTTCCCAAAACTCTGAGGAACGTTTCATCCATTTGAGTCTAGCAGTTTCAATCGTAATATGACACCTGTTGGGAATATTTTGTGCGGAACCACTACCTTCACTCACTAAGGGAGGATTATCGTCATTTCGCAAATAATTTTCGTCATTTACAAGAGGTGGTATACCTTCGTCCCGGATTTGAGGCTTACGGAAATCACCGGAACCCATTTGTTCTTCCCCGTGATTTACTAAAGCAGCACGAATTTCATCAATATTTGGGTGATAATCTAATTCATAATCATCAGACTCTGCTTTCTCCTCCGATAAAAGTCCACCTTCCAATATTGCTAAAAGGTCTTCAATCTCATTATCTTTTATTTTTCTTTTTTCCATGCTCCAAAAGTGAGGGAAAACATATAACAATCACATAACATACAAGCCTACTATAATAGCGAAAATGTACAAACGGGACCTACTAACTGCATAATGTATCATTTTTGATACAACTGAAATTATCATTTTTTTTAATAAACTCCAGTAAAATTCACTTGAAATATGTTTTTAACAGTGAAACAATACTCTTACCTGTATTTTTAATATTTTTTCGGGTCAGCTTTTGTGTTAAAATCACTAAAAAATAAATCAATAAAAAGTTATAATTCCACGAAAAAGGTTATGACAGACAGGAAAAAAGTTTTCATAGTTACCGCCAAATTATTTAGGAAATTGTCATCGATTACTTAAACATTCTAAAAGATGATTAGGCAAAGGTCATATTTAACATACAGCGTAGTTGTATGTACGTAGTTTAACAAAATTATGAATCGATAATCTCATCGTATCATTTTTGATACAATATGCACTTAAGGGTTAAAGAAAGATGCCGAGTGGGTGTGGGAGGCTTACCATTCTGAGGCTGTCGATAAATTAAAAGAAAAAATAGCGAGTTCTCCGGTGTTAGCGATTTATTCGACGGAAGCGCCAGTGGTATTGTCGGTGGACGCTAGCAGCGTCGCGATTGGAGCTGTACTTCTACAGAATGAGCGACCGGTAGAATTTGCTTCGCTAACGTTGACAGACACACAGACTAGATATGCTCAAATTGAGAAAGAGATGCTCGCGATAGTTTTTGCTGTCGAACGGTTTAGGCAGTAGTACATATACGGTAGGTCAGATATTACAGTTCACACTGATCATAAACCACTGGAAGCATTATTTAAAAAACCGTTAACTTCAGTACCGATACGTTTACAGCGTATGATGTTAAGAGTGCAAGGGTTCGATATCAAAGTTATATATACACCGGGCAAGTACATGTATATTGCGGATACTCTGTCGCGGGCCCCTCTGGGTGAGTTAATGCAGAACTATGTATCTGATGAGGTCAATGTACAAACCTGTTTTATGCTAAAGAACATACCATTCAGTCTATCAAAAATAGAGTCTATTATAAAGGACACCGAAACGGATAAAAACGAAACTGCCAATTTCTGAAAAATTATTAAGAGCTCCAGTAGATAACGATCGCAATTACCAATCTTTGATGGCTCATAGGGAAAAGATTAAAAAACAATACGATAAGTCCACGAAGTCACTTGAGCGTTTATCGGTAGGCGATAAAGCTACTTTATTATGTAATGCTGGTAGGAAACCTGTTTCAGTAGTAGCTCGTGCCGAGGAGCCAAGGTCTTTTATAGTTGAAGATGAACAAGGGAAACGGTTCCGACGTACTCGTAGCCATCTTATTTTACGCTCCAAGGATTATGGGAAACCAAGGTTGTCTCGGACTTCATCCAGTACTGCAGAGTTTCAGTCCAGTATTCTAGATAAAAGTACGATTGCCTCCTGGGGCGTACGACGTCGACGAAAGGTTGGGTCCGAGACTCAGGCAGACTCTCAAGTGTGTCCGCAGACAGACAGAGCGCCGTCATCACAGCCCAGTACTCCTACTACTCCTGGTACTGATAGAGCATTTACAGAATGTGTTTCTTCACCACCATCACCAATAGTGAACATAAATAGGTCCAAGGAACGGACTGCACGAATGTTGGCCGAAAAAAAAAATGAAAAATAATAATGATACAAAATAACTCGTTCGTTTTCGGTCGTATGTTTTATTTATCACAAGAATTGTGTATTATGTCACTATTTATTGTTGTAAAAATAATAGTTTTAAAAAAAATTCTTTCATAATTATTGTGGTAGTAGGTCAAATATTGTTTTTTTTTTAAATAACCTACATATAATAGGAGAAAATTTCTTATAGTTATTTTTGTTTATAATTTTATTATTGTTTTTAAAATTATTTTAGGAAGGGAAAGATGTAGTATAATGTATAGGTATAGAGTATAGAAATAAAGTCAGTGTCAAACCAACTGGCGTGTGTTTTACTACAATTATGTGAAAAATATCTAATTCAGAATATTTTAAGTATGTAAAATTTAATTTATAATTGGTAACTTCACTATAGGTTGTGTGTATATTGTATTACTTTTAACTGCTTAGTACTTAATGTTTAATTATAAATACAATTTAGTTTTTTTTTAAATCTTTAAACATATTGTGGTTGTAAGCTTTTAATATGTATTAGATATCTGTGGAAACTTCATTGGTTTTAGGATTACTTTTATATGTTTTATAATGTATTTTATTGTAATTTATGTTTCCCTTAAAAGCAAATAAATAAATAAAATATAGGCTCTGAGATATATCTTATATACTAAGATATATCTATAGATATATCTTAGTCCTCAGGGGTGACAACGCATCTGTAGTCTTCATTGTTAGAAATAGAAACGTTTTTATTCAATATAGATGATATATAATATTCCTTTCTATATTAATATAGTATTATAAGTCTGTATATTAATTATTAATTATTTTAATAATAATAATATTTTATTTGCATAAAACATGATTCAAGAAAGATTTTAGAAGAAGAAGAACTAGCAGAAAACTCAGCGGGACTTCTTTTTTTTTTTTGAAAAAAAAAAAAACTTACAATCATATGTTTACACAATTGACAACACAACAAATTAAAAATAGCTTGGTAGCGATCAACTCGTTGAAAGTTGGTTACATTATCTAGAGTAACTATGGACTAAATAAGTGATTTTCTACATTTTAGGACAAAAGATAAAATCTACTGCAATCGCCAAGTTGGTCACATGCTGAGGACCAAACTTGCAGACGCCAACGAGGGCGGAGTCGCCGCCGGCCTGGGGGCTCTGGACTCGCCATACATGCTAGATTTGTAGCCACAACTTATCCAATTAGAACACATAAATCCCTTAAATTAATTTGTCAGTTTAAAATACGTCTATTTGATTTTAAGCTGTCAAACTAATTTAAAAATATCTTAGGGAAAGTAAATTTTATATAAATTTATTTAAATTCCAATTAGATTTGTAATTGAACACATTTGTATATAAAGACGCTAGACTTGAAATTAGAAAATTGCAGGGATTTTTTATTTACTGTTTGAAAATGTATCATGAATTTTGCGTTAAAATTATGTGGTGCAATAATTTAAGAAAGCAATTATTTAAAAATTAAACATTTTAAACGAAAATTTTAATAAGGTTCTATTTTAAATTATGTTTTGCATTATAGCTAAACCAATATAGTACTGGTACTACTTTTAAGACAAAACCAATAAATTATAATAAAACAATGCAAATAACTCACTAATCTTGCCCTTGTTACCAATATGTTTACACTAATTTTTTATCGGTTTACCTTTAGTCTATTATATTTTACATTTTAACAGTTACATTAAAAAGTAAAAAATTATAATTTATATTTTTTATTTCGTTTATTGAATTATTATTTCCATATAAATAAAGTGGGAAATTAAATGTTTTTAGTTATATTAAATACGCGCCAGTAAAAAAGTGGAATCAACCAAGTTGACTTTCTACAATTATCGACGCTAATACAAAACTTTAACAAGCAATAGAAAATTATTTGTTAATATTCCAAGTTGGTTTTTCATATCCTTACATTGTCATCTAATTCTGAGCTATGTTCAAAATTTCAAGTAAAGCTCACTGGAAAATTAATTTAAAATCAGTTTCTTTTTTAATACTTTTATACTAACATTAACATTGTAGAAAGTTAACTTTTTTTACCACGCAGCTGTCAGCGAAAATGTTATTTTTTATTGAACGTTTTTAGGTATATATTTTTTTCTTTGAGTCTGTAGGTCCTCAATTGCATTTACGTTTCTTTACACTTTTAAGAATTTTTTAGGTGGTATTTTAACTACGTAACTAAAAATCCGCAGGGTCGAACATAAAAAAATAACAAATATTACTAATAACGATTAAAAAAGCAACAGAAATGAAGTAAAAGCAATAAATAGATTAGGTAGTGATACTTGTGAAACATATAATATACCCATAATTTTTGCATGGTGCGTAAAGAAAAGAGGCGCTGCCATTTTGGATTTTTTTTTATTTATTAGCGCGATTTTTATTTACTTGACTATTACATTTATTGTTTGTCTATCCGACCGTAATGGACCTTGGTATTGAATATAACAAAAATTTGTTTGTAAATGTAATAATTTTAGTTCTTACATCTTGCAATCGCTACGGTTCACGCGAAAATCTGGCGATTCTAAATTAAAATGTGAAACTAGGCACAAATTATTTTTAATGTATAATTTTTTTAACAATGATTATAAATAAGACCCTCATGATTATAAATAAGACCTTCAACTGACAAATGACAAGTGCTTAGTGCGTGTGAACAGGCAGTGATAAGTGTGAATAAAATTCGCACTAATCACATTTCATTTATCAGTTGAACTTGCCACTCGCGTGGCCATTGTCACTTGTCAAAATGTAAACCGAACCTAACGCCATCTTGTTCGTAATTGGTTAGTTGTTATTAGTTACAATTTTATTTTATTTATAAATAATGTTTCCTTTTAGTCTAATGTTACAAAAAATTTGATTGTGTAATTATTGTGTGTTGTGTTTGCTATCTGTAATAATTAAATTTATATTTATTTACATTCCATTTATGGTTATACCTGATTAGTATAGACATCGGCATGAGTTGTGAACGCTGGACAATTTTACTGGGGCGATATCGTGCAAATTCGTTTTTAACCAATCCATTTTGAAATATAATGGTGTTTGCACCATTCGGCGAACTAACAATGAATTAATCTAAGAGATATGTATCACCGCCAAAACAAGCCTAAAATATTTACTGTATAATAAAGGCTTTGTTTTACTTTAAAAATTCTATCTGCTGTTTTTTTTACAACTATTAATTAAAAAAATTAAACTGATACATCGTCTTTGTTAAAAATTATTATACTTTTACTAACCGGTTTTAAACTGTGTACTTCTAAAATTATTGTGATTGTGACAGTGGTGCTGTATAATGTTTGGTATATCATGATTGTTTTTGATACTTTCTCAAAAATAAAATAAAATAATGGAAATACTGTTGTTTTATTAATTACAATCCTTTAAAGCTCGTAATGCAATCCCCCAAACCTACTATACGATGAGTTGAAGGTAGAAAAATTCAGGACAAGGTAACGGAAACAAAGGAGCCAGCAGCTAGTCGACTTCATGGAGAAAGAGGGTATCTTTATGATGAACTCTTTCTTCCAGAAGCGGACCCAAAGAAAGTGGACCTGGTTGAGCCAATATAGTTTGACAAATCTTCTTTTAAAAAATAGTTACTTCCACACTGGTATTTTCTCCTGTATCGTGGGGGCAGTTCACAAACATAAATTTCACAAGGACAAACATGCAGACCCGGAGTAATTACTTGTAGGCCATACAAATACTTGTACCGTGCGGGATTCGAACCAGCGGCCTTTAGCGCTGTAACTCATTGCTAAGCCACTGCGTATTTTATTATATGGCAACTGTTCAGTGATCGAATCTCGGTGATCGCAAGGGTGAAAACTGGCAGCGTTCACCAAATGGTGATGGCCACACTGAACCTAAACGTTAGATTGGAGAGGTCACGCCTAATGAAGTCGATACTCCGTCCCCCTCGAGCTCTCAACCAAAGAAAGCCCCAAAAACTTTCTACTCTTTTTTTCTACTTTTATTAAAAAATCGTTCTACTGCCTAGAAGGCTGCAATATATTGGACTATTATAGTGTTAAGCTCGTGGAAACGTGCGGTTGGAGGTATGTTCTTCAATAATTGTCGTAGAAAAACCCAAAAACTCCAATCACACTCTTTAATCTCATGATTGTTAAGTGAAGCAGCAGTCTTAAGCAGAGAGATCTCCAAATGCACGCAGCGGAACTTACGCAACTTCAATACAGCTCGTATTGAAGAAACGAAAACGTCGTCTCGCACGCAGCCTCTACTATTTCCAGCCTATCGAACAGGTCCATTTTCGAAAAGGCTTTAGTACCATAGACGACATGCATATCATTCGGCAAATTTTACATTAAACCGAAGAGTACAAGCTGCCATTTTGCATTACGTATGTGGACTATGAGAAAGAGGATTGGTGATTGCAGTGCCTAACGTACCGCACCTTTGACGCTGCACCTATCAGAAATCCTCAGATATTTTTGGCATAACGCCCTTGGGACGAAATGGGGTAATTACTCTCTTACACTCCCTCACACGGTAAACAAAACAAGTTACGAGAAACATAAATAATAGAAGTAAGAAACGATCAATGTGTAGCCACCATAGTAAAACAAGAATAGTAGGGTATCTTCTAAGAAATGTGCCGAAGGCCGCTAATATGTGTACGTGCCTGACACGTGCCAGTACGGACTCGTACGTACGAGCCACTCGCAAAAAACCGCCGATCTGTGGGGGATTTCCGTTACAGCTATTGCGTCTACAATAGATGCAATCGCACCCCAACTATCTATTATTTTTAATACTAGTATCGAATCTGGTGTGTTTCCTGATATAATGGAGCATAGTAAAATAATAACTTCATTTAAATACTGGCAGTACATTGGACCCCGCTAATTTAAGACCTATTTCTGTACTGCCAACAATTAGTAAAATTTTTGAAAAAATTATTCTTGATCAAATGTTATATTCTGTGACCTATCCAAGGCCTTCGATTATGTTCATGAAACGTTATTCAGGAAACTTCAACACTACGGTGTAAGAAGTGTTGCTCTTAAATTAATTATTTCGTATTTAAGTGACAAAACACAAAAAGTTGTCATTAATAGTATGAGTTCTTCCAAGTCGATTGTACAAATGGGCGTGCCTCAGGGCTCAATTCTCGACTCCTTTCTGTTTCTTGTATATATTAATGACTTACCTTATGTAGTACCATAGTAGGGGATAACCATGATATAGTATTATTTGATTGCCTCGTTGGTCTAGTGGTTGTAGTAGTACGACTGCTGATCATGAGGTCCTGGGTTCGAATCCCGGGTCGGACCTAAAAATCAATTATTGAGTTTTTCTGTCAAGAAATTCTCAGTAGCTGCCCGGAGTCAGGAAGTTGGCGGTGTCCTCACCCCCGTGCCTCGGAAAGCGCGTAAAGCCGTCGGTCCTGCGCCTGATCTCTCTCCCGGTCGTATCGGTTTACCGTCCCATCGGATTACGAGAGTGAGCACCTGTGCTTGCGCATACACTTGACACTATAATCCTGTCCTGCGCCGATGGCTAGCCTCCGTTGAGGCAGGCCGCCGTGGCCGAAATTCGGTCTAAAGGACATTATTATTATAAGTATTATTTGCTGATGATACTTCATTAATTTTCATATTAAAACGACAGTTATTAAATTACGACTAAGTAAATAATGCTATAGCTAAGTTAGTCAATTGGTTTAATGTTAATAATTTGCATTTAAATGGAACTAAAACTAAATGTATGAAATTCGTAACTCCTAATGTCAAACATGTCAATACTAATGTAATTTTAAATGGAGAAGAACTGAGTCTTGTTGATACCAACATTTTTCTTGGAATCACACTAGACGCAAAGCTTCAATGGCTCCCCCATATATCAAAACTAGCTAGCAGACTTAGTTCTGCAGCATATGCCGTAAAAAAGATCAGAAGTCTTACCAGTGTTGAAACACCTAGAATAGTTTACTTTAGTTATTTCCATAGCATTATGTCGTATGGTATTTTATATGGGGAAACGCGACTGACACTGAAATTATATTAATTTTACAAAAGAGGGCCATTAGAGCAATATATAATTTAAAACCAAAAGAGTCACTGAGACAAAAATTTAATGAAATTAATATATTAACTCTGGCCTCTCAATACATTTATGAAAATGTTATGTACGTAAACAAAAATAAACGTAGTTTTGCAAAAATAAGTGATATTTAATCTGTAAATACTAGGAACAGACACAAGGCAGTATAAATAGTACCAGTTACTCGACTCCACTGAGTCAGTAATTCATTCTTGGGGCGATGTATACGCTTTTACAACAAAATCCCAGAAAATACACAAAATTTGTCATACGCAAAGTTCAAAAATTTCATTAAACTATGTTTGTATAAAAGGGTTATTATAATATTAAGGAATTTATGGATGATAATAACCCCTGGGAAGGGTGATCGCTACCAAGCTATTTCTAATTTATTTTGTGTTGTTAATTGTAAACATGATTGTAAGCCATTGTTTGGAAAAAAATAGTCCCGCTGGGTTACTTGTTGGTTCTTCCCAGGACAGAGGTTTTTTTTGCGAACCAGTGGTAAATGAAAAAAATTGACTTTCAATAAGTATTGTTTATAATCTACATAGAATAAAAAAGTTTCTGTTCCTGTTTCTATATGTTGTCTAGCTTCCGGTCTATAAATATGAACATGAAAGTGACCGCGCCTCAGCGCAGTGGCGGCGTCATTGAAGATCAAATTAATTTTAAACATTAAACCTGAACTCACACTATTTGCCCAGTGTTCATTCACTCGTATTGTATTTATTTGACATTTATTGTAATATAAAGCTGGATATTTTTTGACAAACATTGATTCTTTGAGAGGAAACTAAAGAAATGATTAACAAATATGATGAATAGGTATCCGTATGTATTATGTTTATAAATATTATAACTAGTTATAAAACTAAATGAGACGGCAGCGCACCTGCAATTCCCCTGGTGTTGCTGTTGATCATGGGCGGCGGTAGTCACTTAACATCAGGTGAGCCACATGCTCGTTTGCCCCCTCTTCTATAAAAAAAGCTGTTAAACAAAAAGACAGTGACAACCCTGCAATAGTAGGCATTTAGGTCTCGCACGGCGCGGGAGTAATCCTACTATTCTGATTTTACTATGCTGCAACGCTGCGCTTCGAATTATATCTATGTTTTCTTTCTCGACCACGCAAATTTTCTGACATTATTTCCTTTACCGCCAATAAAGAAGTCAATCTGAACTTAAAATTACAATTAATAATTTCAGTGGTGCCGCTGGGGAACAAACTCATAATATAAACCATATAAGTTATTAATATTAAACAAAGGGTTAAAAATGTTTTTTTTAATCAATTCTTTGTTGTTTTTAAATGTACTCATGATATTCTCTGACCGAAATTCTGGAGACTAGCCAGCTGCGCAGGACAGGATTATATTAACTATGGTCAACATATTTTTATAATAAAAACTAAAGTATATTAAGATTTAGTATATTAAGATTTTTATTTAAATATTCTCCACTTTAACAAACTACAAGGATGTCTCTTCCTTTTTAAACATACTCATAGTACTTGGGGATCTTGTTCTTGGTAAGAAGCCCAGATTCTTTCTCGGTGTAACCTTCCATGTATTGGAATTCGGGATGCCCGTAGATAACCTGAAAAAATTGAGTGTTAAAAATGCTTTTGCATTACTTAATAATCAGCCCATACCAGTGCTCCGTCACTCGCTTGTTTTCCCCAGGACTATAAAGTGCAGTGGGACGTATATGGGCTGTAACTTTACAGCACATATACGTCCCACTGCAGGGCACAGGCCTCCGCTTATTTCTGAGAGAGTTTTAAGGCAAGGAAGTGTATGCCGCGCTGAACCAATGCGTGTTGGCGAACTTCACATGTCTTTGAAATATTTTTTTTCTTATTCCTCAGACATGCAGGTTTCCTCACGATGTTTTCCTTCACCACCGAGCACGTGGAAAATCAGCACTTAAAATTGCAATTAACAATTTCATTGGTGCCGGCGGGGATCGAACCCGGGTTACTCGCGTTCTGTTATACAGGCTGTTAGTGTAAACACCGTTGTCCTTGAAACCAGTGGTTTGGTTTCACTTATAGAACGTAAATTCAATGAATTTAAAAAAACGCTACTTTCTTTCGAAAAATTTAAAGTTTCTGTCCGACACCGTCCGTAAATTCATGGATACCCTATGAGCCCGAGTGACGTAATCGCTGTAAAGATCACCGCCCGCGCTAGCTACCTATACAACATTCCAATAAATACACAATAGGTACACATAACCTGTGATGTAACTTTTCCTTCATACTTTTATCCTGGCTTAGTACAGGCAAAAATTGAGGAATGAAGGAAAAATTGAGATTTTACTAAAAAAAATGTTGTTATTTTTCATTGAATTTACGTTCTATAAGTGAAACCAAACCACTGGTTTCAAGGATAACGGTGTTTACACTAACAGCCTGTATTTACAGCGAGAGTTAACCATCTGAGCTACCACGGCTCTACATATTAAAGTTACCCTAGGACTATATATTAAAGTTATTTAACGATAAGAATATTTACTACTATAATATTTAATAAATAACAGAGAGAGAGAGAAGGAAAGAAATATTTTATTTAAGTCCAGAATCTCGAGTCTTATATTCATTGTATAAATGTCGTGTAGGTACAACCCATAACGCATTTGTTCGAAAACACCGCCATAGGAAGGTCACGCTGAGGGCGAAGCTATCTCAACACTCGGAATGCATATTTAAGGTTAATTTCGCAATACAGCAAATGAACGGTATTATTATTTTGTTTTTGTAGGCTAGTGTATTTCCGTTTTAGTAACAATTGTAAAACAAATGTACATGTGCAGAGTAACGGCAGGGTCCTGCAGGGCATTGAAAATCACTTAAGTCTGCTGTAGCAATAAAAGCGATTCACACACGAGAGTGTTTTGAAAATACTTAAACCATATATTTTATTGTACATTTATACCATAGAATACTATAACACACAATAGAATGGCTGTCAACCTTATTTTGTACGACGTTAGGCGTCGCCGGGAGCACATATATAAGCAATAACGTCGTATTATCACTACTACAAATCCGATTCGCTGTGTTGACAGACAGATTTTAATACATATTTATTTGTAAATAGCGTGCAATTTGGCATTTTCTAAATAATTTGCATGGGAAATTTAGAAACGATTGTAACGTCAAATCACTTTTTTTTAACTCTGCCTGCAACAGGAAGCACGGGCTTACTAACTAACTACTTACTTACTAACGAACTAACTTTGTCGATGCTTTTTGTTGCTGCCGGTCCCAAGCCCGGAAAAGAGGAGGGAACGGTTCCGCCGGAGAGAGTGGGTGTATCCGGTGGACTAACACACCCACCTGCGCTAGGACCTGCGCAGTTGAGCGCCGTATGCGGAGATGAAGGAGTCCTGGAGGGTTGAGCCGATCGTCACTGGGGTATATAGTGTCGAGAGGCAACACGCCCTCTTTGGTCCGGATTTCAAGCTAAACGGTGGTCTTATCTGCTAGCCACAGATAAGGAAATGGCCAAGCGTCCCGTCAGAGGGTCGCAGGCGAGGGATGTGGGGGCTGCCTAGTCTCCCTGAAAAGGGCTAGGTGGTGGTAAAGGCCATGCTGACGGGGCAAGTGAAAGTCAACTCGGGCAGTGGGGATGGGCCGTTTTCAGCCCTATCTGCCAGCTGGATCGAGCTCCCGATGTCGCGCTGTGAGCCAACTCTGCATCCCTATATTCCCCCGGTAATCCTAACACCTGAAATTCTTTTAATAAAGTAGGGCGTTCCCAAAGGTGCGGGCTCCACGGAGGGTGGGAAGCCGGGGGGACGATTTATTACACATGTCAAAACTATGGACAACACTAGGCCCATTAGTAGAGAAGGAGAAGTGTCAGAGGTGTTTACCTTAGACACTGATAAACTAGAAGGAACCGCCGTTAAACCGGCCGTTCCACTGACTGTACCACCCAGCGTAGGTGGCCCCACCAAGGGGGCAATTTCCGCGCTGGATGTCTCTAAATCCAGTTCCAAATCCAAGGAGCTGGACAAGAAAAATAAGCAAGGGGCCGCGAGTAGCAAAACTCCTGCGGAGCCCCAAAGGACCGAAGACCTTTTCTCCGCTGCCTGGCAAGTGGTAAGCCGTAAGGGGAAGCGCAAGGCACCCAAAATGGTGACTTGCCGACCCGTCGCATCATCAGGTGGGTCTATCCCAGCAGGCAGTAGCGCAAAGGTCAAAAAGAAGAATAAGAAGCAGCGAGAAAAAGGCCGCAGAGAAAGAGCCGCGCTCGCTGCTTCCAAGAGCAAGACTGGCAAGGAGCTGAGCAAGCTACTGCTACTGCGGTGCTTGGGGCTGGAACCAGTAGTCGTGCTGAAACTGGGCAGGATGAAAATCCATCCCCAGCAGTAGGCACGGCCGCCGGAACCAGCTCTAAGAAATCCGCCAGGAACCAGAGAGCAGCCAAGCGTCCTGGAAAGAAGGAAAGAGCAGCCAAAAGATTGCTGGAAGAGTCCACCTCGCCGAGAGGAGAGCACAAAAAAGTGCGACTTGAACAGCAAACAAAGGCTGCAAGAACAAGCTACGCTTCTGCTGCTAAAGCAGATTTACGTGTGGCCTTAACATGTGCGCGTTCAGGTCACATAACAAAGGAGATAGCTGATGACATCCTCGTGGCCATACAGAGGAAGATGATCAGCGAGGCCTGGAGTAATCAGGACCCTAATACGTCGGGCCCGGTTTTTAGAGGCAAACCCGTTTACACGGAGGGTGTCCTAAAGTTGTGGCGCGATGACCAGAAGGCTCTGGACTGGTTGAAGGGGAATATTAATACCCTCGACCTCAAATCCAACACCTCGCTTACTATTAAGAAACAGTCAGAGATACCACAAAGAATAAAATGTGGTATCCTTATCCCTGATGCCCAAGGTGCCTGGAAGGACTCACGCGACATTGGTCGTGTGCTTGCGTACCAGAACCGCTGGGTAAATATCAAGGACTAGCTTCTACTCAAAGCGGACAAACAGACGGACGGGTGGTTCCTCGTTGTTTCGGTGCCGGAGGATCATATCCCGACCCTGATGAAAGCCGGGCGCCGTCTCGCATGTGTATGTGGGGCGGTATACGTTAAATTCCAGGGTCGTGGAGGAAAATTCGTTGATTCCCCACCTAGCAAAGAGGCAGAAAAGAACCCGGAAGTCATGGATACCGTGGCCATAGTTGCCGGAACATCGAAATCACAGGATGTCAAGTCCAGTGAAAAAACTGCCTGCACAACCGAGCCGAAGCCCCCAGTGGAAACTGGGCTCAGCGGCAGCTCACTGAGCGACGAAGAGGACTGCATCTTGCCGTCCAATTCCGATTTTTAGGCGGGGACGGGGATGACGCGATCGATGATGGCGTGCCCTTCGTCTACTAAAACTAGCCTAGTGCAGGCCAACCTCCTCCACAGTGAGACAGCGTCGGCTCAATTAAGTAAGTGGTTGGAGGCACAAAGAACGGCCATAGCCCTAATCCAAGAGCCATGGGTTGGGGCCGATAAAATTAAAGGCCTAAACAACCTAAGAGGTGAGTTATTCTACAACTCTGAGCACGACAAGCCTAGAGCGTGTATTTATACTACTAAAGATATCTGTGCAAAACCACTAACAGATTTCTGTTCCAGAGACATGTACGCTGTAGCATTACAAAACACACAGGAGGAAAGGTTAGTTGTGGCCTCGGTCTACATGCCTGAGGAAGACACCCCCCCCCCCTCACGACCTCGTCAGGCTGGTGAATTTCTGTGAGAGGGCCGGACTAGAGGTTGTGATCGGGACGGACTCCAACGCGCATCATCCCCTTTGGGGAATGGAAAAACCTAATGAACGAGGTAAGGTTTTAGTTGAATATTTATTTAGCACTAACCTAACCATATTCAACACCGGTTCTGAACCAACCTTCATAAATAAACGCTGTCGCACAATAATCGACCTCACACTTGCAACAGAAGGAGCAGCCAAGCTAATAACGGGATGGCATGTGTCGAAAGAGGCCTCATGCTCAGACCACAGATGGATCTGCTGCGTACTACAGGTCGATATCCCCGCTATACCACCATGGAGAAATCCCCGCAAGACGGATAAAACAAAATACCTCAATAGGCTGACGTCTTCGCTCGCGGGTGTTGGGGGAACTAATACCATAGCAGATCAATCGCTCCTAGAAGAACAGGTAGCAGCTGTCACTAAAGCCATGATCGATAGCTACCATGAATCATGTCCAGTAATCACTCCACCAAAACATGCTGAGCAAAAGCAACAGTGGTGGGGTAAAGAACTAGACAGGAAACGTAAGAAGGTAAGAAAAGCCCTAAATAGAGCAATGAATACCTCAAAGGATGAAGACTGGCTTCTATATAAGAAAGCTAAGTCTGAATACAAAAAATGTATCAGGTATCGACGCTCAACAGGGTGGCGCAAATTCTGTGGTAGCATAGAAACCTGTGAACAAGCAAATCGGATAAGGAAAATCCTAGCTAAACAGAACACGCCGCGATCTATCTCTTTAAAGAAACCCGACGGAAGCTACTCAACATCGCCGGATGAAACCCAACGCATCCTAATTGATACTCACTTCCCAGGTTGCTGTGTAGTTGAAAGGGTGAACCGGCATGAAGATGCACTGACACCAACAAAAGAAGACTGGGAATTAGCACAAAGAGTGGTGACGATGGACAAAATCCATTGGGCCATTCATAGTTTCCGACCCTAAAAGGCAGCAAAACCTGACGGCTTATTCCCGGCACTTCTTCAGTGGGGGGGTAAAGTCCTAATAGTCAGACTTGTTGTCATAATGAGAGCATGTCTGGCTCTTAAATATGTTCCTAGGGGAAGGAGGGAAGGGAAAGTCACGTTCATACCCAAACCAGGTAAGAACGACTATACAGACCCTAAATCCTATAGGTCTATTAGCCTCACATCCGACGATGGAGAGGATGTGTGAACGGGAGTTGAGAGGGTCGGCGCTAATTAACTTACCGCTACACGAAAAACAACACGCCTATAGCTTAGGTAAATCAACAGAATCGGCACTTCACCAGGTAATAACAAAGATTGAAGAGGCCATCCAAAACAAAGCAATATGTCTAGGCTCCTTCATAGACATAGAAGGTGCTTTTGACAGAACAAATTTCTCCAGCATAAAAGGTGCCCTAAGTAGACATAATGTCGAACCGGCGCTGATTGACTGGATAGTAAACATGCTCAGTACACGAACAATAAAGATTGCTGGTGAATCTCAGACAATTCAGATCATGAAAGAATGCCCGCAGGGTGGGGTTCTTTCACCTCTCCTGTGGAATATGGTCATTAATGAGCTCATCAGCAAATTAAACGCTAATCATTTCTACACAGTCAGTTATGCAGATGATCTGACAATACTGGTCGGTCTCTGGTAAGACAGCAAGCATTGTGTGCGACCTGACCCAAGTGGCTCTCCATATTGTGGAGAGATGGTGCAGGGAATATGACCTAACCGTTAATCCTAATAAAACGGTTATAGTAATGTCCACACAAAAACGAATGCTGAATAACTATCATCTTCCAAGTCTTTTCAGCACAAAACTCCAACTTTCTTCCGAGGTAAAATACCTAGGTCTTACCTTGCACAGTAAACTAAACTGGAACAAACACATAGAAAACAAAATCAGCAAAGCTAGTTTAACTTTCTGGCAGTGCAGAAACATGATTGGCAAACGATGGGGTTTATCGCCAAAAATTATACTGTGGCTGTAAAAAACTGTAATTCGGCCCATGATCACATACGGCTCTCTGGTATGGTGGACTAAAATCAATGAAGACACCACTATACAAAAGCTACAGCGTTACCAGAGATTAGCTTGTATGGCTGCCACGGGCTGCATAAGTACAACACCAACAGCAGCCTTGGAGGCTATGCTGGAGCTAACACCGCTTCATCTATATATACAACAAGAAGCAACTTTAGCTGCCATTAGACTCAAGACCCTAAATCATTTAAGTAAGAATAGAGTCCCCCATACAGATATAATCGATAGAATTTACTCAAAAATTCCTATCTTACAAGCCAAGTATGATAGGATCCCAAAACAATTTGTATTTGATAAGAAATACAGGATACAATTGAAGGAAACTGACCATCTGGAAGGATTGGGTCCAAGAGAGCTCAAAGTTTTCACGGATGGCTCTAAGACAAATGAAGGTGTGGGGTCTGGCGCTTTCTCTGAAGACCTTAATATCCACATATGCACACCGCTGGGTACCCACAACACAGTCTTCCAGGCTGAATGCATGGGTATCATCCAAGTGGCCACAGCAATAGATGGTAGGAAGGTGAAAGACTTCTCCATCAGAATACTGACCGACAGTATGGCGGTACTATAAGCTCTGAGTTGCAATGTGACGAACTCGGAACTGATATACGAGTGCCATCAACGATTGCATGAGGTATGTAAGCACAACAATGTGACTCTGCAATGGATCAAGGGACACAAAAAAAAACGGATACAAAAAAATAAAATACAAACGGACTACTGGAAACAGTCTTTTAAATAACGAGGAGTTTTGTCGCCTCAAGAGATGTCGCTCCAAAAGAGCACTAATTAGATCAGAATTACTGCCCTATGAAAAAACTATTTTTTCATTTTAAACAAAACCAAAGATACTATGCAATAGATAATAGTATCAAAGACAAAGATATGCTCTTTTATTTTAAACCATAACCTGGCAATGTTTCTTAGAAAAAAAAAAAAGAAATCACTCTGAACTTTCGGCGTTCCACGTGTCGCTTTGATGAAGGTGCTCCGTCTTTTTTATAGAATTTTATATTTGTGTCTGGACTAAAAACGAAAAAAAAAACGGATCTAGAGGCAACGATGCAGCAGATGAACTGGCCAAAAGGGGATCGGCCCTAGCAACTATAGGGCCGGAACCAATAATACCAATCCCCTTTGGCTACGTTCGTTCACTGGTACGTAGATACTTCAATAATTTACACGCTCAGCTATGGAAAAATTTAGTAGACTGTAGACAAGCTAGGGAGGCCCTACCTGAAATAAACAGTCGTCTAACCAAGGTTCTAATGAGACTGAACAAGCCACAGATCAGGATAGTAACAAGTGCTATCACAGGACATGGCTCTTTTAACAAACATTTGTTCACCATAGGTGTTACTGACAGCCCCCTGTGCAGCGCATGCATGAGAGAGGAAGAAACGGCGGCTCACGTGTTGCTGACATGTCCAGAAGTCGCTTCATACAGGGCTAAACATCTCAACACGCCGGATCGCTCCCCGAAGTTGCTTGCAAAATCAAGGGACTGCTGAGCTTCTTCGGAGAGATATCATGGCTCGAATAAGCATATTATTCCTGCCCACACGCAAAGTACGCGCTTAGACGTGGAGTTGCGGAAAACAGCCCGTCGTAAACTAAACTAAAACTAAACTAACGTCAAAACACATCTCGTGTTGACATTTATACGTGTGAAATGACGTGTTAGTGACATTTTAGTGGCTACACGGGCTCCGCCCACTGCCCCGTTCTATTATGTATGTATTATAGTATTCTATGATTTATACTTTTAACGATGAATTACTGTTATAATTAAATAAAGTTGAAATCAAACCACAGTCATGCTTATGTTTCCTTCTTTCTCTTTTTGATATGATTATTCATCCGAATGCAAGTACACTATATAACTAAATTTAATAATCGAAAACTTAAATTTTATTTATTATTTATCATTAATATAATAATAAATAAATATCGTAATAAATAATAATGAGTATAATGATACCCTAAATTATTTTATTCCCAATTTTATGATAACCCTAGCATATTTGCGCAGGACGGCGTAAATAGTAAATACTACAAGGGCGTTTTTTTTTTTTTAATAGGAATAGGGTGACAAGCGAGGACACAGTCCACCTGCAGGTAAGTGGTTGTTGTGGGCCATAGACATCTACATCCATCCTTGTTTGCGAATCAAAATGAAGATGCGTTGTCAGCCTTGAGGACTAAGATGGAATGCCTCTTTTCCAGTAAAAAGGGTCTCCGGTTCTCTACACTCACCATACGAAACACAGCAGCGTTGAGCTGGTATTCAGTGAGGGTGTGGTCCTTCCCCGGTCGAGCCGACCCATTCGTGCTACATTATTTATTATATTTAAGATGCTGTTGCTCATCTCTTGGTTAGTTTCCCTCAGTCACCTCTTACGACACCCAAGAGATGGTATGGAGTAGTGAATATTCCTACACCACCACTTAATATGTAAATACCTTCTCCCTCTCGTAAGCATCGTCAGCGCTAGTAATCAGCTCTGGTACGTCAAGACGTGGAATTCCCAGCAGGTTCATGAGGTAGTGTTTGCTGTTGGTGTACAGCTTTCTCTGGTCTGCCCACTCAACTTCACGCGGAATCCTCCAGTCTTTCATCTTAGGCTCTTCGCGCTCCGTGTACTGTTCGAAGTTCAGACGCTCAATGTCCTCTACAACCTGTAGTTATATAGAAACATTCTTTTTTACGCAAGCATTGATGACAAATAAGCACAAAGTCTAGAATCAAAAAAGAATGTTATCACCCCTAAGCATTATGATGGAATGCTTCTATGTTTTAACTACCAGTAAAAATGCCTTAGGTTCTCATAACACTAATTTATGCTGGTGGTAGATATAATACTTCCATGATCGAGTTGAAACATTTGTGCTGTAGTCATACGGTACAATATGGCTCTAATGTGACAAATTTCACCATCAATTCGCTACTAATAGCATTACATTACATTATTCGTTTTAAACATCATTGCATTTTGTCTTTAGGTTAGCAGATAGGGATATAATAAACAGAATACTAATTAAAATTTAGCTGTTGCATGAATCGACCAGCTTGAATAAGAACTTAAGATGGCTCCATAGAATACCGGCGTGAAGTAATTATAGTATAGTGTCTTGATTACTAAGTTTAGACATCTGGAGGTCCATCTCCATTGCTTCAATATTGTTCAAGGGGCAAAATTCTGTTATATACTTATATGGGGGAAAAGCAGGAAGTCATGCATGCCTCTAATTTCTACAACATAAGGAGATTTAATTTTCGTCCACCACCATCTAAAGCCAGCATTACTCTTTCTTACGTCCTCTCTTTTAAAAATAAATTCTTGACAATAATAGATAAACATGTAACATCTAAACATTAACTGGCTTTTAAGAAAGACTTACCACTTCAACCTCACCACCACCGCTCCAGTCATACACCAATAGCTCAGCATGGGTGGAGATATCACGTAGATACTTTGTCTTGTACTGACGCTCAACCTCCGTCAGAAACTCTGGGGTCAGAGCTTTACCATTCACCTCATGTTCCAAGTTGCGGCACTTAATCGCTTCCATAACCTGAAATAAAATTACATCTATTTACTATAATTTTAGCTCGCCATAAGGGATATATAATTGCAGAATTGATCTCGAATGGCAGCTTCGTACTGGAAAACGAAGTGAAGGGTGTCCTCCCACTAGATGGAGTGACGACCTGATAAGACATGCAGCAATTTAACGGATGTAGGTGGCTCAGGTCTGTGTTTTGTCATGTTTCTTGGAAAAAGCCTCTGTTTAGCATTCGACTTGCTAAGGGCTTTAAGGAAGATAATGTTAAACATTCGTTTTACATATGTATATGGCTTGCCTATACTTTCCGCAATCACCATGATTGACATGCAAATTATTGAATCCATGAAGGCACCATACCTCTTAGAAGCTATTGCATGTCACCCGTCTGGTTATTTTGGAAGTTATTCTGGTGTTTGTCAAAATTAAAAAGATTTCCTGTTACCCGCACTGCCACATGATCAATTATACAGGTTGATGCTAAGTTAAACACAAATGATATGGGCAACTCTATATAATATTTAATTATCATACACTAATAATCAATTGAATATGTCAGCACATCTAACAAATACCGGTTGTCATTCTACAAATGCTAAGATAGTGTCATGGTTCTGTCCGTTGTGGTGGTTCTTCTGGTTCAGTTAAGGAGGAATTGAGATGGGTGGTGTTGATGATAGTTTCATACATAGGTGTTATTCATATCATGTAATTATCTCTTTCACTTTACACCAATGTGTAATTGTGACGGGGACATGATATGGTATGGTTGGAACTGCATTTGCCTATACTAAAATAGATAGTGCAGTATGCTGTTTTATTGCTGATTATGATTAGTTACATAAACAAAAGAGCAAATTGAACATCTGCTCTCACATTTTTACTATATTTAACAATTAACTTTACTGGTGTATTTCCGAGATCAGAAGTGGCTGTTTTTTTATAGAAGAGTGGGCAAACGAGCATGCGGCTCACCTGATGTTAAGTAACTATCGCCGCCCATGATCAACTGCAACACCAGGGGAATTGCAGATGCGTTGCCCGCCCTTTAGAAAGGAGCTCTTTTCTTGAAGGTCCCCAGGTGGTATCGGTCCAGAAAAATCGCCGGTGGTAAACTATTCCATAGACAGGTCGTACGCGGAAGAAAACTCCTTGTGAAACGTACAGTGGTGGACCGCCAAGCATCCAGATGGTGTGGATGGTATCGGGACGTTTGCCGTGTAGTGCGTTCACGAAATTTGGCAGCTGGGATTAAACCGAACAATTCCTCAGAGCACTCCCCGTGGTATATGCGGAAGAAATTGCAAAGAGATGCAACATCTCTTCGCAGCGCCAGTGAATCGAGCCGATCGGAAAGCACTCGGTCGTCGACGATTCGAGCCGCTCTGCGCTGGATGCGGTCAAGTGGAAGGAGCTGGTACTGGAGAGCTCCAGCCCAGAGATGGGAACAGTATTCCATGTGCGGCCGAACCTGCGCCTTGTAAAGTTGCAGACGGTGTGCCGGCACGAAATACTGTCCCGCTATGCTGAGCACGCCAAGTTTTTTAGAGGCCAATTTGGCCTTCTCTTCCAAGCGAAAACGAAACTGCACGTCACTCGATATGTCGACGCCGAGGATTCCAATACTGGCTGAGGCAACAAGGGCAGTGCCTTGAAATTGAGGCGATACAACAAAGGGGTTCATTTTGGCGGTTAACGCTAGTAGTTTGCTTGTGTCTTCTGAGGGTTAAACTGGAGTAGATTTAGTCGCCCCCAATCCGAGACTCTGTTCAGCAAAGACTCGACTTCAGACACAAGTTAGTCCCGGTACTCGGAGACGTTTTCCCGAGAAACATTGGCAGGGCCAGTGTACAGAGCATCACCAGTGCTGTCATCTGCATAGCAATGAATGTTACGGGTTTGCAACATATCATTGATATGCAGAAAAAACAGCGTTGGCGATAGCACGCAGCCTTGTGGAACACCAGCATTAATAGGCTCGTAATCGGAGCTTGCACCATCAACAACGACCTTGATGCTCCGATCTGCAAGAAAGCTCGTGATCCAATTACACAATTTCTCGGGAAGCCCATAGGAAGGGAGCTTCGAAAGAAGGTACTCATATTGTAATACATTCATTAATTTAACTGTGGGAAATATATTTTGTTTTAGTAATTTTTGCAAACAATGCAAATACTAAAAGAACAATTGCAACAAAACAAATGCAAATACAATAACTTTAAAAAAAATAAAAAATAAAAATAACTGCAAAATAAAGAAAGCAATATCTATTCAAAGTTCTATCCAGACTTCCATATGGATCCTGCAAGCACAGCGGCGTTTTAAACTTAAAACTTTACATAGGGCAAAGTTTTTATCAGAAATTATTTATTTTATTTCAAAATTTAGCTTTTATGGTTTTGATGTAAGAACAAAAGCCCAAGATTTTACTTATTGTGTTCAACATAATGTTAACCCATATTACATAACTACCCCTAAACAACATGTACAATTTTAATTACAAAAATAAAGATTTAAAAAACTAAATAAAATAAAATAATTTTCACATAATAGCTTCAAAGGTCAAGGGTTTAAGTCATACATACACAGTGCCTTAACAACAACTTCAGCATTTTATTTTTGATAAAATTTTTATGTTTTGTTACATACAACCATTAATTTTGTAATAGACCATTAAAATAATTACATAATGATGATGTTTAACAAACCCAATAGATTTTGCAGTAATGAAATAAAGATATAACCCTTCAACAGTTAAAAAAACCAGGATGGCGAGCACCAGACAGACCAAACAGCCAGTGCGCCTGTCTATTAATTCACTGTGTTGCCGGTTTCATAACTTGTTCATATTTATGGAAAATCGACCCTGACCTCGCTCACTCGACCCCGTCACCCCCTTCTAACCTAACCTGTCTGAGTCAGGGTGCCCTAAGTCCTAAGCTCGCTTGCTATTGTACTCAATGAAGCAACAAAATATTTACTTTTATAATTACTTTAATTTCTAAACATGATTTATGACTGCCACCATTTGCAAAAAAGGATCTCTGTGATATTTAGCAATATTCCGCCGCCATAAATATTCCACTATGGCATCACCAAAATTCTGCGGATGATTATAATTCTTTTTTTTTTAAAAAGTTTCATGGCTCTCCATTGTGACTCTATTCATCCCCCCGTCTGGAGCCACGAATGGATTGTCACGGTCCGAGTGGTTTACTTTTTTGTGGGTGTACCCATGCTCCTCTAGGCAGTCATATGCTCTCCAAAAATCCGTATGAATTGTGGTGCCTATCTCTATATGTTTTTTAATTAAGGGCACCAAAACGTCAGCAGAATGTATGTTGTCAGGGCACACCTCTAATCTCAGATCCTCAGACCCATCCTCAATCATTCCAAGGATCCAATGGCCCTCAATATGGCATCCTACAACAAACATAATATGCTTAAATTACAGTAATTAAAAGTTTAAGAGAACAAATAGAATGAGATAAATCAAAATTTGATTTACTTTACCTTTGTTATACTTACGTTTCCCAAATTTTGACTCATCAATCTGCACAACTTTTCCTAGGCCACCAATTTTTCCACTGTGCTCCATTTTTTCTAAATTTATTATATTACTGTGCATTCCCGACAATAGCTGAACCAATCAACACTAGTCTTTTATTCCATTATCTTCAGCAAAACCAAGACACTGTTCATGTGTCCCAAGTTCTTTAATAATTTTGGATAAATTCCACATTTTAACTACTACCTCCGAATATAATTGTCGATCAATAAACAGCCCGTCGTCCACGAAGAAATCGTTATCCTATCGTAATCCTAAGCTCGTAGACTGCCCAGGTTCCGAATCTTGGTCGGTTGCCGACATAGCTTGTTTGTCGATGTCCAGTAAGTAAGCCAAAGTCGTCCAGAGATGCAATTCAATTGGTGTCCAAAGGGGTAGCCAAGTCGTCGAAAAATAGCAAGCAAATGGTGTCCAGAGGGGAAGCGAAGTCGTCAAAAGTCAAAAAACAGGAGAAGGCAGAAAACACGTTAGGGAGCACATTCACATACTCTGAAGCAACGTAATGACGTAAAGCAACACTCCGAGCAAAAATCAATCTTTTTTTGATTAGCGTTAGAAGTTTAAATTTAAAATATTAAAAGATACAATAAAGTACAGATAACATTGAATGATTGAATTAAAAACGGTCATTCTTTACGAGTTGGAGTACATTCAACTAATTGTAAACTTTTATAAATCTTAATAAAACAGAAAAAGATTAGATCTTGATTCTCTAAAGTGAAATATCGATTCACTAGATCGATTCACTACTGTATATCGATATGACATTGACGGATGAAACGTCAAAAACATGAGAATATTTAATTAATGGGTGTGTTTGGCAGAAAAAAGCGCTAGCAATGAATACCAGCGTGAAATAGTAGCTTAATGCTGCTGTATTTCGTATGGTGAGTGTAGAGAACCGGAGACCCTTTTTACTGGAAATGAGGCATTCCATCTCAGTCCTCACGGGTGACAACACATCTCCATTTTGATTTGTAATGGAAGATAGATGTAGATGTCTATGGGCCGCAGCAACCACTTACCATCGGGTGGACTGTGTGCTCGTTTGTCACCCTATTCTATAAAATAAATAAAATAGCAAGCGCTTACTAGCGCTAAAATAGTTTTCGGCCAGGACACGATTGCTACTTCAGTAGCGCTGACACAATCCGCCATTTTGCTTATTTAATTTGTTTATTTTCAAGTAGAGTTTATAGGTTGTTTTTTGCAATATTAGTTTTAAGTAATATAATGACATGAATAGACATATACATGTTATTAAAAATTCATGATTGGTAAATTTTTAATATGAATACTTTACAAACGTATATTTAATTTAGGGTAGATTCCTCCGTTAAAACTAACTTCGTGTCCTAGAGGAAAATAGCTACTTACGATTTGACAGCGCTTACCGCTTACGATCGCCATTTTGCTTATAAGCGCTTGCTAGCGCTTTTTTCTGCCAAACGCACCCAATTAGTCATTTACCAAAATATTTTTAAAAAATAATTAAAAATACTTCGACACTGCTCCAGCTGCAAAAATCACATGGACGTGATTCAGATAAACCCCTTTGACTCACAGTGACAGAATCTTCAAATTCAGGCGAACGAATTGTAAACCCAACCCAAAATATAAGTTACTGCCATACTGTAAGTCTAACAGTCACAGGCTTTTAGTCTATTGGCTCATACACATTATCGAGTAAAAAAATAATGTATTAAATGACTAACCTTTGGGACAGGAACATCAAGGTATATAACCAAATGAGGTCTCATCAACTCTTCTATGGTGTTATTCCTCAGTTCATAATAGACAGAACGAACTCCCTTACTGATGTACTTTTGATGGAACATAGCCTCAAGAAAGACAAAGTCAGAATAAGGAGACCTCTCTAGCACCACACCCTGGCCAGTATTAAGTAAATGGGCCAAAGCATCAATATACTGTTGGTACCGTGCTGTGTACATCATGATTTGAAAATTGCCTGCAAGCCGATGATTTGGGTTTCGGTTAAAGTCAACATGATCGAAAGTTCTGGTATCCTCCGGAATTTGGGAATCGAACATGCGCAGGTCACAGCCATTGGGCCTGACGTAATGGATGTCCATATTGGCTTCTGGGTAATGTTTCATACCCAAGTCCTCAGCAAGACATTTCGCGAACTCTGTCTTCGATGCAGCTACGGGACCTTCAACTACGACCACCTTAGTATTTTCATCAAACCTATGAGTAGTTCGATCAAAGAGACTTCTTATCCAAGTATAGTCTTTATTGACATAATCAAAAGGTGCTGGTTTAGGAGGAGGCGGTGGCAGCGATTCACGGAGGGCCTTGCCCATTATACTTCTGTTCTGTATAAGGCCGCATACTGCTATTTTACCACCTTGAGCAGGAGTTAAAACTTTAACAAATGTCGTACGAATTAGGGTCGCCATTATATTCTTGCCCTACGAAATTAAAATATTCTATTACATTTTTTTTTTTTACAAAAGTTATTTACAAAAATATCAATAGATTCATCATTATTTTATCACTTGCCTTATTCAATCAATGCATAATAACAAAAATCGTCTTAAAATTGTGACATAATCACCACCATTGCGAATTTTGCAGCAATAGATCACAGATAGGGATGTTTCGATGATCATCGATGTTAGAAATTGAAACATCGATGTTACCACACCTTAAACATCGAAACATCGATGTTGCCACATGTCAAACATCGATGTCAATGAACCAATAATCCGATTAATAAGAACTTTGTGAACAATGCGAACCAGCGAAATCAATATTAAGTAAATATTTATATATCATCTAAAAATGTCACTATGTTGTGTCAAACTCCCTGTCAATTGTGAACTGTAATATCACAGTTGTAACTGCTTTCGCTTTGTTATTGTAGTTTCATTGTCGGTTGTCGCCTATAGTTCATAAAAGATAGCTTGATCTCTGCGAAAGCTGGCAGTAAAATCACACCTATGAAGTCCTGAATTTCTTAGAAAATTAAATCAGTTAGTCACGACTAGTGATGGGCACAACATAACACTGAGTTCGTTACCGTTCCTCCAAAATGAACCGCCGCATTGTTTTTAAGATTATTATCGTTTTAAATTGGCGGAATCATTTAAAATTTATATTTTAGTAATTTAAGTGGAAACCAAAAAAAGGTAATATTAATATGATAAAATTGTTTTATTTATTCTTTGTTACAAAGTTACAATCTGTATTTCTATGCAATAAAGTACGTTGAATTGAATGTGCGTACAGAATATTAATCAGACTCAGATTCGCTTGAGGAGGTGGTGTATTCATCATCATCTTCGCCTACATGTATAATTATATTATTATCAATAACAGAATCAATCCTAATATCTCGGTCAAAATGTTCCTCAATCAGGTTTTTAGTCTTCTCAACAACCTTTGCCCAGTCATATCTTGTGACTTCCCCGCAGGCTTCTTTTAATGAGGTCATCATCTTTTTCGTGCTGAATGGCGGGGAAGTATTGTGGCGGGCGGCGTAACCTTTTATTTGAGCCCAGATTAGCTCAATCGCGTTATATTGGCAATGATACGGTGGAATTCTTAGAACGCGATGACCGTACTCCAGAGCCAGTTCATCGATTTCGTATCGCACATTTGCCACTTTATTTTCTTTAACTAATTTAATTAGCTCTGGTTTTAGCATCTGCATATTTGCATCAACGCCTTTTGCTTATAACCAAGCCACCATTTCTTCTTTTTTATTAGCTTGGGTAGGTGGTTTCTGTATTTGAACCGAGTGAGGAGGCATTATCCATGAATATTACAGAAGGCTCTGGTAGGCTGGGTAAAAGCACGTTCTGGAACCACTCTTTAAATGTAGTGGCATTCATTTCCTCGTGGTAGTCATTTGTGGTTTTTGATTGAAATGCCAGTAACGCGTTCTCCACAAAGTTATCTTATAGTCCATTATTTTCAAATTCTTAAAAAGAAAAACAAAACGTATTATTTTATAAAGTATAACTGTATAAGAACAGAATACGATACTGGTATTGCCTGTTATTGTTAGCACAGCACTACAAATATAAAGCGCTGACATAACCTTGTAATAGCGCAGTATAGATTTAGAAAAATACTGTTTACCAAGTTATTTGACACTCAGTTTGGCACAAAATTATAACATTCATTGATTATTGATATAATAATGTTTTAATGCTCATCAATTGTTAAAACTGTAAACAACCAGCAAAAATATTTTTATCGTAACTGCAACGCCATTACAAAGTTACGTCGTCAGTTCAATCGCGATGTGTCAGGAACGCATTCTCTGAACGTCCGAACTATTATTATTATTATATATATTATTATTATTATATATATTATTATTATATATATATATATATATATATATATATATATATATATATATATATATATATATATATATATATATATATATATATATATTATTAACTATTATAGTAGTACAGACAGACCTGTCAATGCGGTCGACAATGTATCTGCAGAAGACTGGAAGAAGGTGGTAACCAAATGCAGAAAACTAATGGAAGAAGATTGGGAGCGGGACGTCCAATTTGATAATATTTGCGAACAAGAGTTTATAATAAATTTACAAGATTGTTCTAGCGATTCAGAAACTGATTCAGATATGGATTTGGGGTGTACTCCTTTCAGAGAATAAATGCATTTTATATTAAAAATATTCGTTTAATTTAGTAATGTTTATAATTAAATTAAACCCAATTATTATATGTTACATTAACATCGATAATAGTAAGAAACATCGATAATTTCTAACGACAATTTTTTATATCCTGACAGCCCTAGGAATGTCAGTTTGACATATGTCCCAGAGATCAAGCTATCTTTTATCGTCTATACATCATAGTATTTGTGTAGACAGAGAAACCAATAGACTAATGATTAGCGTGGCCTTGAGTGAGAAAGGACGATAACGTAGGTAGGTCTAGGTTAACAACTGGTCATAAAATTAGAAATTATAGTTCATAAAAGGTAGTTTGATCTCTGCGACAGCTGTAAGTAAAATCACGCCTATGAAGTCCTGAATTTTTAGTAATACAGACATTGACAGGTACTGTCTGTACTATTAAGAAATTCAGGACTACATAGGCGTGATTTTTACTGACAGCTGTAGCAGAGATCAAGCTATCTTTTATGAAGCGTAGTACGTAAAGAAAGCCTGAAAAGGGACACTGCTAATGTCAATTATCATCGATAGGTATATGCGGTATATACCTATCGATGATAATCGGTACAGGTATATAGCATGTGATGGGGAGAAGAAGACATGCTGCCAAACTCAAATCAATTGCGATGAGGGCAGGAGGATTAGGATGGATGATGATGATGCGGTTCTAAATAACTGTCATTTCAGAACATATGTGGCTTCGTGAGTAAATAATACAACACGTTTCTTAATAATAAGATTTTATCGATTATTTTCCTTTGAACAAAACAAGCTTCGTATGAAGGTTTCTAATTTCTTGCTTGGTTTCAAATGCTTTTGTGGCATGATGTATACCATGAACATCCAAAGCTACCCCATAGTTCACCAGACCTATACATTTTGTTCCATCCCATTGGACATGCCTCCTAATAGCCATCTCATCTATGCTCACTAGTCGACGGCAGTAGGTCAACAGCAGGATCAAACTGAAATCAAGTGATTTGTATGTTAAATCTGCCACACCTTTGGTTTCATAATATCCTTGATCAAACGGCTTGATAATGAATTAAAGTACCAAGATTATAACGAAAGTAATTTATTTTAATGCTGTAGAAACTAATGCAAAATACTGTATTAAGTCGAGGGAAAATAATGTAATTTTTATTTAATATTGTTTACTTACATGAATGCTTAAATCATTTTCAATTTCCGTAAGTGTTGTCTTTATGTAAACTGAAGGAGGAAGATGATATTCCATCATCTTTTGTTTCCTAAAAAAAGTTGATTATCTTTAAAACGTTACTTAATACAAAATAGGTGTAGGAAGATGCTTTTTACAGAAAATTGAATTTAAAGTTCTTGGTATTTTAAACTGATCGAGATTTAAGTTTTAATATTGATTATTGAAACTTAAATCACATTCAGAATCCAAGAAAAACATGTCTCAGTCAATTGTTGCTAATAAAATGCACAAAATAATGTTTGCAAAAATAATGTTTTTAAATATATATAAAAATCTTATTTGACCTGAATCGTCTCTATATATGTTCATAACTGAATATTCACTAGAATAGATACAGCAGGCAATAGCAGAGTAAGTTTCTACTTTTTTTATTAACATTTTATCCTTACAATGTCTGCTACAAACTCATGATTACGGTCTTGGTATCCAATCTGTTCGTCCTGTAGTTACAATCTAATTCCGACGTAAATTATCATGTTCAGGAAAACTGCAACAAGCCGTTAAATCTTTCAGATTTATAATTAATTAACACTACAGAATACAATTATTATTTCCTATAATAGTGGGTAATAGTTTATATAAAAGTTGGCAAAACCAAAAATTTTAGGTTAAAATTGGTGATTTTTATGCTTTTTTAACGATAAATTTACCTCTAGAGTACATTATACACAATATATGAATTTTATAAAATGTTACAGAATGTCTAGTAACGAATGAAAAGACAACCCTGGTATTATCGTTTCGTTATCACTTTTACACCCTATATATAAAACACTAGACCGCACCATGTTTAAAAAAAATGGTTGGATACTAAGTCTTAATTGTTTACAACAAAATATAATATGAATTACTAAATACGTAAAACTGTATATTATTAAAATGCGATATCTCGCTACAATTTATCTGTCAAATTTTGTTTAGCAAAGTGGTGTGCTAACCTTGAAAATCATGGCACGCTCAGGGAAACAAAGAATCTCATCGTTCTATTTCATTTCTTTATACGACATCGGCGTAAGTTGCTCGTTCTCTTGTGTGACTGCGACGAAAGATATAAATTTGTCTACAGCATCCTCTGTGTACGAGTAAATATATCGATGAATGAATTAAAGGTCAGTGTTAGATCACAGACTAATTTCTTGTCTTGGAATTATTAAACATAACTTTTAATATTATAGTTGTCAGCGTCGCATGTATAAAATCAGCATTTCAATCAATGTTTATGTAAAAAGGCTAATCCCTGAACCTTAAGACAGTATGTGAATGTGCGAATGTTATATGAATGTAGCGATGGATGCCTCGAACCGATGAAAACCTTTGTTTAATTTAGTCATGTGTTACGTAATCAATTGCGCAACACGAATCGAAATGTTAAATGATTAAAGGAAATTTTAATAAAAATAATTGGATATATTGTTGTATTATTAGTTGTAACAGACTTCCACCGTTTAGGAAGAAAGAGATGTTACAAGGTGAGTAGTAAACATATAATATGTTAAGGAAAAACAAGGATAGCCATTGCTAGAGCGAGAGGGCGAGAACCTCTTATCATATCCTGTAGATAAAAATTGCTTAAAACTTTGTTTAAAAACTGCGATTTAAGCTTTGTTTTCTGCTTTAGCTATCTGTTTATTTAAGATAAATGTTAATTATGATAAGACCTGTGTAAATTGAACAATATTTGTTACTATAAGTTATACTACAGTTTAATATTTAGGATTTTAAGGTGTACATGTATGATAAGATGTAAATTACGTAATAATGCTTTGTATTTTATTAATGTCATGTAAAATGTATATGTTTTGTTGTTTTTATTATGTAATCTTGTGTGTTCTCTTTGGAGAAGCATAATTTTTGTATGTGTCTTTATTAAAAATAAAGTTATTTTGCCAAAAAGAGAAATGTGATAATGAAAAATACGGGCGAAATAGGAGGCTTTTTGCACACAGCCAACTTTACGGTATAGCTAGAAAAGCATACCCCTTTGGCGAATTGTTCGCAATTTGCACCACCTCCTGTTTGCCCACTAGTGGACAACACGGGAAAAAGCCTCTATGACGCCCAGCAGAGGGCGGAAATGATGGCACAGCACCTCCAAATACAATTTACACCAAACCCCATTGCAGAGGGGTACGCGGAGCACCCCGAGAGTGTAGAAAACCGCGTACAGGAATACCTGCCGCACCCGGCACCACCACTGCGAGGCGAGAACTTAATTTGCCAGCGGAGGTAAGGCGCGCCATCATGCGCCTACATAACCGCAAAGCACCGGGATGCGACGGCATTGCCACCACGGCCTTAAAGAAGTTGCCCAGAAGGGGAGTTGTGGAGGTGGCTAGACTTTTCAACGGCGTGTTAGGAACTGGCCACTTCCCAACAAACTAGAAACGGGGCAAGATTGTCGTGCTACCAAAGCCGGGTAAAGACAGGAGGTACCCGGCTAGCTACCGCCCCATAACGCTATTGCTGCATATAGCGAAATTGTTTGAAGAAATTACCCTCCACAGAATACTACCGCACATTGCTCTTCGGGAGGAACAATTTGGCATCCTCAGAGCACATTCCACCACAGCCCAACTAGCCCGCGTGCTGCTGCACTATCTTGCGACCGAGCACAACTGCGGCCGCATCTGTGTGGGGGTCTTCTTGGACATGGAGAAGGCCTTCGACAGAGTGTGGGACGCAGGGCTACTCCATAATTTAATAAATAACACCACCTTACCGCTAATGCTTGTGCGGATAATAGCGTCGTCCCTGGAGGGCGTAGCTTCTATGTCAACATTGAGGAGGCTGTCTCGGTAGCACGACCGATTGAAGTGGGAGTGCCGCAAGGCAGCTGCCTGTCACCCCGCCTCTACGCGGTGTACACCAACGACATTCCCACACTCCAAGGTCACCCGGAAGAGTGAGAAGACGATGTTGTGCTCTCGTTACATGCAGACGACAGTGCGTACTTCACGTCATCTCGTCGGGTAGAACTCGCGGCAAAGAAGCTGCAGCGACTGCTGGACTTGTTGCCAGATTGGCTGGACAGATGGAGGATGGCGGTCAACGTCGGGAAGACCGTCACCTACCTAGGATGCCAGATTGATCGCTCGTTGCGAATGACTCCTATGGTCGACCACGTAGTGGTCCAGGCCAGAGTCGCACGAGCGAAATTATACCCAATACTGGCCTCCACACTCCCGTTAAAAACAAAAACATCTGTTTACAAGACCTACGTTCGCTCACGGCTGACTTACGCAGCGCCAGCCTGGTACGCGCTAACATCGACCACACAACGTAAGAGGCTGCAAGCCCAGCAGAATCTAGCGCTCCGGACGATCGTGGGAGCAGGCCGCTATGTGAGAAATGACCTCATAGCCAGGGACGTCAAAATTGAAACTGTACATGAATTTGTGGCCCATACTGCGAGACGGTTGCTCGACCGCGCAGACAACGGGCCACACCTTCGCCTTCAAAATTTGGCCCCCTTACATGCACGCCCACCTGATGGGCGGCCACTCCCACGAGAAATCCTACTCCCACCGCCCGGCGAGGGAGCCGCCGGGGACGAGTGAGTATTCCCGACACCTAGCCTGATGGCGTGAAGTGTGCAACACTCCAACCAACAAGCTGCTTGGCAGCACCTAGTACCGGGGGAGCCGTGCCCCCCCACGATGACGGCCGGGTAAAGAGGGTAACCTTGAAACCCACAGACCCTCCTCAGGGAGATGACACATTACCTCGCAATTTGTTGATTGACCTACGCAGCGTTAGCCTGATACGCGCTGACATCGACCACACAGCGCAAAAGGCTGCAAGCCCAGCAGAATCTAGCGCTCCGGATGATTGTGGGAGCAGGCCGCTATGTGAGAAATTACCTCAAAGCCAGGGACCCTAAAATCGAGCCTATACATCAATTTGTGGCCCGTACTTCGAGACGGTTGTTCGACCGCGCAGATAACGGGCCACACCTCCACCTGCAAAACCTGGCACCCTTACATGCGCGTCCACCTAATGGGTGGCCACTCCCACGTGAACTCCTACACTCACCGCCCGGCGAGGGAGCCGCCGGGGACGAGTGAGCATTCCCGACACATAACTTGATGGCGAGAAGTGCGCAACACCCCTACCAACAAGCTGCATGGCAGTACCCAGTACCGGGGAAGCCGTGTCCCCCCGCGATGACGCCCGGATAAAGAGGGTAACCTCGAAACCCGCAGACCTCCTCAAGGAGATGAAACATTACCTCGCAATTTGTTCAGAAGTCGCGTCCGGACCGCGCTCGCCGCTGGTCACGTCCGTCGGTCGTCGGCTTCCGACCGGGAGGGAGAAGTACAGCACGTCGCTTCGCAGTGGGTACGTGCCGTGAGGCAAACTTGGTTTGCGTCGAGCCTCGAGGACGCCCTTGACCCCTCCCGGGGCGTTACATCCTCAACACTGCGTGTCAGCTAATATGCTGGAAAGCGAGCTCCGGAGGCCCGGCGTGCTGCTATCAGGAGAGCGCGCGCCTGTTGGTGACATCGGCTCCGCATCGAGATCCATCTCCACGGGCCCTGGAAGTCGCTGACTCTTTGGCAGATCCCTTCCCAGAGGTGCGAGATACGTCAAGTATGCCTAGGAACCAGCCAGGCCATCACATAGAGCTTGGGAGGAGCACCTGAGGCCCGGAATGCTGTTATCAAGAGCGCGCACCTGTCGGCAGGATTGGCCCTGCGTCGAGACCCAACCTCGGCGGGAGTCCGTCGGGCTTCGAAACTGCTGACCCTTCGGAAGCACCTACCTAGCGGGGCGCAATACGCCAAAGAAGATTACCTACAATGCCGTTCCTGTACGGCTCTTGGGACCGGCCCATAGAAATGGGCTGTGATGATTGCCCGGGTAATGGGGTATGCTCCGAGGCCCAAAACCTGCAGGGATAAATAACAGTAGTCCTTTGCAGACGACAACGTACGCTCGCAATTTTTTCGACATTTCCGACAGTTAAATTCCATATTTCCACAAAAAGATTCAAAAACTTCCCCGGTAATCACATTTCTCGAGAATTTCAAGAAAATTGCTGTTTTATTCCCAGTGTCTACCCTAAAAGTTAGGGAAAGTGAAGTTATACAGCCTACATATTTCTTCCAGGTCTAGACTGGGACCAAACGTGGACCCGTAATCTCAGGCATCAACCACCTTTTAAGATGAGGCGTGTGTTAGGCGTTGTTCCGAACCCAACGTAGTGTTGCTAAAGAAGGCTTAAATAGTGTAGTTAAAAAGGATAGAATATATTATTACACAACACGAGTGTGCGTCACGTTACTTTTATGTGCATTGAAATTCGGTTCAAATTCAAATGACTGACAAACTAATGATTTAGGCAAAGACAACCCGAGTTGAGCGCCCAGTAACTACAGTCTACGGCAGCAAAATACAAGTACGACGCGTAGGCAGAGAGAGACTAGATGGATCGAGTATTTTAAAAGCTGGAATAGGTGCAACCTAGTCTCGTTAAATACTTAGTCCCTGGATCTGTTCTAGTATATACGCTTCATCTCTAGTCAACGTCATAACATAACTGACAGTTATAAATGACAACTGACAAACAGCCTTTTTATGTGTGCATTTGTTATGTAGACCATGTGAGAATTTTAAATAAACAAAATATTTCACAATTAGTGCAATACCTATTTTGTAATAATATAGTATTGTAACCTTTTCAAAAATGGAAGTGGAAAATATAAATGTCGATGACTTTTTGCCTGCAAAAAAGACAGTAAAGTTGAAGAATGTGAAACGGCGGGCAGTCTCTGAATCGGGTGATGGAATGGAAGTAGAAGAACACAATGGAATTCAAGGAAGAGCTAAACTAGCAAAACCGAAAGCTAAAAGAACAAAAAAGAATGCAGAACCTAATGAAAGTAAAGTAAATATGAGAAAAGTTGCAGTCCCAGCACACAGGTATAACCTCAAAACTTAAATCTAGTAAATTTAGTTTTCACTTCCATTATACCAAAGCTACATAATGTTATATTCTTATAATTTAATTCTGTTATTTTTAAGTTAAATAATACCATTGTGTGATTTTTATAATGCACCTGACATTGCCCGTGTATAACGAAAGTTGCACACAATCAATCCATTCGAAGGTGCCTCCCCTAAGGAATACTACAAAACATTGTCTGGTATGTCTTAGAAGGTTGTTACTCCATCTAGTGGGGATATTATTTTTCCAGAGATGTTGTAGTTAAGGCTTGTTTGTTATTGCAGCCTAGTGATACCTTTTTAAACCAGGCTATTCCTGGCTACACCTTATTATACTAGCTGTGCCCTGCAGTTTCACTTGTGTATATCACATGTCTGAACCATGCAGCATAACATGACACCTATATCAAGCATTTTAGATAGCAATGTATGGAAAAATTGGCTGAATTACTGGAGTACTTTTACAAAGCAAATACATTAGCCATCTGATGAGAACTGAAAGAAACCAGCATTGTAAGCTTTATGAGAAACTGCAGTTGAGTTTATAAGATACTGCTGCCCATTTCATATTTTTGTTTTTCTCTATCACTATTATGATAAGCCAGTGGATGATATAGGGTAGTAAGTTGTCTTACCTTGCCACAATACAAAGCTGCATTAATTACTGGGTAGGAGTTGGTTGAATTCTGGATGTAATAAATTATAGGTAGATAAGATTTGTTGGTAGCTGAGCTACCGCAAGCAATAGACAAATTTGTCTCTGAAGTGAATAGGTATTTCTAGGATGTGTGTAGTCTACCTATATATCTTGAAGTAGTGCAGCAGACTGACCAACCATTACCCTAAGGAATAAAAAGGGACCCATGTACAGCCTGTGTCTTTACTTTGTATGTATTTTTACTGTATTATTACTTAAATTATATTCTATAACATAGCTGTAGGAAAAATTTGTTAATATGACTTCAATTACGAGTGAGAATAGTTGGTTTTTCACTTTGCTGGTTTCTTCCACTATATAGACAAATTGTTTTGTCTTGCATTTAAGAGTAATAACTCTAATTTCCTGATTTATTCACTTACACTGTCCATTATCTTAATTATCAGTCTGTAAAAAATCCCCTGCTTGGCATTTGTATCTTCCATTGAAAAACTAAACAGTAATTGCATTAATTTACTTTAAAGCGACAGTAGCCTGACTGGTTACAGTAAGATTATTCCATATGACCATAAAACTTAAAGATTGTGGGTATGAATTTGCCATTTGATTATTATTGTGAAGCACTCTTAACACAAGTCTTATAAGCTTAAGTTGTGTGGTTAACAGGAGTATTTTTCTAAGTTTTATATTAATGTTAAAGACTCCTTCTCTCTGCACTTATGGCACAGCAAGCACGCCATGCTGTAAGTGCGACAGAGAACTCTAAACGCAACAGGAGTAGTCCCGTTTCCCCATTTTATAATAATAATGTCCTCCAGACAGAATTTCGGCCATGGCGACCTGCCTCAACGGAGGCTAGCCATCGGTGCAGGACAGGATTATAGTGCCCAAGTGTATGCGCAAGCACAGGTGCACTCTATTCCCTCACTCTCGTAATCCGATGGAACGGTAAACGGACACTACCGGGAGAGAGATCAGGTGCAGGACCACCGGCTTTATGTACTTTCCGAGGCACGGGGGTGAGACACCGCCAACTTCCTGACTCCAGGCAGCTACTGAGAATTTCTTGACAGAAAAACTCAATAACTGATTTTTGGCCCGACCCGGGATTCGAACCCAGGACCTCATGATCAGCAGTCGCATTACTAAACCCACTAGACCAACGAGGCAGTCTCCATCTGGTCCGTTGTAGTCCGTCCGTCAGTCAATGGCTAGTCTCCGTGGCCGAAATTCGGTCTGGAGGTCATTATTCCCCATTTTAGTGCACCGCAGGCAGCAAGTCTTTAAGATTAGTATAGTTTTCTTTTTTGAATAAAAATAAATTATGTCACATTTGTAAAGCAGATTATAGAGTGAGTTGTTGATGCTGCTATAGTGCCCCATTGCAAGTCTATAGTTTGTACATATGTACAAAACTCTCACATCTCTCACCCAGAGGTATTGTGAGTACTATGGACTTCTAATTTGGCATGATCCTAATGATCTCTTACATCTAATAATTTAAAATATATTTACAGATATACACCATTAAAAGAGAACTGGCTCAAGATATTTACACCAATAGTAGAACATCTTTTGCTACAGGTACGGTTTAACACAAAAACAAGAAATGTAGAAATAAGAGTTGGGCCAGAGACTAAAGATATAGCAAATTTACAAAAAGCTGCAGACTTTGTAAAGGTATTTTTTTTTTGATGATATATAGTAAAATCTTATCTTACATTGACATTGTTACTTATTATATTATATTTTTGTTTCAGGCGTTCATTTATGGTTTTGATGTTGAAGATGCATTAGCTTTGCTACGACTAGATGATTTATTTGTGGAATCTTTTGAAGTAAAAGATGTAAAGACACTTCAAGGAGATCACTTGGGCCGTGCTATTGGTCGATTAGCGGGGAAAGCAGGCAGAACAAAGTTTACAATAGAAAATGTTACGAAAACTAGAATAGTTTTGGCAGACTCAAAAATTCACATTCTAGGTAGTTACCAGAATATTGCACTGGCAAGGAGAGCCATATGTAATCTTATTATGGGATCACCCCCATCAAAGGTGTATGGCAATTTGAGGAATGTTGCTAACAGAGTTGCTGAAAGATTTTAGTTTTGAATAAATTTTTATTTATTATATGGTTTTTATTCCAGCCATATCATAAATTAATAATAATAATAAATTGCTCTAAACTCTCTCAGAAATAAGAGGCCTATGCCCAGCTGGGGGATGTGTATAATTTAAATACTTTTAACACCAGTGTCAATATACAAAAAAAACATTGAGTATTTGTAATCATGATGTATGAGGAGCGATCCCAAAGTAATGAAAATAAAACACGGTAATTAAAGTTAAAATAATAATTTATTTTTCTACATAGACTCCTAACAAATGAAAGAAAGAAAGAAAGAAAGACCTTTATTCACTGGAACTGTACACATCATAGAAATAAAATAATAAACGGTTAAAATTTTGCAGATTAATATTACAAGTGAAGGGGTGTGTATCGATCCAGTGAAAAGGTTATGACTCAGCGTAATGCTGCAGGGTAACCTACAGCGCTGATGATTCTGTCATAACCACAGATACACGCACGATCCGCCTGGGGAATCAATACATTTAGTCCATCTTTTTTCTAAACCCAGGATCCCCTTTGATAAAAATTCTTTGTCTTAACCCTCCCAAAATGCTTCAACAGCGGCCATTACTTCGCTATCGTCTTCGAATTTCTTGCCTCGGAGGCGTTCCTTGAGCCGAGGAAAGAGGTAGAAGTCACTAGGAGCTAGTTCTGGCGAATAGAGAGGGTGTTCGAGCAGTTCGAATCCCGTTTCTTGAATGGCAGCCATCGCAACTGCTGCTTTGTGAGCCGGTGCGTTGTCTTTGTGAAACAGCACTCCAGCTCGCAGTTTGCCGCGTCTTTTTTCCTTAATGGCCTCCCGTAATCTTCTTATTTGGTCTGCGTAGTCAGAGCCCGTAATAGCGGCTCCCTTTTCCAAATATTCCACCATAATTATGCCTTGAGCGTCCCAAAAAACAGATGCCATAACCTTTCCCGCCGAACTTGAAACTTTGAATTTCTTTGGCGTCGTTGAGGAGGCTCGCTTCCAAGTAATCGATTGTTGCTTCGTTTCAGGATCAAAATGGTGGATCCAGGTGTCGTCCATAGTCACAAAACGGAACAAAAAATTTTCTTGATCTGCTTGGAACTTTTCGAGATTGAACCTCGAAATGTCAACTCGATTTTTCTTTTGCTCGTCGGTTAACATTTTGCGTATCCAACGCGCAGAGACCTTTTTCATATGCAACTCGTTCGCAAGGATTCTTCGAACGCTGCCATATGAGATCCCTGTGACTTCAGCTACATGCCTGATCACTCTTCGATCTGCCAACACAACATTTTCGACTTTTTTCACGTTGTCTTCAGTGAGAGACGTGAATGGGCGTCCTTCGCGAGGTTCATCTTGAGTGGATGTTCTGCCCAGTTTAAACTCCTTGGCCCAGCGTGCAACTGTAGAATATGGAGAAGCAGAGTCCCCCAATGTTTCCACTAAGTCACTGTGTATGTCTTTTGAAGACATTTTTTTCAAACAGAGGTACTTGATGACAGCTCTAATTTCGTTTTTCCCCATGTTGATGTTGTCTCTTTGACAGTTCGTATTCAAATGAATGTATCTCCCGGAAATCGTGATCTATTTATATGATTTTTTTAGGCTGACGCAGTGACTTAAGCAAGCAAAAAATATTTTTTTGGATTTTTATGCGGCGGCGGAAATAACCGATCATCATTACTTTTGGATCACCCCTTGTACTTAAGGGATTTTAAATACTACAATTGACTTGAGATAATAATGAATTACTTGGTTTTTTATTAACCATATTTATTTATAAAAAATCTATTTTTGTGATCAGATTTTATTTTCAAATTAGTTTCCTACAATCTAATTACTAGAGAATATGGATTTCACCGATTACGAATATTCGGCCGAAAGTTCGGCAAAACTTTTACCGAAC
The DNA here is from genome assembly GCA_036936625.1 of Parnassius smintheus behrii. NCBI lineage: Eukaryota > Metazoa > Arthropoda > Insecta > Lepidoptera > Papilionidae > Parnassius > Parnassius smintheus. The sequence goes on along the minus strand of JAUPFT010000028.1, from coordinate 16,062,816 downwards.
CTAATATTCGGCCGAACATTATTCGGCAGAATCACCTCGGTACCTAACCAATTTATGTCGTAACTTGTTAACGTAAACCGCACGGGATTAGTGCGGGACCCTGCCCCTCGCTCCCCCGCCACACCTGATACGTTATTGCATCATCTAGTGCTGAGCAAATTGCCGGTGCATGCTTATGTTTTGACTATTTTAGTGAGAAAAAAAGTATTTCGTTCTTATCATTGTTAGTGAAAATTGATAATTATATGATAAAAATGAGTGGCAAAAAATCTACTATTTGGATTTATTTTAGAGAAACTGATGACCAAAGTAAAGTGAAATGTACTAATGTAATGTAAGGATTCTTTGTTTTATTCCAAAAACAATCAAGCTTTCTATATGCTATAATTGAAAATAAATCTACAGTGCTTCAAAAACATAACGCTATACAAGTATATTTTACCCATAAATAAAATATACTTTCAACAGTAAAATTATGATAGACATGGCAATACTCAATTCGTACATTTCAATACTGTGGACACTTGAGCTTGAGTACTACTTTAACGAATGTTCGGTGATTTAACCGAATATTCGGTAAAGCTGCCGAATATGCCCAATACCGAATATAAAACGAAAATTTCTTAAACCAGAAAACGAATATTCGGCCCATCTCTACAAATTACATGAGGAACTTATCGTCGTTAGTTCAATAAACCTGAAATAAGGCTGGTGTCATAAAGGACTGGGCTTTTGTTCCTTTAGTAAACATCTTTTTACTTCAGGTGTTAAAACAACCCTTTGTGTAGAATCTTCACGAGGCAGCAGTGTAGTAGTAAATGTCAGCCCATATTCTACTAGATTGCTTAAGAGTTAAGTACCTTGGATCACTGAAGTTGCTCTCCAAGGCGATTGTTAATATTAATACAAAGATTCCTCGAAATCAGGTGGCTCAAATATTCAATGTCTGCTCATACATATAATACGCATTTAGACGTCATGGATTCACCATTAAAAATAACTTTCGTTGCGACACCTGGCAAATTCTTGGAGAGGTTTACATCAGCATTGGGTTTAAAATGGCTGTTGATGTAACTACCATCGTCAATGTGAAGCTTAAATCAGAGGTAACTTCAATTGTCGTGTCTGGAAATATTCATCTTAATTGAATCCTGGAGAGGATTGGAACAAAGGACTACACTTAATTTGTGTATTTGTTGAATAAGTGGTCTTTAAGTTGGTGAATACTATGTGCTGAAGCAAGTGCCAGAAGTCTGCCTTATAAATCTGCGGTGAGTCTAGACAAAGATAAGTTAAACACGCTTGCAGGACCTGAAGACTGCAGAAGACGGTTCTCAGGGGTCTTGAGGATAATGACGACGGCTGGAAGTTGTAGTTTCCGAAGGCTGTTGGTTGCGTGTTCATATCACGTCAGTTGGTCAACAGTGTGGCCATGACCAGTGACCAGTTATGGAGTGTAGATGTAGTTGTGGTGGTATGTAGGTATGATACCTGCTGGCGAAATCCGTTGCCGGAATAAGGGACTAAGTCACAGCTTAACAATTTTATATTTAACACCACAAGAGTTTCACATAAAGAAGTAGAAGACGATAGATACAGTCACAATATACAGAATATGTAAGCAGAAAGTACAGTATAGAACTACGAGTATAAAATAAGAAGTTAACACTTAAATAATTTACGATTGTTGCAAAGTTAAAAATTTTTGTTCTCATTCTTGGCATTGCAATCATCATCATTACAGCCCTTCACAAGTCCACTGCTGAACATAGGCCTCCCCAAAGGATTGCCACAAAGCACTGTCCTGAGCCACCTGCATCCATCGACTTCCTGCATGTCTTACCAGGTCGTCACTTCATCTAGTGGGGGTCGCCCTACACTACGCCTATCGGTAACAGGCTGCCACTCGAGAACCCTCTCCCTTTCTTCGAGCTATATGGCCGGCCCATTGCCACTTCAGCTTACTAATCCGTTGGGCTATGTCAGCCACTCTAATTCTACTGCGGATATCCTCATTCTAAGTTTATCACGCAGAGAAACCCCGAGCATAGCCCTCTTCATAGCTCGTTGAGCGATCTTCAGCGTTCTCATACGGCCAGCATTGAAGGACCACGTCTCAGATCCGTAGGTCATCAATGTCAATACGCATTGGTTGTACACTCTAGTTTTCAGGTTTTGAGGTATACTTGACAAGGCGTGTCGTAATTTCCCGAACGTTGCCCACCCTAATTGTATCCGTCGATTGACCTCTCGGTTTAAAATAATTTAAATTAAATGCTCCCTTCTTATTGTTATTAGGAAACTGACTTTATGAAACATTTAAAGTATTTGGTTTTTTATATAAAATTTTATGTGCCATTAACAACTGAAGAAAAGTACCGACCTGAACTAAGTAAATTTAAGAAAAATGGACAGTGAGAACAATAAAAGTGCCTTGGATACTGTGCAAGTTGCTTTACGTATTAGGACTCTTATGCACCAAGAAATAGAATGAGTGTATTGAAGTTGTACCAAGGGAACCACAAGTTCAAATTAAGGATCTAGCTTTCACATACAATTATGTATTCACACAACATATTACACAACAGGAGTTTTATGATACTGCAGTTAGGGGTCTCATAGGAAAATTATTTCCAGGGTACAATGTCACAATACTTGCCTCTGGACAAACTGGTTCAAGAAAAACATACACTATGGGTACTAATTACTCAGGTTCTGATGGCGACTCTAGAAAGTTAGGTGTGATACCTCAGACTGTGACTGACATATTTGATTTTGTAGAGACTCAAGATAAGTTTATTTTCAAAGTAACTGTTTCTATCAGGGAGCTATACCAGGAGCAGTGCAGTACTGTCTGACAAGGAACGAGGTGTTATAGAAATAAGAGAAGATATCAACAAGTGTCCACTTGCCAGGTATCACAAAACTGCCTGTGACATCAACTACGGAAACAGTGATGGTTTTGGAGAGAGGTTCTATTGGCCGTGTAACTGGATCCACAGCTATGAATCAAATTTCAAGTGGAAGTCATGCTGTTTTCACGATTGTTATAACTAAGGAGAGTCGTACTGATAAGAACATTGCAACTACATTAAAATTTCATTTAGTGGATTTAGCAGGTTCGGGGCGAATAAAAAAGATGAAAGATAGTGGTGAAAGACTGAAGGAAGGCGTAAAAATTAACCATGGCTTACTGGCACTCGGAAGCGTCATATCGGAACTGGATGATGGGACTAACAGAAGCTACATTAGTTACAGAGACCGTAAACGTAAACTCACAAGGTTGTTGCAAGACAGTCTTGGTGACAATTCATTGACATTGAGTGCAGTAACAAATTCTATTAATTATCATCATGATATATTATTAAATACATATACAATGTTGCATACAAAAATTCTTAAAATTAACATACATTGTTGGTCTATTTGTTTCTCTATAGTAAAATTTTATATTTAAAATGGCGAGGTACTCTCGACAGCACCAATCTCGCGTCGTAGCTGAGCGAGGCAAAAGTCCACGGCTCCGCTGCACTCCATTCGGCGCAGTACACGGAGTCCTCGTGTTGTTCATATGACTGGAGTACACCATCCTCCAGTCTGGAAAAATTGTAAATACTGTTAAAGAATCGGTATCTAGCAGTTCTTATTCTAGAAACGAATACTTAATTGAAAGCCTCTGGCACCCTTACAGTAATAATAATAATAATTTATTGACACAGACAACAATGATTCATTATAAAATTGTTTTTTTTTTATATTACCCCTTAAGTATTAATGCTTATTATTGGTTAGTTAATTAAATTATTAAATATTATTGCCTTGATATTAATAAATTTGACCACCTATAAAAATCTCACAAATGTTACAAATAATTTTGATAAAATTATTCTGCGACCCAAAAACAGAAATTCTAAATCCCGCGATACGGTGACGGGGCGACACGGGCCTCTGCAAACATCTGGGACGCAATACAGTATCGTGGCTGACGGAACAACACGCGGAACGCATAACTATACTCCACCCTCAGCCTGCGATATTCCTCTATAGTGTAGCTCACAGTGGCTGACAGTAAGCTGAAAACAACGCCAGTTTGGAGAGAAAAGAACAGTTTATGACAGAATATTTCACAGTAATTCTCATATAACACAAGCGTAAAATTAGAGCTTAATGCTGCTGAGCTACTGGCATTCCATCTTAGTCCTTAGGGGTGACAACTGCATTTTGATTCTTAATCGAGGATAAATGTAGATATCATCCACTTACCATCAGGTGGACTGTCCGCTTGTTTGTCACTCTTATTCTATAATAAAAAAAAAAAAACAAACAAGTAGTTTAATAGTTTAGAGAGCCGCATGTTGGCGGAATAAGGAAATCCACCAAACCTTTTCGTCTGTGGGTTTCGTAAAAGGCAACTATTGGAAAAGCTGAAAATATCTTATGGTTTCCGATAGATGGCGGTATAATTAGATATAAAATATACCCTAGACAGGGAGCATCAACAAATGTGAGATCTGTGTGAAGGGTTGCCAGTCCGTAAAAGCGTTATGTGTGAAAGAGGTCCAGTCCAGCAGTGACCTTTTATGGGTTAATGAATAACAAGAAAATTCTATCAATGGAAGTTTCTTCCAAACGCGCTCTATACAAAGTTTTGTCCTATTTTGAATGTGAACCATTCATAGTCAATAAAACAATATTAGTTGCTGTAGTTTACTTGGCACACATTTAAATATATAACTTAGAGATGGTTTATTAGGTAGCGTTTGTCTTAATTGGCACAATATTGCAAAACACAAAAAAGGAATTTTTCTAGTTTGAAAAAAAAAACATGAAAAAAGGATGTCTTTTTCAATTAGAAATCAAAATTCGTTATGGCAGTTACTGTTAAATATTCATACTTAATAGTGTATACTAGAGATATCCAGTTCAAGAAAATGTTACAGTTTCTCAAGTGTAGATCTAGAGGAGACAGAAGATACAGAAAATTCCGACCCGGACAGAACTTGTGTAGGAACTCATACTGAAGACGAAACTTAAATTCAATTGTATTGTTACGAGCTTGGGGTTTGTGTCAATTAAAATCTGCCGGTTGAATTACCAAAGTCGACACTTTAATTACCGAACACCAGTAACAACTTAAAATACACTAATAATTAATCACAATGATCACTTTAGTTCGCAGTTATATCGCTTCGAAGTATTCGCCAATTCATATCGCCAATTCAATACCGACCCCGGTCGCGGTCAACACCAGTCTTATACATATAGGACCTCTTCTACAGAAACATCTAGAATGTTCGAGTACACACAGGTCCCGAACGACTAGGTGTAGAAAATCCTAGTATGAAATTTTCTAGAAAGCTCTCCTAGTTCTGCTACTCGATACTAGATGGCGCTAGTGGGAAAGTTATAGTATGGAATTTTCTAGAAAGCTGTTCCTAGTTCTGCTATTAGATACTAGATGGTGCTAATGGCATTAATTATGGCGTGCAACACTGCCCCCTCCTAAGACATGCTCGTCCCGAGCAATATCGGCCCCATAATAACGCACCAGTTGATCCACATGGACGATTTTAGGAGTACCTCTTACACCTTTCTGTATCCGGTAGGTTACGTCATTGATTCTTGTCACAATCAAATCGGTTATACTGCGCGGGGCATCAGGTGGTATCCCGGTGATCAGGTCTGCAGGCAACCGTAATTCTCTTCCAAAGTTTGCGATAGCTGGTGTCAACGATGTACTTTAGTGAACAGCACTTCGATATAACAACGAAAACGGTTGTATATGCTTATCCCAATCTCGTGGCCGATTTTCCATAACTTTTGCTAGGTACCTCTCCAATGTCTGATTAAATCGTTCTACCATTCCATCTGATTGTGGGTGGTAAGAAGTTGTTCTTATTTTATGAGTACTCATAACTCGGCAAGTTTCCTGGAATACTTGAGACTCAAAATTCCTTCCTTGATCGCAGTGAATCTCCAAAGGTAGTCCATAACGACAGAAAACTTCATGACCTGGTTTATCTGCAACTGTTGAAGATTCTTGATTAGGAATAGCGAAGACTTCTGGTCACTCAGTGAAGTAATCCATCACAACCATGAAATATTTGTTACCACTTTCACTTTTCGGAAACGGCACCGCAACGTCAAAGGCTATCCTCTGCCATGGTGCACCAACATTGTACAATTTCAATGCACCTCTACTACGAGTCTGAGGTTCCTTCACAGCCGCACAACTTGTTCATTTGCGACACCAATCCTCGACATCGTTTCGACAGTGGACCCAGTAAAACCGTTCTCGGATCTTCAGTAGAGTTCGTTTAGCACCCAGATGGCCTCCAGAATAATCATTATGGTACAGCTGTAGAACATCCGGTACTTTAGCTTTAGGGACAACCATTTGCAAATGACAGCTGTCTCCCCGAACATTTTCCCATTGACGGCACAGAACTTCATCTTGATTCAGCAAACTATCCCATTGGGCCCAATAGCTTTCCGTGGTCGAACTCATCGCTGAGACGTCGCTCCACTTAGGCTTTGGAGCACGGGCCTTCATCTATTCCAGAATCGGCTTAATGTCCGAATCTTCCTGCTGTGCATGTAGTAGGCTGTCCTTCCACTCATTTCTGAGGCGGTCTGTCCTGAGCATCCTCACAGGTACCACTTCCTTACCCACTTGCCTAGTACAATGCCATATCTCGCCTCCAATGCCTCAAGGAGCTGCCCATAAGTCACTTTCTTACCGAAAGCTTTCAGGACAGTTATAGCTTGGTCGCGCAGGCCTAGGGTTAGTGCAGTCATGGCCTGACTTATATTCCAGAAGTTCGCCGCCATGACAGCCTCGAACGTCGAACGGCGGCACTTTAAATCCACGTAGCGAAGGTATTGCATCAACCACGGGAGTTGTAATTCCATCGCCAAGTTTGAGGTCGTCCAGCATTTTCTTCACGTTGTTCACCCGATTGCTCACTTGGTCGATTCGGGTTTCAGCTTCCGACAGGCAGTTGTCATGTTGAGGAACCCAATCCTTCACCTCCCTTATCCCTTTCCGAAAACAGCGTGAAGGTTCTTCATGAGGAGCATCTGCTCTTCCTGACCGCGCTGCAGCCGCTCTTTCAAATGACGGGCCTGTTCCTCCTGTCAGCGGGCCTGTACCTCCTGGTCGCACTGCAGCTACTCTTCCAATCGACGGGCTTGTTCCTCCTGTCGGCGGGCCTGCTCCTGCAGCATCATTATCAGAGCAGTTATATCCCTTCGAAGTATTCGCCAATTCATATCGTCAATTCAATACTGACCCCGGTCGCGGTCAATACCAGTCTTCCTGTAATACAGGACCGTTTTTACTGAAACATCTAGAATGTTCAAGTACATACCGGTCCCGACCGGTTAGGTGTAGAAAATTCTAGTATGGCATTTTCTAGAAAGCTCTCCTAGTTCTGCTACTCGATACTAGATGGCGCTAGTGGTATAATTATGGCGTGCAACCGTATTAATTAGTAATTTCATTTGTAACACCTAAAATGTAAGAAATTACACAGATCAAACTATTACTATTCAATAGATTGTTAAAAAAATCTAATTTATAAAATACCAATGGTGATAAAGAAGTAAAGTTTTTTTTAAAGATGGTCAAAAAATATTTTTTTTTCATGTTACATCACTTTACTAGACCTCTCACACATATCTTTGACGCTGCTGTCCCAAGCCGGTCTGTTTTATTTTACGTATAGAGATAGTTATACTGCGTTTAGGTTTTTTATTATTAAAAAAAACTTACACTTGACTAAGCCGTCGGCCATCTTCGTCCATATCGCATATGCTGGCCGCTGCTGTGAGCAGGGCCCGTGCGTCTGAACTTCCCGTTAGCAGTAACTGTTCATGGTACGTATTGTATCTGACTGTCCACACCCTGGAAAACGAAATATAAACTAACATCTCACATCCCACGGCTGGGCAAGGTTTTCCAGGTCTCCCATTATTAGAGAGTAATAGAGCCATGCTGCCGCAAAATTATTAGTGTTGCAGAATTTGGATCATTGGATGGAAAAAATTGGATCGGCTCGACTGGGGAAGGACCATGCTCTCACAGAATACCAGCGTAAAATACCAGCTTAATGCATCCACTTACAATTAGGTGGACTATGTGGTCGTTGATCACCCTCATTCTATAAAAACATCCTACACCAGCACTTGTTATAGAATTACATTTTTTTTTCAAATAAAAAGATGACAAAGGAGCACTCGGTTCACCTGATGGTATATGGTGAAAGACCCGTAGACACCCCACGTCCATCCATGAATCAAAATGCAGACTGTCATTGAGGAGAAAAATAGAGTGCTCAATTACTAATAAGGTACTTCTCCACTTCTTCTTTCAAAAAGCAGCATTAGGATGCTATTCTGTTACCCTAACCATATTTATTATATTGTTAATGTGGTATAAAAGGTACATACATAATAATATTTAAACTGCAGACCAGATAAAAATATTTTATATATTTATAATAGTAACTTGATTATAACTATTGTGATTAATTTTTACAGAAAAGTTTCTATGCTGGTTCTCAAATAGTAATCTTACCAATGTGAGTGATCTGTCCGACTGAAGATAGGTTCCTTTCCGTTTCTATAGTCCCAAATATTTAGTGCGGCGTCATCGCCTGCACTAGCCAAGTGAAATTGTCTGAAAAGAATACATAATATATTATATCGTCATCACTCACTGCTAGACTGCTATCATTTAGCCTAATTTTTTAAGTTTACACATACAACAGTAACAATAAATTACAGTAAAATATATCTCCTCACATTGAAATACAAACTTGTACTCACATCTCTTTTCATGATGATATATATAAATTTTACAAAAATAATATTAATTAAAGGCATTTGAGATTTTAGACATAGTCTATTTAGGAATTGGCAGTAAGTTTAGTTGCTTAGGTGTATGATCATAACCATAATATACCATAGATAACCATTAGATCATAATTATAAGATACCATAGTACATTGGTAACCTTTATAGATACTACAACATGGTGAATAAAATTAAGTAGCAAAATAAAAATATTTATCGCATTTTGTACATAATTTACTTTTGACTTAGCATTTTTTTTACAGGATAGGGTGACAAACAAGTACACACTCCACCTAATGGTAAGTGGTTGCTGCGGCCCATAGACATCTACATCTATCCTCGATTACAAATCAAAATGCAGATGCGTTCCAGTTAAAAGGGTCTCCAGTTTTCTACACTCACCATACGAAACACAGCAGCGTTAAGCTACCATTTCACGCTGGTATTCTGTGAGAGTGTGGTCCTTCCCCGGTCGAGCCGACCCATTCATGCTACAACTATACTACTAATATAGTTGCAGCATGGCTCTACTACGGAAAATATGCACGTATAATATAGCATGGCAGGTTATGAGTTTAATAGCTAGCCTATTTAACAATATTTGCCATACATTTATCCTATAAAGTTCCCACTCCTGAGCTTCCAAGAAAGAGTTCCTGAAAGGGTTTAAGAGGGATTAATTTTATATATATTGCTATTTTATATTATTTTATATATTAAAATATGAGTTATCGGGTAGGACACGAAGCGAAAGGTCGATCTGTTATGTCGTCCTCAAAAAATTAAATAAAAACAGTGTAAAAAGTGCGTTAAATATCTCAATATGTCATTATTTACGTGCATAAATAGTGCTGAGACTCTTTAGTGGTGTGGCAGTGGCTAAAAACTTTGTTGCAATACTAGATTTTGATCAAAAACTGAACGAAAAGTGAAATTTTTTTCTTTTGCAAATGAAGGTGATTGTTAATAACTCCTTGCAAAACAAAACAAATAACGAGTGTCTCTAGTATCTTAAATGAATTTAGTCCGGAATATAACACTTAAATTCATCATTCATTTAACAAGCCAGCTAGCCGAGTGGGGAGTGCGACGCGTTACAACAAAAAAAGACGTGGGATCAAATCCACGATATTTTCGACTTCTTTTTGTATGTTTCTTTAAGACCGCCTTTAACAACTTACAAAGAATTCAAATTCAAATTCTTTATTGCATAACTTAATCTATTACACAGCATATTGTGGTTGGAGCTTCCTTTTAAGCAAAGGATTTGCTTGTACTAGGAAGCACCGCTCTTAAATAATGGGTATATAACACTAAGTTAAGGTGAAAAATAATAAAAAAAATTAGTTATTAAATTATAGAAGTATAAAATAAGACAGGCAGATTATTATTATATTATTGTACGACTTTAGAGTTACAAAATATGGTGTGTGAGTGAGTGAGTGTGTGTGTGTGTGTGTGTGTGTGTGTGTGTGTGTGTGTGTGTGTGTGTGTGTGTGTGTGTGGGTGGGTGCGTGAGTGCGTGCGCGTGTTGCGTGTGTGCGTGTGCGTGACGTGCGCGTGCGTGTGTGTGTGCGTGTGCGCGTGCGCGTGCATGTGGGTGCGTGTGTGTGTTGTATGTATGTATTGAATATGTACCCTTGTAAATTATTTTTATTATGTGGAATATAACACATATTGGTTTATTGGCCCTACGACTGTGCTTTGGGATCGGAAGTTATCATTGTTCAATTAATAGCTTTCTATAACTGTCACCAAAGGTTGCGTAGCACTCAGATACGCTTATGAGTGATGAATGATACTCTCGATTTCTTCATAGTTTTTTGTAATTAACCATTTCTCTAGTATCATTTTACATTCAAGATATGTTACAGGGTAAATATTTAGTTTCTCATTAAGTTTATTATATATGTAAGCAGATTGGCTGTTGTATTGCCTCTTTGAAAATACCGATTTAACCCGGGGCTGCGGAACAACGTTAACTATCGTCCTACGATTACTTTTTCCTGGGTCGTAGTAAATTGACTTGTGTTTTCTCGTCACAATACGTAGCAGGTACAGCTTTCTTACCGATAAGATACCGCTTTTTAATTATAAGCTATCCGTTGGTGATCTGTATGACAGGAAGAACATTACTTTCAGAAGAGCCCGTTGTGCTCTTTCCAGATTTAAGAAACTAGTTTTGGTCGCACCTCCCCAAACTGATATGCAGTAGGTGATAATCGATTCGGCAAATGCGCAGTAGATTTTACGTAGGCTCATTCGAGCTACGTGTCGCAGTGTCTTAAATGACCAGATTAGTTTCCTAACTCTGCTAATGAGTAACTCTATATGATGATGCCAGGATAACCGCTGATCCAACATGACTCCAAGGTATCTCGTATCAAAAACTTTTATTTAACTAGGACAAGAACAATCCGTGTCCAAATGATTATTACAATAATGTAGTTTAATATTAAAGCTCTCTGGCGGCTGCGCGTTGTTGTATTTGGTAAAACATATATAATTAGTTTTAAGTACATTTAAAGTGAGGAGGTTTTTGTTTAACCAAGATGCTAATTTCATTAAGCCAGTTTCCACACGATTTTTAAGTTGCTCCCAATTATCAGCAGATAAAACAATAGTTGTGTCATCCGCATATGAGAAGATGTCACCACCCTCTATCTGCATATTACACAAGCTATTGATGTAGGCCAAGAACAACGTGGGACCCAACACACTGCCCTGCGAGACGCCATAAGTGACAGTAGACTCAGAGCTGGTAATTGAGCCGATTTTGACCCAAATTTTACGATTGTTGAGATATCCACCAAGTAGTTTTAGCGGTATACCTCTAATACCAATGTCATGATGATGATGATGATGAATAAACCTAAAGAAACAGAAAAGCAGTAGCACCAAATCCTTATTATAAGAATATAAATAGATTGTAGGAAAGTAAGCATATTTAAGATGAATACATGCTATAGCAACATAACATTCAGGCGCATGCGGCGTTATAATTTCGAAAATGATGTAGCATGCTTGGAGGGCTCAATAACCAATGATTCGTTATTATGTACGGTGATAGTTTAAGGAGCCTTCCAGACGTATCTATACACAATAGCTCAAGGATGATTGATCAAGGAAAATAGAAAATTCAACATTTTGTTAGGAAGTATAATATACGACAACATAAATGATGATAAAATCTTTACCATTAATAAAGAACTCTTTAATCTACACAACCAAGACTCCATTAACTGGTTAACGATTGTGCAGGCTAATATTCAGAGTATTAATAATAAATATTTAGAGCTAGAATTATTAACAGAAAATACAACTTGTGATGTGCTTTGTCTAACAGACTTGGACCAATGAATTAAAATTAGGCGTAATGACTATCGAAGGCTTTATACTTGTATCATATTACAATAGGATGTTATTTGAACATGGAGGTACAGCTATTTTTGTTAGACACTCACTTGAATATAAAGTAAGACATGACATTGTAAAGTTGAGTATTGAAATGAATTGTGAACTAGCGGCAATTGAAGTAAAATCGTCTAAATTTGTTATTATTTGTGTATATAGACCTGATTACGATTATTTAATATTCGAAGATATACTACTAAAGTTATCGAAAAAATAGGTAGGGAAAACAAAAGAATTGTAATTGCAGGAGATTTTAATTTAAACCTATTGAAACCAAATAATAAAGTATGCAAATTTTTAAAACTATTGAGTGAATTAAAATGTAAATTCGTCTTAAATGAACCAACCCGAACCAAAGGCAAGTCTTCCACATGTATTGATAATTTTATCTTAAATGACGATGATGATTTTCAGTATCACAGGGGTAAAGTATTAGACGTAAAGTTATCAGATCATAACGTCATAGAATTAAAGTATAAATTGAATTCTAAGTATCCTAAACTAAAGGAGATGACTGAGGTTAGATCTAGAATAATATCTCAGGAAAATATAAAATATTTTCATTACTTGTTCTGTAAAGACTTTGAATGTGTAAGAAAAGATATAAATTTGAAACTTGACGCAAATGAGAAAATGAACATTCTGATAGACTATATACAATATTGTTATTACACTGCATTTCCATTAAAAACATTTAAACCTATAAAAAACAAGAATAAATTAACAACCAAAGGTATTTTGATATCTAGAAATAATCTTCAAAAACTCGAAATATTACATAACTTGTATCCAGATAAAATTAGAAAATCCAATCTAAATAGATATAAGAGAATATATAGAAAAGTACTACAAACAGCCCAAAAACTTAGGAAAGCGTCTAGAATTAAAAATTCCACGAATAAAATTAAAACTACTTGGACAATTATTAAGGAACAAAAAAATCATGTTAAAACACAAGGAATAAACAAAATTACTAAAATTAAAAATCACTGTGGGGACATAATTACAAATAATAAAAATATGGCAAACAGTTTCAATGAGTTCTTTTGCAATATAGCTGGTAAACTTACGGAAAATTTAGAGGTTAAGGTTGAAAAATGTAGCAAATATTTAAAAAACCCAACAAATAATAAAATTCGCTTTCATAAAATAAATAATTCCGAATTTTGGAATATTATTCATAGTTTAAAATGTAAAACGTCTAGAGACATATACGATATGTCAACAAAAACTATTAGAGAACTAAAAATAAAAATATAAATTTCTTTGCAACTTTCCGCTAAACATATAAAATGATGTGTCTTACCTGGATTGAAGCGCACCTCCCGCCCTCCCTCAATTGCATACACTAACTCCGTCACCACTAGACCAAGCACCACTACTCTCAACACCACTATTCCAGGCAAGACACACCATCTACGATAATACGACACGTGTTTCGCCTCTACACGAGGCATCCTCAGGTAATATAGACTCTACGGCGGCTGACCGCTAAGTCGTAGTGTAGAGTGCGTGTAGAGGCGAAACACGTGTCGTATTATCGTAGATGGTGTGTCTTGCCTGGAATAGTGGTGTTGAGAGTAGTGGTGTTTGGTCTAGTGGTGACGGAGTTAGTGTATGCAATTGAGGGAGGGCGGGAGGTGCGCTTCAATCCAGGTAAGACACATCATTTTATATGTTTAGCGGAAAGTTGCAAAGAAATTTATATTTTTATTTTTTATTATAATGGATTTCCGCAAAGTAACGCCTGATTCTATCAATTATATTAGAGAACTTATCATCCACAACAAAGACATGTTTGATATAATATTGGAAGTCTTGAATGATTGCATCATAGAAGAAATTTTCCTAGATAGCTTATAGAATAGTCAATTCGGTTTTCGCAAAAAAAGATCAACGGAAATGGCTATTAGAAAAACAGTATACTTTATATTGGACGCTTTGGATAGATCGCAGAAGGTATCTAGCATTTTTTGCGATTTATCTAAGGCGTTCGATTGTCTGAGGCTTGATATCTTAATTCATAAATTAAAATTCTACGGATTTGAAGGAAAAGAATTGAAAATAATGCAGTCCTATCTTAACAATCGAATGCAAATAGTTAATTTAAATAATACTAAGTCTGATTCATAACATAGTTACATTGACTTTCCGCAGGGCTCTATCCTGGGACCATATCTGTTTTTAGTGTATGTGAACGACCTTGCAAATAATTTACCTGACTGGGCGATGGTTACACTATTCGCGGATGATACACAGGTTGGTGTTAAAGATAAAAATGCAGTCCAAGTATCCAAGAAGACAAATGAGATTTTAAATATGCTTAAAAATTGGTTTGAAACAAACGGAATAATTTTGAATGCAGAAAAAAGTATCATTATTAATTATGCAAGCAAAAAAACAAATAAAGTCACAAAGAGTGACGTCACATTTTTAGGGTGTACTTTCGATTCCACTTTAAGTTATGAAACCCATATAGATAACGTCTGTAAAAAGTTAGCCAGTGCTAATTACGCTTCATTGAAGCTTAAGCCCATTATTGACAAGAAAACTCTTATATCCGTCTACTTTGCATATTGTCACTCAATTATTAGCTACGCGATTACGATATGAGGAAATGCTACACAAATTGAAAGAGTACTGATTTGTCAAAAAAGGTCGATTAGAATTATACATGGATTGCAAAGATCGACATCAGCTAGAGCCTATTTCCAAAAAGCGAAAATTATGACTGTCGTTTCGTTATATATTTATAGATCGCTTTTAGAAGTGCACCAGGAAAAAAGTAAACTACCAATGAAGAAGCGCGTACACAACTACAATTCTAGAAATCGCGAAAGATTATTTGTTCCAAGAACCAGATTAGTCAAAGTGTTCAAGCAAGGTCTTGCAATAAAAATTAAAATGTACAATAAATTGCCAATAGAAATAACAAGACTTCCGCTAAATGCGTTCCGACAAGTGATAAAAACATTCTTTTTAAATCACGCTTTTTTACAACATAGAAGAATATATGCAATGTTCATTTTCTGACTTATTTGACACATAAAATAATGTACTGTAAATGAGATGTATTTTAATTATATTATTGTAATTGTATAATTTGTAATTTTAACTATATTATTGTATCTATATAATTGTAATTGTAATTTTGACGTACCAATGTTACGTAATAGCAAATAAATAAATTAATTAATAAGATAACATCAACGCGTGGTAGAAGACTTCCTATGTCCTTAAAATATTACACTTTTTAAACATGCAAACTTACGATGTTTTCCTTTTACCTCAGAGCAGGTGGAAAATAGCCGTCATGGTAGCAATCGAACACAGTACGTTCGTGTACTGTAAAATTCAAGGAAAGCTCACAGGCCCTACGCCAGCTCTGGTTTTCCATAATCATTAAAAATATGTTTACTACACATATACATACGATATAATAAAATTAGTAACTATATAAATAGGGATAAGGCCTCAATGGAGAAAGTTTGTCGGGGCGGAGCGTTCGGCATGGCAGACAAACATATATTACGTTGTCGTGGTTATATAAGTGACCACACCTCGCAAAAGTGGATGAGAAAAACAGTCGACGAGTTTAAACTTATCCGGAGTGTGAGCTGGCGCGTAACACTCATGCTCCAGTGAATCCACTTATCGAAACGCTTTTTTGGGTTTTATCTCGCGGATAGTGCATGAATACATTTAGGATTATGTCGCAAAATAATATACGTCAAACTTTTACTGCAATGATATCACGTTAGTGAAACAATTGCGGCAAAAGCCTTTTTTATGTCTAGGCAAAGGCACTCCGAATATAAAATAAACTACTCATTTTCAGATAGAGACTTAGATTACAAGGGACAGAATTAAATAAAAATTTGAAGGTTATATTATGTCAAATAAATAAATGAGATGGTAGAGATCACGATAAAAATAGAAATTAAATTTTGATAGCGACATTATAAATTCAGTGCAACAAGTCAGCACCATACGCGTGTGTTACAAATATGTCTACAAATGCTCTCTAGTCTCTAGCATGCACTAAAGAGTTTGTAAATAGGTTATTAATTTGGCGTGCACTGAGGAGTCAAGACTACCCCACGCAAGAATACACACCACATTAAACTTCTTGAAAGATTTGTTGGCTTATAAAGTAATTCGCTTTTGTAACAAGTAGTTCGTACTGGGCCCGAGCACGTACCCAGGATAATATAATACTCATTTACTACAACTAACCTATTGGGGTTAAAGTCCAAGTCCCTAGCGAGCTGCCTATGAGCACTGTCTATACTCCAGGCTGGCTTGCTGCAGTCAGTTCTAGTGTCATAGCATTTTATGTGCATGTCTTGCAGAACCGCAAACTGTAAGTAAAATATAGTTTTAATAAACTCGATAAAATCCGTATAGTTTTATTCAAAAATAATTCTTGTATTTTTACACAGTATACAGTTTGAACATGGAATCTCATATAGAGAATGCTCATTAAATAAAACTATTATGTACGGATCAGTCCCCTCGTGACCATGGGTGGTATAAAGCACCCGAAACGTCGGGATAATAAAAATAAATTAAAGTTGTAATTAAACGCGATAAAATCCGTAAATAATAGTTTATTCAATGTGTAGTGTTCGCGTAAATTTAAGAAATCATTAGAGAATGCTCTTCAAAATAGGGAAAATGCAACATGCAGCTTCTGAAAATTAACCGATTAGAATCATAGTTACACAATATATTTATTTTTATTTACCGCAATAACACATATCTCATATGCCAAGAAAGAAAACCACAAAACCTATACTCGACAGATGGCGCAGTGGTCGATTAATTAAAAAATGCTTTGTTAACACTGTAAAAACTATGGAGTGAAACACATTGCAGTTTTGTCGGAAAAGATTATCAACAAGTTAAATAAAGTTTGTATCTTCCACTTAAAACTAAGCCCAGAAACATTCCTGAACCAAATGAATTATTATGTAATTATTTAGCAGTTCAATTATAATGTGTATAAGAGATAAGGAAGGCGCGCCTTGTGTTCCTGGTATGCCTTACCTAAAATGGAAAAGGGGGAAGAGAAGTCTTCCCCAAGGAGGCGCTGCCATGGGGCAGCAGGCGATGGTGGGAACCCAAATATGTGCGAAAATATTATGGCCGTGGCCATGCCAATATGCTACGAAGGTGGGGTTTTTATACCACAGGATTTTAGCCTTTATTTTACGCATGTATGTGTAGGCATTTCTCCATGTAAAAATAAGTGAAAGCGAGAGGTAGTTCTGGTTTGTTCTGAAGCAAAGAGAAAATGTTTGGAAGCGCTTTAGAAAGGAGAGTTTCCAAACTAATTTAATTATTTTATTGTGTTTAGATATTGAGTTTAGATAGCTAGTTACTTTAGACCGTTATTGCAGTTTTTGAAATTAAGAGTAAATAACGCTTCTACTTATTTTATTTTATATCTTGATATTATATCTTATTAGAAGTTATCCCAAATTGAATGTTATTTATGGGCAACAAGGTTTTTGCCTACTGATCGACCTTTATAAATATGTGCCTGCGCAGTAAACTCAGGTAAAAATATGGTCTCTATGAAACACAGCATCCACTTATTATTGTGTGGACTGTGTGCTTGTTTCATAGAGTAGAGTAATATATACAGAAAGCTTGTTTATTATCCTTATTTAATTATTCTTTAAAAATAGAGAGAGAGAGAGAGAGCGAGAAAGAGAGAGATATGTGTGTATGCAAACTTATATAAATTAAGGAGACAACACAATTATTACTCTATTTCAATATATCCATTAGTCACAAAAATGGTTTAGCACTTATTCATGCATTGAACTATATATAGATTATAGATGAAATGTAACTTTGTTTCAATTGATCAAAATTTCTTGATTGTGATTTACCTGACAATGTCCCTGATGTGGGTTCCACTTTCCACCTGTAAACTTTAACCTGGACTTGCCCTCAGGAGAGGCAGATGCTAGCGCAGCTCCTGTATTTACATCGTGAACTATTGCACTGTTCTCATACACAATCCCGATACGGTTCGTGTCAGTTGGATGCCATTCAGCACACCGGATTTCTTCTTCAGGTTTCTAATTTAAAGAAATGGTTGAATGATTTCATGTAAGGAAAAAACAGACTATTGAAAGCTTAGTAATCATCATCATTACAGCCTATCAGTCTATTGCTAAACATGAGAGTCTCCTTAGATTGCTTTATAAGTAGGATGTTTGCATTGTTGCCACCCTTGGCAGACAGGTTGGCAAATGCAATTTTTATAAGGAAGACTTTGCTGCCAATCCTGACTTATTTTTCTCTGCCTCCCATTACTGCACCCATGGTATGATATGGGGTAGTGAATATTGTTAGTAATACCTTGATATTAAACTCAAAAAAATGTGTAGTATATATTTGTAATGATGATCCAAATTGAAAAATGGACAATCCCACACAGCAAAGTAAAAAATTATTTACCCATTCTACTTATCAAAACTGTTATAGGTAGTATTTGGTTACATTCATATTTCATCCATGCCTTAACAAATTTCCATTATCTATGTAAAAATTCTTTGCCCAAAAAAGTCTGACCAAGAATTCTCGCTTGTTTGTTTTGCTAATTTTGGCATCAAATACTAAAAACAAAATGGATTAGTAGAGAATTAAATGAGATACATTTTATTTCATTAAACTATACTTTTGTAAAAGATAGTTTTTTTTATTTAAAGAAAAAAGTATTTTCTCATAAATACCTCAGGAGAAATAGTTTTTAGGTGCTCCATATCCTCTGCATTTCTACCTTGTATTGCATTTAAGTCATCTAAATCTTTGGGGATAACCTGTTTAAATGTTAAAGAATTGATTGGAGATATCAAAACAATAATAACTGAATTAGAGATAAAGATAAAATAATATTACCTCAATAGTAGGCAGTTTAAAAATAGAAACACCCATGGTGCATTGAGAAGTTTCTGGATCATAAGAATTGTGAGTTGTTAGTAGAGTTGCCACATCATGCGGAGAGCAGCGGAGGTGCCATATCTCACCAATATCATGTTTAAAGACCTGTGAATCATTGTGTTTTAATATTTGATTGTAGTATTTGTAATAAAAAAAAACATTAATAGTTCTATATACACATGCAAATTATTATACAAAAATTACCCTATCAATAACGCGCTCCTAGCATGCGCCACAAATGATCGCATCGACCATTGCATTCCACGGAACACATTCATAATGTTCGAAATAAATATATTTTTTTTATAGGAGAGGGGGCAAACGAGCATGTAGCTCACCTGATGTTAAGTGACTACCGCCGCCCATGATCAACCGCAACACCAGGCGAATTGCAGGTGCGTTGCCGGCCCTTTAGAAAGGAGTAAGCTCTTTTCTTGAAGGTCCCCAGGTCGTATCGGTCCGGAAAAAGCGACGGTGGTAAATTATTCCACAGAGAGGTTGTACGCAGAAGAAAACTCCTTTTGAAACGTACAGTGGTGGTCCACCAAGCATCCAGATGGTGTGGATGGTATCGGGACGTTTGCCGCGTAGTGCGTTCACGAAATTTGGCGGCTGGGATTAATCAGAACAACTCCTCAGAGCATATTAACTAAGCTCGCCTTTTTCCAGTATTTGACCATTCAACATGGATGTGATTTTAAAATAGTGGTAAAGCCATGCTGCAGCTATACCAAAGGGTTGCAGCACAAACGGAACACTCTCACAGAATACCAGCTTAAAATAGCAGCTCATTGCCGCTGTGTTTCGTACGGTGAGTGTAGAGAACCTGAGACTTTTTATTGGAAACAAGGAATTCCATCTTAGTCTTCAGGGGTGCCAACGCATCTGCATTTTGATTCTTAATTGAGGATAGATGTAGATGTCTATGGGCCACAGCCTCCACTTACCATCAGATGGACTGTGTGCTTGCTTGTCGCCCATATTGAATAAAACAACATTGATTGTGTATGAGCAGCTGCCATTTTCATAGTTCTCCCTGTGCATCTTCTCTGAGCACAACTTTTACTATTCCACAGCAGTTCTTTGAACTATATAACTTTATCAATTGAAGGTAAGTTTGGTTATCCATAGTACTGAATGCAACAAACACACGAATGATGAAAACAACTGTCCCGACCAGCGCGCGCTAAATCTTAACTACTTTGATACATGGTAAAAAACCGACACCAGGTGAAACAAATTTCAACAAACAATATGGGGCGAGTTCCAATTTGGTATCCATTTTATGCAGCTGGAAAGCATACCAATGTTCGAACTCTTGGAGCTCATAATTGATACATGGCTTTAATTTAAGTTACAGCCTGTATAAGTCTCACTGCTAGGCACAGACCTCTCATCTCGGTGGGTTTTAGGGCAAGGAAGTGTCCGCCACACTGCCTCAATGAGGTGGACTCCACATGTCTTGGAATATTTTATTTAATTTCTAGGAAATCTGCTTGTCTGGTTTCCTCAGTATGTTTTTCTTCAGTGTAGAACATGTGGTTAATGAGCAGTTAAAATTGTAATTACAGATTTCATTAGTAGTTAACCTTGCTCACATACTGTGAAATTATCATTGTGCATTTAGCCCCTAAGCTACCACAGCTCACACTTAATAGTAATAAGTAACTAGTTGGTCATGAATATTTCATTTCATTGTTTATATACCTTAGTGTGCAATGCCCCAGTGTCTTCTTCAAGTTCAACTACATGTACTTGATTGGAATGTGGTTTTAAGCTCTGTGTGCCAATAAGAAAGCGTATGGCATCACTTTCATATTGTGGTGATAGAGCTCTGGTCTGAAAGATATAGGAAATTTTACATATTATACACAACATAACTGTTTTTAATTTAGTATCAGTATCTTTAATTTTGTAATATGCGATTAAAATATGTACTTTTTGTTTTTCAAAAATACTAATCAATTTAATATATTTAAACTATAAGGTCTGACAATAAATAACATTTTTAAAATCAAGACTTTTAAATGTAAAGTTAAAATTCACAATTCACAAGAAATTCTAGAAAATAGGAAGTACCTAGTCGTACGTACGTATTCTTTGTTTGATTACCTGATGTTCTAAGCCATAAATAATTGAGTTACCTTCATCCATTATTTACAAAAATTTTTACAAAATCTCGTCAAATAATAATATGAACATAAATAGAAGAGTTATCTCTACTATGGTTATGTACCATAAAACTATTTTTTGCAAACTTGAATTCTCGGATTTTAATAGGAAATTGGATGTTTATTTATTATTTATTTTTAATTTGATTCATAAAATTGCCAGATAAATCCTTGTTTGAACAAATATTATGATGATTTGACTTTGACGGCTTTGATGTATTGAGTATTGACCACAGAACACTATCTCCTATTGGAGGTATTGACGGTTCGACGGTTTGACGCATGAAGGTTAGAGAACAGGAGAGGCAGCGTTAGGATCGTAGACAGAGAAACCTATAGACTAATGATCGGCGTGGCCTCGAGTGAGAAAGGACGATAACCGTAGACAGAGAAACCTATAGACAAATTGACGCCTTCTTTCACATTCGCACACGAAAAAGATAGATTTATGCATACGTCTTGCATAGAAATGAGATAGAGCGGTGTGATTGTATGTCCCTTTCTCCGTGCCGGTTTTTTGTTTAGCAAACTCTACAGTTTGCTAAGCAACTTTGACAACGTAGCGATTTAAGGAGTTTACAAGTTGGTTTAAGTGAAAAAAAAGTGTTTTGTGAGCTTAAGATTGGTGAATCTTGTTCAGTTCAGTTCTTAGAATAATTAAAATTTTTATCTAAATGTGTTTAAAAGTCATAAAGATTATTCCATAACCTAAAAATTCGTTATCGTTTTTTCTCATACGAGGCCACGCCGATCATAAGTCTATAGGTTTCTCTGTCTACGACGATAAGGAATTTTTAGGTTATACAATAATCTTTATGACTTTTAAACACATTTAGATAAAAAATTTAATTGTTCTAAGAACTGAACTGAACAAGATTCACCAATCTTAAGCTCACAAAACACTTTTTTCTCACTAAAACCCACTTGTAAACTCCTTAAATCGCTACGCTGTTAAAGTTGTTTAGCAAACTGTAGAGTTTGCTAAACAACTTTAACAGCATAGAAAAAACTGGCACGGAGAAAGGGACAAACAATCACACCCCTCTATCTCATTTCTATGCAAGACATATGCATAAATCTATCTTTTTCGTGTGCGAATGCGAAAGAAGGCGTCAATTTGTCTATCTCTGTCTACAGCGTTGCGACCGTAGACAGAGAAACCCATAGACTAATGATCGGCGTGGCCTCGAGTGAGAAAGGACGATAACGAATTTTTAGGTTATACAATAATCTTTATGACTTTTAAACACATTTAGATAAAAATTTTAATTGTTCTAAGAACCGAACTGGACAAGGTTCACCAATCTTAAGATCACAAAACACTTTTTTCTCACTTAAACCAACTTGTAAACTTAAATCGCTACGCTGTTAAAGTTGTTTAGCAAACTGTAGAGTTTGCTAAACAAAAAAACCGGCACGGAGAAAGGGACAAACAATCACACCGCTCTATCTTATTTCTATGCAAGACGTATGCATAAATCTATCTTTTCCGTGTGAGAATGCGAAAGAAGGCGTCAATTTGTCTATAGGTTTCTCTGTCTACGGTTGCGACTGCAAAAAATTGAGTTGCCGTATCTAAAAACGAAAATTGCCGTATTTATGAAAAAATACACAAAATTGCCGTAAAGTATTTATTTCTACGTAAGTATTAATTAAATAAATCACATACAATCTGAAATGTCTTCACCGTATAGATTTCTGATTGATTGAAAACATCACTCGTTTGTTTATACAAAGAATATTTTTCTTTGCTTTTCATTTTCTTACACATATCATTTGTCGCTTGAAATTTTGTACAACCTCCTTGATTTTTAACCGCTTGTCTTGCTAATAGAGCACCGTTGACAGTGGATGTTATCAATTTATTTCTGGATTTTGTTTTTATATAGTTTACTTCACTGAAAACTTTTTCGCAATCTGCATTGCTATGTTGTAGATAGACATAATACGTCTAAAGCAAAATTTGCTAATATTTTGCAGTCTGTAGTATCTTGGACATTTACCCAAAACTCATGTTTTTATTTCTAATTCCGAAAATTTGTGTACATTTGGTAGCAACCACCACTCGTCATCAATTCGTTGCTTATCCGATTCTCTCACAATTCGTGGCAATTGCTGGGTCAGTGGCGACAACGACGGAAAACAACTACATATGACTTCTTTGTCCTTTTCGCGTTTTTGAAGTAAGAGTTTAAGCTTTTTGTAGAAAGTGCAGCTATTCCAACAAAGCCAACTTGGATCTAAGTTTAATTTACTGCCAGAGTAAATACTACAAAAGTACAGTACATATATTACAGTTCATAATGTTGTACATTCATTCAATAATATAAACAAAGTAAATAAGTGTATCTCTTTCATTCATTACTTCTATCAATGTCAACCATGTGTCATGTTCATGCCATCTTTGTTATTCTCGTAAAATAAAAGATGAAACGGTAATTTCCCATCATAGATAACCACACTCTTTATTATCACTTAAGGGATGACGAAAGTGAAAAAAATATGGATACCGATAATGGTGTTTATGTTTTTTGTTCATAATTTGACATCGTGGTTTATCGCAAAGTTTGAATTGCCGTAATACTTTAAACGGCAATGAAAAGCCTGCCGTATGCCGTATAATCTTTAAAAAAATCGTGGAATGCCGTGTATTACGGCAATTGCCGTATCAATCGCAACGCTGAGGAGAAGAGAACTATGGAGTGTAGAAGAAGTAAGGAGTAAAAAGTGTCCATAAAAACCTTTAAATAAGGTGGCGCCACTATATAGCTACGGGGTAAATTTTAAAGAACGCACCGAAAAATATTAGTGGGATAGACGACTTTTCCGAGGTTACATTTACTAAATAAAATTATTTTAGATTTATAGCTACTGAGCAGTTTAGCAGCACACTTCAAACCGTCGAAACTGCTAAGTTCGTTGCATCCCAGTAGCTACTCCAACGCTGTTGTGGAGATTTTTTGAACTGTTATTTACTGCTTACAGATGACCACTTTTTCAACTATTCTACTATGGGAGTTGGTATTCCTTACTTTTACACTTCATAAGGAGAACGATCACAACGTACTATAAAACATAGCCCACCCGTAGACAGAGATAGCATTCTCTGTCTACGAGCCCGCCTGTGTTTGAAAATTGTAGAATACATAGCGGCGCTGACGTCGGTGAGTAATGACTGCGAAGTTAGCTGTTTATGAGTACAAGTAGGTGAAGTTAGTTGACTAATGTACAAATTTTCATTTCATTTTTTCGTAGAATATTTTCATGCTCCGTAATTTTGTAATTTTTGACAAAAAGGAACATTAAAAAATGGAGAAATATTTTATTGTGCGTGGATGTGCAAGTGGTTTAGCATCTGATCGGAAAAATAGACTGAAAATGACTTTTATTGACTAAACTTAGTGATCGCAGCGCCTCACTGATGGTGTCCATATTTCTGGGACATTATTTTCTACGGCGGTCGTTCTCCTGTTCCCTAACCTTCATGATTTGACGGACGTCTGACACTGTGACACACTATACTCAAAGCTGCCAGTAAAATATTAAATATTTTATACATATTCCTCGACTGATTACGGCCACGGCGACCTCTTCAGCTCCGATCCTGTCGTTGGTGTGCTCGTGCATGACTAACGTAGCCGATCTTGTTTACAAATGTTCGCAATCGGGGTAGGTGAGCACACCATTACAGAAATTATAGTTAATCGCACAAGGTGGGCGTGCTTTGAGTTCATCACGTCGGGCATCCAATTCAGAGCAGCGATTCTCCTCAAACATTTTGACCTTGATTGATTACTGTGTATATACTAGAGAATTTTACGTTTTACGAGAATTTTAATTTTATTTTATGGGCCATGCCATCAAATACTATAAAAAACCTTATGATGTCATACGTGCAGCTCTCGACAGTTTCCATACATTGGAATGGCAACTATCAAAATAGCGCCATCCATTGGCATGAGAAACAAAACGTAGATAATAGTTTCTGAAGATTTCTTGGGGGTTTTAAAATAAAACTAAATACACAGGGAATGTGAAATTTTCTTTTATTTCAAGTTTCTTGACTTCAATCTGCTCGTGCGCGACTCATTAAACTTATTTACGTATTACTCGTGTAATTAGTAAAATAATACAAACAATGTTAACAGCGCGACTATTTAAAGTAATCTGTGGACTATTTACAAGGCTGTAAACTAAATTCAACAACTCATGCCACCAGAGGCGCTAGTACGTATGAATGCCAAGTTTTGAACGGAGCGGAGCTGCACGTATTATACCGTAGGTTTTCTATAGTATTTGAAGCCATGTAGCTAACAGAACGCATGACGCATTCCAAAACGCCAACGTATATTAGTAAGTAGAGTAAGAGTACAGACTCTGTATAAAAAAGTGTCCGTAGGAAAACGCTAAATAAGGATGGTGCCACTGTAGCTACAGTCTAAATTTTAAAGAACTTTTATAATTTTTTTATTGCACAGACTTTCACTCCAATTCTTTTTACAATAATTATTTTATTGCTTTCAAAATTTCTGTTTTCAAAATCACTCTCAACGTATTTTACGGCGATTTATTATGATTTATTATGATATGCCTTGTAGCTACTCGAGCGCTTTTGAGGAGAGTTTTTGAACTGTTAGTTACTGCTTACAGATGGACATATTTTCAACTATTCTCGTACGGGAGATTGTGCTCCTTACCTCTATACTCCATGTCACGTAAGGATAGTAACAGACGGACGAGTTTTGGCGGGAACTTGACCGTAGGCGGATTGTCGCTCTTGTTTTGTCGCTTGAATAACAGTTTGAAGTTGATTTTGATTCGTAAAAATGATGCTATTTTGTGAATTAATTGTCCGCGCGTGTGAACTATTAGAAAAAACGACGAAACAAGTGCTTTGATGTCAATATAAGCCTCAAGTTATTTTGATCGCTTGGGTACCTCACGAATTTGAGTGGCTGTAGTCATCAACTATCCGCTGGGTTTAGCTGTCGTCAAAATCTCTCAAGGGCTTCGCAATGTGACGCATCAGCATATTGTGAAGAAAAGGAATATAAAAATGAAGATTCAGAAAGAAATGATAGGTTCAGAAGGGCTAAAACCAGTTAATTAAAAAAAAAATTATAGACGGACATAGTGTGCAACTGAGAAGAAAATTCCCTAAGGTATTATAGAAAAATAGAAAAGGATAGCAAATCTTATGCTAAATAAGCTCCTAGATATTTTGTAATTTTTTAAAGTGTTAGCTATTATTTTTGTTAGTA
This sequence comes from Parnassius smintheus behrii, assembly GCA_036936625.1. Lineage (NCBI taxonomy): Eukaryota > Metazoa > Arthropoda > Insecta > Lepidoptera > Papilionidae > Parnassius > Parnassius smintheus. The sequence continues at coordinate 16,036,157 of JAUPFT010000028.1, read as the reverse complement.
AATTTTTTCAAAATTTTTAGGTAGTTGTTTTGTGAGTGACTGTGGTATTAAAAACAGAAATAATCCTGATTACTGCACATTTCACAGGAAAATTCTCAAAACATAACATAAACACTCACGCCTGTCAACAAGAGGGGTAGGCAGAGACTACGGACTTCCATTTGGCACGATCCTGACATACCCTTGTCGCTTCATTTATCCATATATCTACGCATACACGCTCGTCGGTTAAGGGTACTCCTAATGTGGCCTATTTTCGCCGATTTGATCAATAATAACACCCGCCTATTTTTGGTTAAAATGTTTGTTAGATACTGTTTAAAAATGGAATGGTTTTAATTATTTTGTTAATTTTTATATTTTGAAAAAAAAATTCACGTTGTTCATAATTTGCACGAATTTGGTAAACAAATTTTTATACAAAATATTTTAAATGTGGGCTAGGGATTGACTCAGTTATATCAAAATAATGTCGATATTTATCTTGAATGTTTGTAACGAATCGATAGACTTATTATTATTATTTATGCCCACACAACGGAATGAAAATAAATACACGGTTAGCGTTCTAAAATGTAATTTTATTTTGCCGTTTGTCAAACAGGCTCCCTCCGGATTCTATAGTTAGAAAAAAATGGTTAAGTTTATTGGGCGGGTTGGTAAACTCGCGATTAGCCCTGAAAACTGACCTTAGAGATTCATAAAAGGTACCTACGTATTCTGTTCGGATTGCGTAAACAATTTAGTCCAAAACTATACATCTCTAAACAAATATTTTACTAGACTTGATAAGATAAACCATCGAATGTTATCTATTTTCGCAGCGATTTAATGGTTTTTAGTTATTTATATTTTTGAAGCAGAAGGAGAGATTTCACGACGGGAGCAGGCAGTCAGCCTGCAAAAGAAGAAATCACAAAAATAATGTAGTCACAAGATAGTGATGAGACAAGAGATTGTTTAACTTTGTCCAAATAAATATAAAGAATTCTTGCGAAATCGATATTTTAATTGTTTTATTACATATTTGCCAATCCTAGTAGGCTAAGCAAATTAAAACTGTCTATAAAAATCCACTGTTGGAAAGAAAATATCTTTGGTATTTTAGTTAGGCAACTGTATGACTTGAAAGTTTACTACACGTTTGTATGGAACATTATTTAAGATTATCTGCAATGAATTTGATAAAACTTTTATTTATAAACATTTTCCTTGAACACGGAGCAAGGCATTTAATAAATGGGCGACAGTAAGAGTCCATAAGAGCAGACAAATGTTATATGAACGTTACCATGAAAGGTCATAATATAATCCTATCGTCGAATTTAGGGAAAATGTTAAAAAAGTATTAAAAAGAATATGCTCCAAAGCCAAGTCTTTGTATTTGAGCAAGAAAATAAAGGCGGCTTATAATAAAATTAAAATCGCATGGAGTATAATTAATAGTGAAACTGGTGCGGTCAACTCTTGCAGTTCAAACTACCAGTTAAGTTTTAACAACAAATTAACTAAATCAGATCAGGACGTTGCAAGGGTTTTTGAGAAAGGTTTTACTGATATTCCGATCTTAACCACTAAGTCACTGAATTCTTCTCCTGCCGTCACCAAATCATTAACTAAATAAAATGTAAAAGGGTGTACAAAGAATTTTACATTTCATAAAGTATCATCCAAAGATATTTTAAAATATTTTAAAGATATTGATATTAAGAAATCCGCAGATCTGTGGGGGAATTCCGTTAAAGTTATTGCAACTACAATAGATACAATCGCACCTCAACTATCTATTCTTTTTAATTCTGGTATCGACCCGGGTGTTTTTGCTGACTTAATGAAACAGTACCCGGATGACCGGGTACTGTTTCATTAAGAAATTTTTTTTGAAATTACATTTAGATACAAATTACTTACCGATGAAACATAAATAATTTTTGATCTCATTGACATAATAGAAAAAACTGAACTGGTTATTTGAATAAAAAATCATGAGTGCAATTAGTTTAATTAAAATTTTCGGATTTTTAAAAAATACTAAAAAAAGGATTTTCTCACAGAAAAAAAAAGAAAAAAAAAATCGGACCGAAGACAGGACGCGAACCAAGGAATTACGATTTCGCGCCTGCTCGATATCCACTTGAGCTATTACGATCATTACCATAATGTCAAAATTTACCTTCTTATATTGTAGCAGTTTTTCATTGCCTGAAAACACGGACAAAAAGACATTTTCTAAAAATAAATCCTAGCTAGATCGATTTATTGCCCCCGAAACTCCCTGGACACTAAATTTTATGTAAATCGTTGGAGCCGTTTACGAGATTCTGATTATATATATACAAGAATTGCTCATTTAAAGGTATAGGATAGTAAAGTAATACCTTTATTTAAGTCTCGTAGACCATTGAACCACGCCAATTTCAGTGCACTAACAACACATAATTTTTTTTAATGTAATGATTTATTGCATAAAAATCAATTCGGTTTCAAAATGGGTAGCTCGACAACTGATGCTGGTGTTGAGCTGATTAAATATATCTTCAATGCATGGGACAATTCATAGGATGCTTTGGATATTCTGTGACAATTCAAAGCCTTCGATTGTGTTCAACATGAAATATTAATCAGGAAATATCAACATTACGGTGTAAGAGGTGATGCTATTAAATTATTTTATATTTAAGTAACAGAACGCCAAAAGTTGCCATTAATAGTATGAGTTCTTCCGAGTCGATAGTACAAATGAGCGTGCCTCAGGATCAATTCTGGGTCCCTTTCTGTTTCTTGTATGGCTTTATGACTAACTATCCCCAAGAATTTGCGGAGGAAGATCATTCCATAAGTAAATGGCCTTAACTGTGAAGGAATTCTTAAAGTACCTATTTAGTACGATAATAATGCGGTGCGAGTATAAGTTCTTCCGCTGACCGTAGAACTATATCAGGTCTCTCATGACCAAGAAACTTAAAGTTTTCCTTCAGATAGCTAGGAGTAATTGGATTGAATAATACACAGTACAGAAGAGAAACAATTTGTAGATTCCGGCGAAGGCGGATGGGTAACCATTTGAGCTTTATACGAAGTTCGGAGACATGATCATATTTGCTCAGACCAAATATCAACCTAATAGCCAGATTTTGAATACGCTCAAGTTTATTTAGTTGATCTTCAGTTAAATCGAGATAGCTTGCGCCCGCATAATCTATAATAGAGAGGAGTAAAGATTGTGCTTACATAATCTTAGTAGGAATGGGAAGAAAAGAACGGATGTAATGGATTTCCGCAAAGTAACGCCTGATTATTTTAATTATCGAAAAAATTAAATACCTATTTGGGCGTAACAATCGACCAAAAACTAACGTGGAACTCTCTCGTGGAGATACCTGAGCAGCGTATGTAAATCGGCTGAAATTGTTTTAGGTACGTGCAATCGTATGGTTGGGAACAACTGTGACTTGCGCCCCAATATGATTCATAGCTGTTCAGCATATGCTGAGGCCGATTATCACTTACGCCTCCATTGTCTGGTGTAATAAGGTCAACCAAAAGACAACTGCGGACAGATTAAATAGTCTCCAAAGGACTGCTGCTTAATGGCAACTGGAGCGATGCGATCATCGCCTTGAGCAACTCTTAATGCACTTCTGTGCCTAACGCCCCTTGATCTTTATTTAGACTAGGAGACGGGGACCAGTCCATACAGGATTAACACCCAAGGCGGTCTGCACTTGCTTTCCTAAAAATTGAGTTCCATGCTCGACTCAAAGGAAAATAAGAACTTGATTCTAAACGGGCACGGATATCAACACTTTAAATAAATAGTATATAGTGGGACTACCAGTCCTGATGAGACTGGCTGAATGGACAGGTTATCTATGAGGTCGGTAGCCTTATATGGTACACCGATGGGTCACAAATCGACCTTGATTTAAGCTTTGGAATATATGGGGAATACCCCAAATTCAAACCTAATAAGAACTCCCAGTTCCGCTAGATTCCGGTGACACAAATGTCGCCGGTCCGTCACATATAGACACTACACACTCACATAGTGCCACTGACACCGATAGGACAACTGACGCGACAGCCGGGACACAGCGAGTCAGCAGACGGGCGCGTGCACACCCCTCCACACCGCGTACACACCGTACACCCGCGTCCCTACAACATCGAACGACACGGGTTAGCCGTCAGAGCCGGGACCCGCAGCCCCTCTGTTCGGGCGACCGTTAGATAACTCATCCACGTGCACTGTACATTGTCCTAGGAGTCATCGTTACGCAAGACGCAAGTAACGATGCGGAATGTTCGAATTTACTCTTTCGGCCTTTTAGACCGCGGGCCCCGAGTCCTATGAAGCTGGGAGAACCGCATAGGCTAGCAGCGTTAACATCATCGAATACATACACACTCAAATTTAGTATGAATTAGGGCAGATTCACCTCTATCTTACAGGCAGAACTTATCGTCGTCAATCATATAACCTATATAAACTCTGATAGTCAAGCAGCACTGCTAGCGCTGAGATCAAACTTAGTGAACTCGAAGCTAGTTGGAGACTGCGTGAACATGTAACAACAGGGTAGTTTAGCCTATAAGTAGCCCCGGGTCCCTAACTACCCATAAACAAAAAAAAAAATCTTGGAAATCTGTTGAGTAGTTTTTGCGTGAATCTTGAATACACAGACAGACAGATAGACAAAATTCTAAAAACCACTAATTTGGCTTCAGTGCCGTTTATTTAGTCCCCTGGACTTCTTTTTTTCAGAAAATATTGTACAGATTTATTATATGTATAGATTATACATACATAGATGTATAAGCATATTATACGTGGTAGAGACACGCTGCAGCTATATTATGGTTGTAGCACGAATTGGTCGGCTCGACCGGGGAAGGACTATGCTCTTACAGAATACCAGCGTAAAATAGCAGCTTAATACTGCTGTGTTTCGTATGGTGAGTGTAGAGATCCGGAGAACCTTTTTTACTCGAAGCGAGGCATTCCATCTTAGTCCTTAGGGGTGCCAACGCATCTGCGCTTTGATTCTTAATCGAGGATAAATGTTGATGTCTATAGGTCACAGCATACACTTACCATCAGGTGCACTGTGGGCTCATTTGTCACACTTATTCTATAAAAAAAGCAACTGAATAGTATAGGATTACTAAGGTTTTGTATTTAGAGGGGCGCTACTGTGAGATCTCGCACCACCTAAAAATTTTGCTAGGGCCGCCACTGAGTGTATTTATAGTTTAATTTAATCATTTTATCTTTATTCTGTTGTTTCTTTCAGTGTTGCTATCTACCTAAACGACTGTGGTGTACATTACACGCTCATGCAGGCGTCAATCAATTCCATCAATCATGATTGATAAAAAAACGAGTGGTGACTATACGTACATTACGCGCTCATGCAGGCGTCAATCACTGCATTACACGGTAGGTTATTCGTCAATCACAACCGTGATTGTTGTAAAACTGACAGCCTGCATGAGCGTGTAATGTACGCCTATGGATATTGAAAAATAGAAAAAAAGAAAAGAATGCTGGCAACTTCCAATGTCAGTACAAGTAGTAGGTACACCGTTGCAGTGTAAGCACATACATATCCTAGTTACTCGTCCAGGTAGTTCTGTCCGCCATCGGCCGACAAAATCGGTTTTGGTGTACACGTACTGTAAGACATAATATATGACCGTAACGAACCTTCCCGTAAACCCCCTTTGCCCTAAAATATCCTGAGAGTGGACCACGTAAAGCAAGAGTACCACGAATGAAATTGTATGGGGCTAAATGATTGTACGAATATTTTGAATGAAGTCTACAATAAATACCTACCAACTTATAAGTATAACTTATTTCTTATGAGGGAAAATAGTGAGTAAGTAGGAAAGGTTCCCCCTGCCTATCCCGCAAAAGAAAGTAAAGTTATAGTAGTTATATATATATATATATATATATATATATATATATATATATATATATATATATATATATATATATATAGTCGTTTTCTACAAAAATATTTATTTCTTACAGTTCACAATAACATTACAAAGTTATAATGAAGTTATATTTTAATAAACTTGCAATTATATATATATATATATATATATATATATATATATATATATATATTTTGGAATTTATATTTTGCATGGCAGATATATATTTAGGTGTCGCCACCAAGGCGAAACAAAGTTTCGAAACGAATTCTAGTGGCGGCCATAAGCGCCAAGGTAAAGTAAAGGAACATTTCAAGATGTCAAAGCGGCAGACTTATTACTTTCACGATTTATTCGATAATTTTTTACACCTTTCACACGCGAACGTCTCTGTATCAACCGCCGGTCATATACTCTATAGGGGATTAACTGAAAATAACGTGCAGCTTATTGAAATAGGTATCGCAAGTCTGTCGTTCACTGGCTCTTAAACTATTAGGTATGTACGTTAAAATAGAAATATTTTATTCTATTTTAATATCCTTTAACCAACCGCCATAGCTCAGTAGCTGAGCACTCGGTGTAAACTTCAAAACACGCGAGTAACTTGGGTTCAATCCCTGCTGCCATCATACAATTGTTAATTAGAGTTTTAAGTGCTGATTTACCAAGTGCTCGGCGGTGAAGAAAAACATCGTGAAAGAACCCACATGCCTGATAAATTATAAAAAACTTCTTATTTGACATAACTTACCAAAACAAACTAGACGGATTTCTGTTTTTTTAAAAATTGAACTTACTGTCCACCTGCTAGTAAACAGCTACGACACCTGCGATTAACTTCAAATAAAGAAGGCTGCTGAGAGCCGTGGTAGCTCAGATGGTTAACGCTCGCTGTAAATATAACAGAACTCGAGTAACCCGGGTTCGATCGACCCGCCTGCACGAATGAAATTGTTAATTGCAATTTTAAGTGCTGATTTACCACGTGCTCGGCGGTGAAGGAAAACATCGTGAGGAAACCTGCATGTCTGAGACATGTGAAGTCCGTCATCACGCATTTGGGCAGCGCGGTGGACACTTCCTTGTGTCGTAATATTTTAAAGTATTCACAGTTTTTCTAAAAACCTGATGATGGATTCTCATACGCCATCACGACACGGTACTACCACGGGGCACTATCTATTTAGCCTAAATCCCCTCGGTAAGCGACAATTACAGAATAGAAAATAAGTAATTTTTTTTGCGAACGGACGCGCATAAGATCTTGAACACCGACGGAAACTCCACTAACTACGAAAAATAGTAAGGTATACTAGTGTTACGCCACAAGGGAGGAAAGTAAGACGTTACAATCCGCGTGGTATTATAACGCGGCATGCGATATCATACTTTCCTCCCGTTGTGCCGGTACTATTTTTATCATACCTCGATCGAAATGAATGTATCATGACATATACTTTTGACGTTTAAAAAAAATAAAGCTAGAAATTTAACGCATTCGTACTAAATTAATAAGTTATTGAGTCCGGGGGCAATGTGACATTTTCGTCGCTGAAAATTGGGTCGAAATACGAATATTTTAATCAAGTTGTGATAAAAAAAATATAACCAAATGTACTTAAAGACACTCCCTATCTTCGATTCACCAACACTCGTCTATACTTTTTACACAGCGTGCTCTGTCAACGGATATAGGCACAGATACAAGTCCTGTAAACCGGAATCGGTCGGCGATAGCCGTGGGAACATCCTCGAGCATCGCACCACTCGACCGATAAAAACATTAAGCCAGAATTTTAATTAACGAGAAAGATTTTGGATCGATTCTTTTACATTTGAGCGCAGTGGCTGAGCGTGCGGTTCTTCAGGGTCGCGCTTTGAATCCTGCGCGGTACGCCTACAAATAACATTTCCAATTTTTTGTAAATTTTGTGCAATTTATGTATTTAAAATGCTTCCTTTGCACCGTAGAAAAATTTGTTAAAAAAAAGACAAATAAATAAACTAAACGATTAAAACCGAAACATCTGAATGCGTAAAAATATTTAACTAAAAAGAGAAAGATAAGGTCCATTCGAACAACAAATATTTTGCAACATTAAATGTATTTGACTTGCAGATGAGGACAATACACAAAATATGTATAGTTTTTTTTTATAGAATAAGGATGACAAAGGAAGACTTAATCCACCTGAGGATAAGCGGATGCTGTGATCTATAATAGGAATCGACATCTATCTTTCGATTAAGAATCAAAAAAGCATATGCGTTGTCACTGTGTAGGTCTTACATGAAATATCTCGTTTTCATGGGAATAGTTCTCCGGTTCTCTACTCTCACCATACGAAGCACAGTAGCATTACGCTGCTATTTTACGCTGGTATAATAATAATAATAATATTCCACAACTATCACACAACGCCATCTAGTCCCAAGCTAAGCAGAGCTTGTGTTATGGGTACTAGACAACTGATAAACATACTTATATATTTCTAAATACATAAATATTATAGATAAATTACACCCAGACACAGAACAAATGATCGTGCTCATCGTACAAACATTTGTCCTGGGTGGGTTTCGAACCCACGACCTCCGGCATAGCAGTCAGGGTCACTAACCACTAGACCAACAGGCCTGTCATTGTATTCTGTAATAGCTAACCCTTCCCCGGTCGAGCTGACATATTTGTGCTACAACTATAATATAGCTGTAGCGTGGCTCTACCTGGTTTGTTCTAAGTTTAGTCTTTAGTATTAAACAATTTAATTTGTTGATTAAAACTATTTTTAGGCTTTTATCGCGTTTAATTTTAATTACTTTTTAATAATTAAAATTAAACGCGATAAAATCCGTAAAAGTTTTTTTAATCAATGTTCGCGTAAATATAACAAATCACAATGTTATTTGTTTCGACTAAATGATGTTTTTATATTTTTGTTTGTCCCTGCCTGATGAAATACGGCCATCTCCGATATTAGATTTGCCGTAATCGCCATGTTTACCTGGCGAATTGGCAATCGCTGTACCAAAACTCTCGCGTCTTGTACGCTGCTACCCGTCGGTTATCCGGGTATTTAATTTAAGGTATATACGGGCCCCAACATCCAAGGAATGTGAGTGCTTAGCACCTTTACTTTAAATGATATAATAATAGAGAATATATAGTATATATCGTCTCTAAACTATAGGATGAGAAATTGTGTGGTAGTGTTGGAAATCCTAGTTCGCAAGGTACTATACAATATGTAACAAAAACTCTGTGGTTCCCGTTAAGTGTGTTATCAGAATCAGTATCCAAATATATAGAAATAATTTTTTTTTCAAAAAAACGCATTTAAAAAATATAATTTTTCTGAAAAAAAATTAATTTGCAAATTGTATGTGGTTTTATTTCCTCTAACTCACACGAGTATCGGTAATGCGGTGTCTTTGACAATCCTTTTACTCCTCGGCCAATGCAGATATAATAAAACCACACACAATTTGCAAATTATTTTTTTTTTCATTAAAATAATTTTTTAAATGTGTTTTTAAAAAAATATTTCTACTGATTCTGATAACGCAGTTAAAGCAAGTTATCACAGGGTTTTGGTTACATGTTGTATAACCAGGATTAAGAAGCGAATGTTTCGGTGGTTTTGACACCCAGAAAGGATGAATGGTTAAAGTATTCTTTTTTTTTATAGGACATGGTGACAAACGAGCACACAGTCCACCTGATGGTAAGTGGTTGCTGTGGCCCATAGATCTTTACATCTATCTTCGATCACGAATCAAAATTTAGATGCGTTGTCACCCGTGAGGACTAAGATGGAATGCCTCATTTTCAGTAAAAAGGGTCTCCAGTTCTCTACACTACCATACGAAACACAGCAGCAATAAGCCACTATTTCACGCTGGTATTCTGTGAGAGCGTGGTCCTTTCCAGGTCGAGCCGACCCATTCGTGCTACAACTATACTATTAATATAACTGCAGCATGGCTCTACCACGTACAAATCGTATTCGTAATAAAGTGCAGTATACAGCAGAGTCGGCAAGGAGAGTTCCTTGCTGACTCGGTCACTGATACTAGACAGAAGTGTATTGATCAAATTGGTGCTATATTGAAAATAGGCCAAATTGTACCGCTAACTGATCGGCGTATGTTTGCCACATATAATGAGACGTTCGAGCATATAGACATTTTTACATGCTCAAAGGAAAAGTTTCGTGATCTTTTATACAAGACACTTTTCAAATAATAATTTTGTTACCTTAGTCGCATTATAATATCATTGTTGACCATACTTTGACGTTTGTATAATACCTTCTGTACAGCTGCAGGTCTCCTCTATCCCAAGAGGTAATCTGTGAACAGCACAGTGGTCTGCATTATTGCGTATTTAAGTTACTGTACTATATGTGTGTCATATATATATATATATATATATATATATAATGTAGCTGTTAGCTGTTCCACTTTGAATAAAATAAAATAAAAATAAAATAAAGAATTTATTCGTAGATAAATGAATGTGTAAGAACCGAGAGACGTATGTCACGATCGTGCTGGAGGAATTTGAAATCTCTGCCTACCCCTTTGGATGACAGGCGTAAGAGTATGTACGTGAAATAAACATAAAATTTAAAAAAAAAAAACTAGTAAATATACTTGTATTTTATTATGAACTTTTAGAACACACTTATACCGGAATTAATATCTTAAAAGTAAAGTAAAGTTACAGCCCATATACGTCCCACTGCTGGGCACAGGCCTCCCCTCATTTCTGAGAGGGTTTTAGGGCAAGGAAGTCTCCGCCGTGCTGCCCCAATGCGTGTTGGCGAACTTCACATGTCTTCGAAATATTTTTTTTCTTATTCCTCAGACATGCAGGTTTCCTCACGATGTTTTCCTTCACCGGCGAGTACGTGGTTTTGCAAAAATTGCAATTAACAATTTCATTGGTGCCGGCGGGGATCGAACCCGGGTTACTCGCGTTCTGTTATATTTATAGCGAGCGTTAAGCATCTGAGCTATCACGGCTTCTGATATATATATATCTCTGATATATCTTATATCTATAAAATATAATTATTCTGTACTCGTATATGTGTTTGTCGCTGAACTCCTCTTTAACGGCTGGACCGACTTGGATAAATTTTTTTGCGTGTTCGAGTTGTTCCCTGAATGGTTTAGATTTATAATTGGAACCTGTTATCGAGATCGAGAAATCACCCGTAAAGATATATCTATATCTATATAGTACGTGAGGATAATATGGTCATCCGTTTAATATGGTCACTTTCTTGTAACTCAGAAACAACAGCCTTGTTTGTATAGATTACTCTGTGATTAGTATTAAATTAATAGCTTTTCATTAGTTAATCAAATAATAAAGGGTCAAAAGGGCTCAGCTTTATCGACGTCATTTGGAATTTTGACATTATAGAAAATATTTTAGTCGATCTTAGTGTTGTGTAGTGTAGTCACAGATTAGGTAATCTGTGAGTGTAGTTAGTTTTTTTAAATTGACTTTAGAAGTGTTCCTAATTATTGCCATAGCTTGTTTGCAATTTTTTTCTTAATATTTATATATTCTAGAGACTTCAATTTTATTTATTTGTAAGGTACGTGAGGGTAATATGGTCACATTAAGCTTCACCACCCTATAAATTCAAAACTAGGAGAGGGACAGAGACAAAAACACAAAATCGTATCTATAACTTATGTTATAGATACGATGTATTTAGCAAAAAGCCGTTATTTTGAACAGAGACTTATATCACACAAAAAAATCGTATCTATAACATTAGTTATAGATAAGATTTTGTGTTTTTGTCTCTGTCCCTCTCCTAGTTTTGAATTTATAGGGCGGTGAAGCTTAGGTGAACATATTATCCTCACGTACCTTACAAATAAATAAAATTGAAGTCTCTGTTCAAAATAACAGCTTTTTGCTAAATACATGTGAAAGCATATACGGTACTTATAACAAAAATCCATTTTTAAACTTTTTGTCCGTCTGTCTGTTTGTTCCGGGTAATCTCCGAAATCGCTGGACCGATTTTGACGGGATTTTCGCTGGCAGATGGCTGAAGTTGTAAGGAGTATCTTAGGCTACTTTTATTTTAAAAAAGAATTAGAGTTCTGTGCAAAAAATTAATACATACATACATACATAAACACTCACGCCTGTCACCCAGAGGGGTAGGCAGAGACTACAGACTTCCATTTGGTACGATCCTGACACACCTCTCTCGCCTCCTTCACATCCATATACCTACGCATACATGCTCGTCGGTTAAGGGTACTCCTAATTTGACCCGTTTTCAATAAATCGCCAATTTGGTCGATAAATTTTGACCTAGGACGTCCCTTTCCGACTCTGCCATTCACTTCTGCAACATAAATTTTCTTTGTCACTCTTTCCTCATTCATTCTTTCCACATGACCAAACCACCGAAGCATTCCTTTCTTAATCCTGGTCACAACATCATCTTGCAAACCACACTCTTCTCTTATCACACAATTTCTCACCCTGTCATTCAGATTCAGCCCTAACATACTTCTTAACGACCGCATTTCTACTGCGTTCGTTTTACTCTCGTGCTTCTTCTGCCACACTCAACTTTCACTACCATACGTTAATGTAGGGACCAACACAGCATTGTGAATTTCCATACGTGCCTTTTTCGACACATTTTGAAAAATTTAAACCCATGAAATCCATCGTAATAAAATCTACGCGGGGGAAGTCGCTGGGGACGGCTTGTATATATATTAGGTAAGATATTTATTACAACAAGCAACATGTGGTACATATTGTGGTTATGATTAATTCAGCATCAGTCATCGTTTAATCTTTTCGTCAGGAGGAAAAATATATACCTAACCAGAGATGATAAAGCGTTGGTTAGCGCCAACTATGGCTTATCAGTGCGGTAACCGGAAGTTTATGGCGCCGTTTTAAAATGTATCAGGCATTCAATGCTTGCGATGCTTCTTCACTAGCCGGGATAAATTCACTTCTGGAAATGGCCCTTTTTTACTGTAGAAAGGATTTGCCTCGCCATCCCTCCCATCTATAATGAAATCCCCAATCTTCACAATGTGTCATATTTACAACAAACGCTGCGTTCATCACACAATCTGACATAAGTACATTCTATTCAACTAAATAAATAAAAAACAAGTACTTATAGATACTTCTCATATTTACGCGAACACTACATACACATTGAATAAAACTACTTTTACGGATTTTATCGCGTTTAATTTAGTTGATTTTAATTCCTGAGGTTTCGGGTGCTTTTCAGCACCCATGGTCACTGAGGGACAGGAATCGATGTTCTTTCGTGAAGATTTGTGGTCTATCAAACCTGATGTAATGGCGGGGGCCGTTTAGGATATGATCACAAACTGCCGACTTCCCGTAACATTGGTGTTTCACGTCAGCTATATGTTCTTTTACGCAGGTTAAAAAAGTATTTTTTAACTTTTTCACTTTCTGCTATTGTCTTTGTAATATTGTATACGAGGGCGTTTGTGTTGTTGTAGATGCTATCCTTATTAGTCTTTACGTAATATTTAATCCTCGTGGAAGTATGTTTCCATTTTATTTTTTATGAGATATATATAGATACAACAGAGAAGTTGTACTTCCTCGTACAGCTTCTCTGTGGAATTGCTTACCACCGGCGATTTTTCCGGACCGATATGACTTAGAGACCTTCAAGAAAAGAGCTTACTCCTTTCTAAAAGGCCGGCAACGCATCTGCAATTCCCCTGATGTTGTGGTGGTTCATGGGCGGCGGCAGTCACTTATCGTCAAGTGAGCCACATACTCGTTTGCCCTTCTTCTATTAAAAAAAAGTAGTAAATCAGCACTTAAAATAGCAATTAACAGTTTTGTTGGTGCCGGCGAAGCTCGAACTCGGCCGGAGTCTTTGAGTGTCCACAATGAAATTTACAGCGAGCGCCAAATATATATATATATATATATATATATATATATATATATATATATATATATATATATATGATAATGCATTAATCCAAAGTGCGAATTACTTTAGTGATCGTAGTTCAAATGACGTCATTATCGGTATTACTAATTTGTTTACTACTTAGATCCGAGCGCATGCTTCGGCACGTGATTTTTGATGTTATCGATCTATACATACATATAAATAATTGATTTAATAAATTTGTCCATCCATCTTTTATGATTTAATTATCTGTTATTCATTTCTTTTGAGCACAGGCTAAATTTGCATTTAAAAATGCAATTAACATTTTCTTCCGGTGGGTGTTAATCATGAACTATTGAAAAAAAAACATTGTGAGAAAATCTGCACATTTGAGAGATTAATAAAATATTAATTAAATAGAAGTTACGTGAAGTACACCACCACACATTAGTTCAGCGCGGGGAACATTTCCTTGCTCTAAGGCTCTTTTGGGAATGAGATAAACGCTCCAACAAACGAACAAATATTTGCTTTGCCAATTTTTATAACAGATTTTTCCACCAATAGTTTACACTTCTTAAGCAAAGTAGTCTTTGTTTCGTCGAATACACATATTTTAAATATCTATAATATTAAATACGAATACATATAATAATTATAATATTCATTTGCATTTGTAAATGTCCTCTGGATCGAAACAACCAGAGAGGGATCAGGTACAGGATCAATCTGCTTTCCGATGTACGAAATACCGTCATCTTTTTGACTCCGGGTTGACTGAAAATTTCTCAATAGAAAAACCCAAAACTAATAATAGCTCGACCAGGGATTCGAAACCGGGATCATATGATCATTAGTTGCCCTTACAAATACTAAATCTACGAAATATATTTAATAAGAAATAATAATTACAATCGTGTGAACAAAACTGCACGCTTAACTTGTTTTAATGAAATATTCCATGGTACAAATTGTGTCAATGTGTAATATAAATTTTCTTAGAAACACTAGAGTTCATAATGAAATCATGGAATTTAATAGAGGAAAACAAAATCAATACCCTACGTAAATTTATCGTTGTAAAATAATTAAAAAAAGATAACGTATGGCTGAGAGTTGAGACTCGGATTGCTTGACCTTTTTACCCAATTTTCATTTGGTTTAAAATAATTGTAAGTTCAATTTTATTTTAATAATTGATATAAGAAGTTGGATACGATAAGAAAAATAAATATCTTGAGATTCCTGATGATGTATTCATTAGGTAATTTTCGAGATATGCGTGACGAAAAGTTTGCAAGCAGTTAAAACTCTCGGTTGCCTAACTCTGTCGTTCGAGCACAGCGCGGCAACAATAGATCGTTAAAAAAGTATTATATTATAAGTATTCAAATTTCTTGCAGTCTGGAAAACATGGTATTTGAAATTTGAACTTCCGCAAATCGGACCTACCAAAAAATTCAAAAGGGAATTAATGTACGTCTGATTTAATTGGAATTAAATAATCGCGCAATATTACCCTGCCCGGTAATGATGACACCGTCATAGTTTATCTGTCTGACTACAAATTTCCGACCGAAGCTATCATCTTTTTTAGCGAAATTGTGTCGTGGCTCTTACTGAATTGTCTTACACAAGACACCGGTATAAAGAACGAGTGACAGCTTGTTTGGAATATTTATTAAAGAATGAGTAAAAAAACAAGCTTTTTAACTTCTATGAAAATCAATGATTTTCAAAAAATCGGGAAGTTATTTCACCCTGGTTTTCGAAAATCGAGCTATCATCAGATCTCTATGTGCCTTTGCGATACCTTCTCACCGCGCTGAATTTACATTTTCTATAAATTTAGACTGAATCGTCACGGTAGATTCGAAGAAAACCTCAAAACTTCGAGTTTTTCTAATTTTCCAAAAACCTTTTTTTAGATTTTTTCGACAGCCTTGTTTTGATCAATTCTTTAATGTAATCAGTAGTAATGTAATCTTTTACTCATAAAACGACGTCGATTGGCGTGAGCCGCATCAAAATCGGTTGATTCATTCGAGAGATATCGTTGACGAAGGAAATCTGGAAAAAGTGTTTTTTCAAAATAACTTAAAATTTTTCCGTTAAACATTTTTTGTAACAAGTTTTTATGTTATGCAAAAACTGCGTCGATTGCCGCAAAACCGCATCAAAATCAGTTGATCCTGAACCTGTTACGACGTTTTTAAGCCCGAAGAGCTTTGAAGGGCTTTGCATTTGAAATTAGAGGGAAATTGCAAGGATGGCCTGTAGGGTCAACCGTATTTTTTTAGTAAAGCAGAAGTAGTAGGTAACGAACTTACAGTTCAAATTATTATGATAATTGGCTATTACATTATCAGAAGCCGCAACACAGTAGTACAAACACTGCTATTTGGCGGCAGAAGTATATATGAAGTGGTATAAATCGCAGCACGTAGTTCTAGCGCTGAACGAAACGTGGAGGCGATAGCTGCGAATGACGTATCAGTACAGGGGACGGAATGCAACTGAAGAGCCAATCAGCGCGTGCGAACGATACCGTTAGACTTTCGTGCCACGAGTCGTATCTGTCCAGACGGAATCCTAGGCAGAAAAGGAGTTCTACTACCTATTAACAACTAGTAGCATATATTTATTTATACTATAATTCAGACATAATGGTTTTTTTTAATTCTGTTGCTCGTTCTGTTCTTTGCGACCGAGATTGGTCAATCGCTCTAGGCCACTGCTGCTTCACGACAACGCAAGACCACACACTGCACAACAGACAACTGGTACTAAGTTAGATGAGATGAGATGCGGCAGTCCAAACCGCCTTCAAAGATTATATTAATTCTCGCCTCCATGGTTTTTTAGTAAAGGGGTCAATGAACTACCTATGAGATGGCAAAAGTGCATAGATAACAACGGTGCATACTTTAATTAATTAAATATATCTTACACGAAAACAAATTGACTTTATATTCATTCAGTACAAAACGCCAATTTCATATATAAGGACCCAATATTTACCCAACTCACGTCTTTGATTCTAGACTTCAAAGGCATGTTTAAAAAATAAAGCAAACCTGTAGTTAGCAACAGACGCTGCCACTTGTATCGTTAAAAAAGATCGTAAAAATGTGGAAAACGCGAATTCTAAATTTAAACTGACATTAACATTCCAAAAAGAACAGGTACGATCGTAAAATGTGCAGGGGAGCATTTCGATGGCATTGTTGTGTCCGTTGCCTTTCCGTAGCTAGCTGTATATTTTAATATAATAAAGTTTAAGTTATATAATATATAGCAACAGTTATTAATGTTAATCAGTATAAATTGCTTTCATTAGTTTGATCAATAAGTAACAATAGCGTGAAGCGCAGTAATAAAATATTCATGAATGTTTTACAGTAAAAGATTATAGGAAATTTATTGTGGAATGCTACAATTCGCGAATTTTATGTGAATAAATAAGATTATATAGAATAAAAAGTGATAGACTTAATACTTATAAAAAGTAACGAAAAATATGAACAAGGCCAATAAAAAATCCCTACTGCGTAAAAGTGTTTGGTGAAAAAAAACTCTAACCTATGTAACTTTCAAAACAAGTCGTTTAAGTTACAGAGAGTGTCAAGGAAATAGACACATAATTTAAACATTTAAATACAATAGAAAAACATTAGTCTCCTTCTGGGGCAGTTGGATAAAAAACAAACTGTGTAACCTTATTTATAGAACGAGGCATTAAGCGTTGAGGTTATGAAAATAGAAAACGCTTTCATCGCTTTTCCGTAGTTAAGGGAGGAATTCGTTTACCAAGAAACAAAGTTACTTTTGTGCGGTATATGGATATTTTTTATTTTGCTTCTTTAATTATTCTAATAAAAGAAAAAGTATTCAGGAGACAAAAATTAAAAAAAAACACTAGCTGTCTGGGACAATTTAATTATAATTTATGGATATGATTGTTAAATTTTGATTATGTACTATATTAAAAAAATAGTAATATACTTAAAACCAAAAGGAAAAGCGCGATGCCATCGAGCCTATTAGCGCCGAAAATAATACATTAATAAACAAGGGCGAACCCTCTGTCGGCTGCCTTGGAGCACGGTATGCGAAACGATCGAGACTCAAGGTATGTAAGGACGTCTCTACCCAGTGTTACCATGTATCACGTTACTTAAAAAGGACATACACTTTTTAATATTTGTAAAAAAATATCTTTAAATTAATTTGACATGTTCCTTTTAGAATTAGCCAAATATAGAAGACAGCAAATTCATTTAAAATAAGACTTTTATAATTGTTATGTATATTTAATATTCTCGTAACATCTTATGTTGCCAGTAATAACATATGGATCTGAGACATAGTTATTCGCTGCTTGCCGCTAAATGAGCTATAGAGAGGACTTTACTCGTAGTTTTACTGCGTGATAGACTTTGTAACGACAATATCCGCAGTCTACTGCGGATACCACAGTAACAAAAATAGTCCAAAAAAATGAAGTGGCAATGGATCTGCCATATAGTTTAAAGAACCGACAACCGATGGGGATGAAAGCTTCTAGACAAGCAGTCCAGTCTACACTGGTCTGCTATACTACCTACCAATGACACTACACCCACACAAAATGGGACAAACACTGTTAAGATTATGAATGGGGCGCGTAGCACCCGTAGACGGGCACGACGCGCTCCAGCACCGCGTACACACCGTACACCCGCGTTTCTGGACGGTTCTCACCGCCCAGACTATCGACCGACACGAGCTGAACAGTTAGAGGCGGGGTTCACACTCCCCCCCTCGGGGAGCGGTTAGATAGCTCAATAACGCCTAAAAAGACGATGTGATGATTTGTAACAATACCAAACCATAAAACATTTCATCATCATCCTCACCTCATTGCCTTTCCCCTTTTTTAATTAGCTCGCGGTCTTGCAGGCAGCGAGCCCTGAGTCAGATGAAGAACAGTCGCATTGACTAACAGCGATAACATACAGAAAATAGACTACCTACCAGTAAGCAAAGTGTAAGTCGGCCCAACATCAGATGTAGTGATGACCTGATAAGGGATGTAGATGGATGCAGGTGGTTCTGGACCGTATTTAGTGGCATTTCTTGGGAAAGCTCATGTTCAGCTGTAATGATGATGATAATACCTATAATTATCAAAAATAAACTACTCAGTAATACTATCGGAAGTCATTCAAATCTAAGATTTATTATAATTAACGTCATCTACAGAAACAAAGTGGTTATAAAATATTTTATTGATCTCTTGGGTGTCGCAAAAAGAGATATTTTCGCCTGATCCGTGATTTGAACCTGGAAAAACATGATCAGCTTTCGCGCTTACGATGACTAGAGCAACGAGGCAGGCAAAAATATACAAAAGTTTAACATGTAGATATACAGGTGACAGTTTTATCAGTTTTGCATCAAATAATTCAATATCAGCTGAATGATTTTACCGAACTAATCCGATCTACAAGCCGAAATAATAACAGCAGTTTACGCTTCACTTCACCTTGATAAAAAATTATAATCCCATCTGAGCATTCTAAACATCCGTATATAAGAGATGATGTGAAGTACAACCATTGGTGAAACTCCAAGTAACTTTTAAAATAAGGTCATCCTGTCCTACTTTGAAAAAATATAATATGGTTACAATAATCAGTATAAAGTCGGATTTGTGATCCTTTTTTTTTTCGTTCTGTTTGTGTCACCGTGTCGCGATGAGAGAGCTATAGCGTAGCAGTGTTTACAAACTGATATTTATAGAAGGCCCGCTACGTAAATTTTAGAGTTTTTATTTCATACACACATTAATAATTTAAAACCAATTGAAAATATATCATATAGGAAACATATGTCTTAGATTAATCGAAAAGTTTCCAATTATTATTTTGGAAACACAATTAAGATACAAAAAGAATAATTTTTATTATCTATAATTAAGGTATTTTAATCGATATATTATATTATTAACACTATGTGATGGCAATGCACAAGAATCTATCGCTTTATGGGAAATTCCAGAAAAATATTACGGCTTCCGATAGGTGGCGGTATAAGTATCATGTTTTCTACACCGTAACGTAACTATTAGAAGTAATAGTCAGGTCAGTGAGACAGGCAGAAGCGTCCTGTATTCGTCTCCGAATCTGGCTGTTAACCGTAAACCATTGGGGCAAATCCTGCTACAACGAGAGAAGCCTTCTCCAGCAGTGGAATTTTACCAACTTATGTAGAAGGTTTATAAGTACTGATTGAAAATTATAAAGGAATTCCAATCATGAATACTATGGCGAAAGTATTTGAACGTATACATTGTAAAGAAATTTATCTCGTCATTTCTCAAGCTATTCCCGATAACCAATACAACTTCTTTAAAAATCACTTCACTACAACTAATTTAGAATGCTTTTTTAAGTTCTTTGTAACTAATACGGACAAAGCCGGCAAAGTCGATATAATTTATGTGCAATTCGAGAAGGTTTTACATACTTATGACATACTCTTAAACTTTATTAGCTTAGAATAGCTACGTGCGTTCTTATCAGATACAAGCAGTTATTTTGCATGAATATCGAACTAACTTTATCACTATCCTTAAGGTCGTTCCGCAGGATTTTTCTATAATCCCTGTTGTCATCGGATATTTTTTAAACACTAGAATTATCTCATGTATGCAGAAAATAAAAAATATTCCGTAACATTTTAACATACATTATTGTTAACCAATGCAAAGCTATCTCGACTGTCTAATATCATACTATAATAAAAACATAATCATAGTTAACATAAAAAGGTGTAAGTATTTTTTAATGTTAACTATTTACACCTTATACATCCTATTACATATTACTACACGTTTGAAGGTACATTTATCGAAAGAGTAAACATGATACGGGACTTAGGATACGCAAGAACCTCTTCAACGATATACTTATGTTATAAAATAAATCAATCAGTATTTAAAGTAAGCTACAGGAAAGAAACTAGAGCCGTGATAGCTCAGATGGTTAACGCTCGCTGTAAATATAACAGAACGCGAGTAACCCGGGTTCGATCCCCGCCGGCACCAATGAAATTGTTAATAATAATAATAATATATTTTTATTTCAGACCATAGTCCATATAAAAAAGTGTTAGTAAACAATTAACTTATGTAACTATGTTAATACAAAATGTGTTAGTGACTATTACTTATGCTATGTTAGTCCTTAATCTACCTTAACCTATTCAGCACCAGCGTGGGCGCTGAGGCCTAGTGCCGGTGTGCACATCATTCCAGCTCCTCCAGAGAGGGCTGTCTAGCTTAGAGGCCAACGCGCTGAGAAGGGTGTTAGTGCTTCTCACAAGCCTGCTCATCATGGACGCGGCACGCTTTTGCACAATCGCGTAGAAGTCATCCACACGACTGTCCGCAAACATTGCCGATGCACTGCAGTTTCGCGGCTTCCTCAACATCGCCCTCAGCACATTGTTGTATTGCACTCTCAGGGCGCCGTAGGTCCGCTGCGAATAGCCCGTCCACAGACTGCACGTGTAGAACGATTGGCAGTAAGCTTTAAACAACGTTATCTTAACCTGCTTTGTACACCGTGCAAATCTGCGGGCCAACATGTTGCCTCGCACCGCCAGCGCCCGGCGCTCGCGTTCAATGTCGCTGTCATCCTCCAGGCTGTCGGTTACTATATGGCCAAGGTACCTGAACTCAGTAACCTGTTTAAGGGGACACCCACATAGTTGAAAGGTGGGTTTCAATATGGGTAGCTTATTTTTCCCCTTGAACACAAGAAACTCACTTTTGTTGGAGTTGTAACTGAGTCCATGTACCTTAGCATACTCTTCACAAATTTGTATTAATCGCCTAAGACCACTGATTGAGGGGCTCAACAGAACCATGTCGTCAGCATAACTAATGTTGTTTATACTGACCCCATCTACCGAACAACCGACACCAGCTCTACTGAGGCTCACAATCAGTTGATTTACATACAAATTGAACAGCCTAGGTGACGTCAGCCCTCCCTGCCGTACTCCACACCCCAGGCTATAATCTTCGCTCAACGCATCATCCCACCTCACCACATTTTTCTGGTTACCATACCAATACTCGAACAAAGCGATTAGCTCAGGCTTTAAACTGGTTTCGTTCCTAAGCTTTTGCCACAAGATTTTGTATAGCACTCGATCAAACGCTTTAGACAGATCCAAAAAGCAAGCATATACCGGTGTTTTTCTATCAGTGTAATACCGCACAGTCTGCTTGAGGCACAGTATTGCGCTCTCTGTTGAAAGTTCCGGTCTAAAACCAAACTGCGCATCGTGCACTTGGAAAGATTTACGTAACTGCGCGTCGAGCAGACTGTCGACGACTTTAGCTGTTATTGTTGCCAAGGATATCGGCCTATAATTGGATCTGTCCGCCGCATCGCCCGTCCTGTTTTTAATAATAGGCACTACCACTGTTCTCATCATAGCCTCTGGAAGGTAACTGTGGCTTACACAAAGATTGTACAGTAGCTTGAGGACTCTGGCAATGTGCACACCCGCATATCTCAAATGTTCAACGCTGAGGCCATCATGTCCCGGCGACTTACCACGTTTCATGTTTCTAATTGCATCATTCACTTCCTTGAAAGTGAAACGCAAGGGGCTAATCCCCGAGTTCACGATGTCCTCACCGTCGTCCAAACTACAATCTATCTTGCTAGGATCCACTTTGAACTGAGCCTTGAACATATTAGCAATGTTTTCACTTCCAGTTATGCCACCCACTTCTGCTGGAAGAGGCACCCGAGCATTCAGGCCTTTCGTTTGCTGCCAGAACTCTCCGAATTTCTTCGCCTCGCATGACATTGCTAATATGTCCATCTTGATTTGTTCCGCATTGTCTTGGCACCACTTAAGCTTGCTCTTAAAAGCCCTGCGCGAGTCTCGCATATCCTCATACAGAGCTCCACATGTCGGCCGTACTGCCCAAACCCAGGTTTGAAAGCAGAGACGAGCCTTTATATGCGCCGGTCTCACATGTCTATTCCACCCTGTGATGTAGCCTTTCTTATTTCGTTTTAAACATTTATGGCTGTAACTCGCAGCATCCAGCAATATAGATGTAATATCGTCATACAATTACTCTATGTTGTGTTCCGGTTTGTCACACATCTTATCAGAACAATCCCTCAATTCCGCCGGAAAGTCAAGTAGCCTTAGCCTGCTATTACAAAATTCAGCATACAGTTTTATCTGATCACTATCATAAATGTTAATAAATTTTAAGTGCTTATCTACCACTCGGCAGTGAAGGAAAACATCGTGAGGAAACCTGCATGTATGAGGAATAAGAAAAAAATATTTCGAAGACACGTGAAGTTCGCCAACACGTATTGGGGCAGCGCGGTGAACTTTTCCTTGCCCTAAAACCCTCTCAGAAATGAGGGGTAACCTGTGCCCAGCAGTGGGACGTATTGAGGCTGTAACTTTACTTTACTTTACAGGAAAGAATATTTTTTCGTGTTTATTTTAGGCGATGAGGGCCGTTAGTTTATAATCCCTGCGAGAGAGGTTGTGTGGTCGCCGGCGCTAATGAGACGAGAACATTTTGAAAGCACACATATTTTGTCGGCGATATGTAAAAGAGATAAGTAGCGCGGACACACATTATTATTAAAATTATAACGTAGATATTAATTATACGGGTTATTGCATCGGTGCAGTTTAAAAGCGACTTATATTACTACTAAAATACTTACATGGTTTTTATTCAAATTTTTATGTGTTCTGTGCAAAATTCAGCGAAACGGAATACTTAGCCGGTTAGTAAAAATCAAAAGAGGTTAAAATTAAATTTAGCGTATTAGAGAAGAAAGTATCATACTATTCGAGAGTAATTAGTGTTTCATAGCTCCAGGTCTCGGCCGCATCTCTCGAAGCGCTCTCGATCGTCGCAGGTCAGCTGCTAGAAAACTTATGCGTCCGATACGCCTCTGAGTATATAATATGCATCGGACAGCGGTCGCTGAGTGCGGCAAATCTCTTTTATTGTACATTATTATAAAGGAATGAAATTATTCTTTATAATATATTAATTAAATTAAAAAAAGTAAAGTTAAAATATAAAAAAAGAATTATCCTATATAATATATTATTATAAAGGATGGAAAATTTTTCATCGCACTAACTCTCAAGAATTAGCGGAAGCTTGTGCCTAGCAGCATTTATTTATTTCACTTAAACACTTTATTACCGGATGACCGAGCTTTGCTCGGTTTTTTTTGAAATTACATTTATAAATTACATACCGATGAAACATAAATAATATTTTTTGATCTTATTGACAGAATAGAAAAAACTGAACTGGTTATTTGAATAAAAAAATCATATGTGCAATTAGTTTTATTAAAATTTTAGTATTTTTAAAAAATACTAAAAACAGGGGTTGAAACAATAGATTTTCTCACAAAAAAAGGGAACTTGAAAAAAAAAAGGAAAAAAAGTCAGACCAAAAGCAGGACGCGAACCACGGAACTCCGATATCACGCGCGACTGACATCGCACCTGAGGTATTACGATCGTTAGTGATCTGACAAAATTTACCTTCTTATATTGTAGCAGTTTTTTTATTGCCTGAAAACGCGGACAAAAGGACATTTTCTAAAAATAAATCCTAGCTAGATCGATTTATTGCTCCCGAAACTCCCTGGACACAAAATTTTATGAAAATCGGAGCCGTTTGCGAGATTCCGATTATATATATATATATATATATATATATATATATATATATATATATATATATATATATATAATAATTGCTCCTTTAAAGGTATAGGATTACATTCACCATAAACGAAGAGCGGACATGATCCCAGTTAATGACTATAATCCTCGATCCGTGATTATAATCCTTGGTTATCACCTCAGTGACATCAGAGAGTAATTGTGTTCTTTGTCTGTCTGTGATTGTAGTAATTGTGTTCTTTTGTTGTCTGTCTGTCACAGAGGTTATTTTTTCTAACGGTGTTTCACGTAGTTGATTAAAATTTGACATGGTTATTAAATTAAAATGCGATTAAAAATCACTAAAATGGTAAAAGGCCGGCCATATAGCTTGGGGACCATTGATAGAATCAGGCGCTACTTTGCGGAAATCCATTATAATAAATAATTTATTACTTTGCAACCTTCCGCTAACTAATTACAATGATGTGTCTATGTATACCGCTTAGCGGTCAGTTGCCGTAGAGTCTACACTTGAACGGAAAGAGTCTATCTACATTACCTGAGGATGACTCGTGTAGTGCACCAAAACGTTTGAAGAAAATCAGCTGGTGAATTGTATGTTTTTTATCGCTCTCTTCCCGGTCGTGCGTGGAAAAATACAGATCCATACATTTTTTATCTTAATTTTGGTAAAAAGACATAATAATCCAGATATTCTGACCTTCTGTGTTCGTCCATCGTACCGTCGTCCGTCTTATAGAATCACGGTTGCGCCACCTAGCTGAATTTAATTTTGCAACATATTCAATTTTCCCACGGGAATGATATGTTTTTCCGCGGAAAAAGTAGCCTATGTCACTCTACAGCCACCGAACTATCCCCATACAAAAAATCATGTCATGCCAACGCTCTGTTGCGACGTGAAAGAAGGACAAACTTGTGCAACATATTCGATTTTCCCACGGGAATGAGATGTTTTTCCGCGGAAAAAAGTATCCTATGTCACTCTACAGCCACCGAACTATCCCCATACCAAAATTCATGCCATGCCGACGCTCTGTTGCGACGTGAAAGGACAAACTTTTGCAACATATTCTATTTTCCCACGCGAATGATATGTTTTTCCGCGGGAAAAAAGTAACCTATGTCACTCTACAGCCACCGAACTATCCCCATACAAATAATCATGCCATGCCGACGCTCTGTTGCGACGTGAAAGAAGGACAAAAGTGGTAGAGCCACGCGGCAGCTTTGCTGTTGCACGTATGGGCCGGCTCAAACCGGGGTGGTACCACGACCTTACAGAATACCGACGTGAAGTGGAAGCTCTGCTTCCGCGCTTCGTCTGGTGAGTGCAGGTGGCCGGAGGCCCAAATCCCCCCCCCCCATCAACATGGTAGCGGAATTAAATAATGATAGACTACCCCAGGAGGGTACCAGCACCCCTGGAGAATCCCTCGCTGAGCATCCACGACCATGTTTCTCCACTTCTGAGCGTGGGTGCTCAGGCTGCCCCGCGTATTCTGGGGGGGGGAGGCAAAATTCCGCTCAAGACTACAACTGCTCGGGGCAAACGGAGCAACAAGACCACGGTGACCCTTGCCACGCTGTTCGTGAATTTCTGCAATGTCAGGGGACTTCACTCTAACCTAAACGCCGTCCACTACCATCTCAAGACGGCGAGGCTGACTCTGCTCTTTCTGACCTAGACGCAGGTGTCCTCTCCGGCTGATGTCTCGTATCTCTCCTACCCGGGGTACAAACTGGAACACTCCTTTGTGCCTCGGGCTGGAGTTTGCGTTTACGTCAGAGAGGACATCTGTTCTCGACGCCTCGGCAGACTTGAAGGTTCGGACCTGTCCATCCTTTGGCTACGCGTAGACAACGACGATCATCCGCGCGTCTACGGGTGCCTCTATAGGTCCCATAGCGGTAATGCCGAAACAGACCGACTCTTCGACCACGTCCAAATGGCTGCGGATTCGTTGCTACAGCAGATCCCCTCCGCAGAGGTCGTGATCCTCGGCGACTTTAACGCCCATCACGCCGAATGGCTTGGTTCACGTTTAACCGATCATGCGGGGAGATCTGTTCATGATTTTGCCTTGGCATATGGTCTGACACAACTGGTTACTTCGCCTACGCGGATTCCAGATGTGGAGGATCACCTTCCCTGTTGGACCTTCTGCTGACCTCTCACCCGGACGGATATCAGATTTCCGTCGACGCCCCTTTAGGCTCCTCGGACCATTGTCTCGTCCGGAGTGTTGTGCCACTCACGCTGAAATCGCGGTTGCATTCTGCAGGCTGCCGCCGTGTTTGGCACTATAGGTCAGCCGATTGGGATGGGATGCGGTTTTTCTTTGCATCCTACCCTTGGGGGCGGGTTTGCTTCTCGCCGGATGATCCCAACGTTGTTGCGGATTCTGTTACTGATGTGGTACTTCAGGGTATGGAACTTTTTATTCCTTCCTCTGTGGTGCCCATTGGAGGCAAATCTCAGCCATGGTTTGGTCGCTTCTGTAAAATAGCATCATGCTATAAGCAGGAGTGCTACCAAGCCTGGGTTGATGCATCAGCGTCCCGGGATGTAAACACCAGCGCTCTAAAAAAGAAGTATAATTCCGCCTCTAGGTCCTTCAAAAGAGTCATTGCCAAGGCAAAGTCAGAGCACATAGGCAGAATTGGCGAGAAACTAGTTCGCCTTCCTTCTGGAACCCGTGCATTCTGGTCTCTCGCCAAGGCTGTCCAGGGGAATTTCTGTCAGCCATCTCTTCCATCTCTGCACAGGGAGGACGACTCACTGGCCCATACTGCAAAGGAGAAAGCCGATCTTCTAGGCTCTTTCTTTGCGTCTAACTCGACTCTCGATGACAGGGGGAGTACGCCGCAGACCATCCCGCGGTGTGAGTGCTCCATGCCGGAAGTGCAGTTCACACAGCGCTCGGTTCGCAAAGCACTCCTCTCCCTGGACATCCACAAGTCGAGTGGGCCTGACGGAATCCCCCCAATTGTGCTGAAGACGTGTGCTCCAGAGTTGGCACCGGTTTTAACGCGTCTTTTCCGGTACTCCTACTCCCTAGGCGTAGTCCCAAAATCATGGAAGACGGCTTTCGTCCACCCGATCCCTAAAAAAGGCGACCGCTCAGACCCGTCCAACTACCGGCCAATCGCCATCACCTCCTTGTTCTCCAAAACAATGGAGTCCATTGTAAACTGCCAGCTCATGGGGTACCTTGAGGATCACCAGCTGATTAGTGACCGCCAATACGGTTTTCGCCGTGGTCGGTCAGCTGGTGATCTTCTGGTCTACCTCACTCACAGATGGGCGGAGGCCGTAGAGTTCAAGGGGGAGGCATTGGGCGTTAGTTTGGACATTGCGAAGGCCTTCGATCGGATTTGGCACAAAGCGCTTCTTTCGAAGCTCCCTTCCTATGGGCTTCCCGAGAAACTGTGCGATTGGATCACCAGCTTTCTTGCAGATCGGAGCATCAAGGTCGTTGTAGACGGTGCAAGCTCCGATTGCAAGCCTATTAATGCTGGTGTTCCACAGGGCTGCGTGCTATCGCCAACGCTGTTTCTTCTGCATATCAATGATATGTTGCATACCCGTAACATTCATTGCTATGCAGATGACAGCACTGGTGATGCTCTTTACACCGGCCGAGCCAATATTTCTCGGGAAAACGTCTCCGAGTGCCGGGACAAACTTGTGTTTGAAGTCGAGTCTTTGCTGAACAGAGTCTCGGATTGGGGACGACTAAATCTAGTCCAGTTTAACCCCCAGAAGACACAAGTTTGCGCGTTAACCGCTAAAAAGAACCCCTTTGTCGTATCCCCTCAGTTTCAAGGCACTCCACTGTACGTTTCACAAGGAGCTTTCTTCCACGTACAACCTCTCTGTGGAATAGTTTATCACCGGCGATTTTTCCGGACCGATACGACCTGGGGACCTTCAAGAAAAGAGCTTACTCCTTTCTAAAGGGCCGGCAACGCACCCGCAATTCTCCTGGTGTTGCGGTTGATCATGGGCGGCGGTAGTCACTTAACATCAGGTGAGCCGCATGCTCGTTTGCCCCCTCTTCTATAAAAAAAAAAAAAAAAAAACTCCCCTTGTTGCCTCAGCCAGTATCGGAATCCTCGGCGTCGACATATCGAGTGACGTGCAGTTTCGTGGTCACTTGGAAGGGAAGGCCAAATTGGCCTCTAAAAAGCTTGGCGTGCTCAGCAGAGCGGGACAGTATTTCATGCCGGCACACCGCCTGCAACTTTACAAGGCGCAGGTTCGGCCGCACATGGAATACTGTTCCCATCTCTGGGCTGGGGCTCCCCGGTACCAGCTCCTTCTACTTGACCGCATCCAGCGCAGAGCGGCTCGAATCGTCGACGACCGAGTGCTTTCCGATCGGCTCGATTCACTGGCGCTGCGAAGAGATGTTGCATCTCTTTGCGTATTTTATCGCATCTATCACGGGGAGTGCTCTGAGGAATTGTTCGGATTAATCCCAGCCGCCAAATTTCGTGAACGCACTACACGGCAAACGTCCCGATACCATCCACACCATCTGAATGCTTGGCGGTCCACCACTGTACGTTTCACAAGGAGTTTTCTTCCACGTACAACCTCTCTGTGGAATAGTTTACCACCGGCGATTTTTCCGGACCGATACGACCTGGGGACCTTCAAGAAAAGAGCTTACTCCTTTCTAAAGGGCCGGCAACGCACCCGCAATTCTCCTGGTGTTGCGGTTGATCATGGGCGGCGGTAGTCACTTAACATCAGGTGAGCCTAAAAAAAAGAAAAAGGACAAACAAACAAACACACTTTCGCATTTATAATATTAGAATGGATATTAAGAAACGATTCCAAGAAGTGCGTTGATTCTCCAAATATATTGTAAATATTAAGAGTTTGTTCTGAAAAGTAGGTTATTTCGCTAAATGTGGTGTAAATATGAAGGTAGAGTTATAAAGAGCAGGCTATTTTTCTGAATATACTGTAAGTATAAAAGGTAGAGTTTCAAAGTGTGGGCTTATTCTCTCAATTTACTATAAATTTAAAGGTAAAATTCCAATAAAGTGGGTTATTTTGCTCTATGTACTGTAAATGTAAATATAGTCTTACAAAAAGTAGGTTATTTTTCTGAATATACTATAAATAAAAAGTTAGAGTTCCAACGAGCGGGTTATTTCTCTGAATGTACTATAAATATAAAGTTAGAGTTTCAAACAACGAGTTATTACTCTGAATGTACTATAAATATAAAGTTACAGTTCCAAAACGCGGGTTTATTTTTCGGAATGTACTGTAAATATAAATGTAGAGTTGCAAAGGGTGGGCTATTTTTTAAATGTACTGTAAATATAAAGTTAAGGTTTCAAAGAGCAGTTTATTTCTCTGAATGTACAATTTATATAAAGATTGACTTCCAAAAAGTGTATTCTTTCACACAATGTACTGTAAATATAAGGGTAGAGTTCTAAAGAGTGGGTCATTTCTCTAAATACACACATAAACGCGCGCCTGTCACCCAGAGGGGTAGGCCGAGACTACAGACTTCCATTTGGCACGATGTGGTGTGTCGGGATCGTGCGAAAATTTCTCTAAATATAACAGTAAATATAAAGATAGAGTTTGTAAATGTGTGTAAAGGTAGAGTTCCAAACAGTGGGTTATTTCAATAAATCTAATATATATATATATATATATATATATATATATATGTAATAATAATAATAATATATATATATATATATATATATATATATATATATATATATATATATATATATATATATATATATATATATATATATATATATATATATATATATATATATATATATATAGAGTTCCAAAGAGCGGGTTATTTCTCTGAATGTACAGTTTATTTAAAGATTGACTTCCAAAAAGTGGATTATTTCACACAAATGTCTGTAAATATGCGGGTGGAGCTCCAAAGGGTGTGTTATGTTTTTATTTTTTTTTATTTATATAAATGTACTGGTAATATTAACATAGAGTTCCAAAGAGTGGGTTATTTCTATAAATGTACTGTAAATATAAAAATAGAGCTCTAAAGAGTGGGTTATTTCTAAAAATGTACAGTTAATATAAAGAAAGAGTTCCAAAGAGTGGGTTTTTCTATAAGTGTACTGTGAATGTAAAGATAGAGTTCAAAAGAGCAGGTTATTTCCCTGAATGTACTGTCAACATACAGGTAGAGCCCCAAATAGTGATTTACGTCTTTAACTGTATTAGAAATATATAGGTAGAATACCAAACAGCGACTTTATTATCTGACTGCATTTGAAACAATGAACAAAATTTTATTTGCGTTCACTCTTTATGAATTCTTAGATAGAGTTCTAAAATCCCAAAAAACAACTTTTTTCCATGATTGTATTAGAAGATCGAGTTTCAAGAGAGATTTTCCTGTTGCACTGTAACAAAAATGACTTAAGTTGTACGTTTAACGCCTAACTTCATATTATACCAAAGGTTTGTATAGAATTATAACAATGCTTCTAACATATCTGTATGGGTACAATTGTTAAATAGCTTATCGCTGAGAGCGTAGCTCCTTAGTAATCTACGTATCTGCTTGGTTCAGTGTTCGGTTTTTAATCGAAATGAATATAGCGCACATGTAAGTTGATGGCTTATTTTCTACTCAGGAATCGGTATAGTTGGGTTACATTAATTTAAGAAATGTGTACAAGTTTGAAGTGAAGTGTAAGTAGTGAAATTTACAGGCTGTAAGGCATTTTTATAAATAGAAGTAACGGGGTAACTAACACCTCCACGTATACGCTGTGACCCATATTCATCTATATCCATCGTAAATTAGGAACCAATATATGCGTTTTGACACTTTGAGGTCTAACTCGTTACCAGTAAAAGGGACCTTCAGTTCGTTCACTTACTACGTACTTCGTACTATGCTGCAATTTTACGCTGGTATTATGTGAGAGCGTTGTCAAGTTGACTTATTCGGGTATCAGTCACCATACAGCTGCAAAGAAGCTCATACAACTATTTAATTGGTTTCTCAGAAACGATTTGTATAAAATTTTGTATCAATAGGTAATGTTTAACTTTTTGAGTCTATCTCGGTAGGCAGAGTCTTTTTTTTAGAATAAGGGTGACAAACGATCACACAGTCCGGCTGATGGTAAGTGGATGCTGTGGCCCATAAACATCTGTATTTATCCTCGATTAAGAATAAAAACGCAGATGCGTTGTCACCCCTGAGAACTAAGATGGAATGCTTCGTTTCTAGTAAAAAAGGGTTTCCGGATCTCTACACTCACCATACGAAACACAGCAGTAGTTTTACGCTGATATTTTGTGAGAGCGTGGCTCTTCCCCGGTCGAGCCGACCCATTCGTGCTACATAATATAGCTGCAACGTAGCTCTACCACGTAAAAAAGTGGTGTAAGAATATCCACGTCCCCATATTATCCCGTGGCTGTCATAAGAGACCACATAGGGAGGCTGAAACAGTAGATGGCAGCAACAACAACAAAATTATAAAAAACTGCGGTTGCCAATCCACCAGCCAACTTACTTACTTATCTTCACGCACAATCCCTAACGGGGTAGCCAAAGAGAACAGATTGCCAAGTGTCACGATCCTTACATACCTCTTTCGCTTCTTTCAGGTTCATTAACTTCTTCATACATGCACGTCTAGGTATCCGAGTACTCTTGACCCTCCCCTCTTCGAGCAATTTGCTCACATGGTCTTCGAAAGTTAGTCTCGGTCTACCTCGACACCTTTTAATATTTACTTTCGCTCTATATATTTTCTTCACCATTCGGTCTTCACTCATTCGCTCAACGTGCCCAAACCATTGGAGTACGCCCCTATCAATTTTTGTGATAAGGTCATCTTTCAATCCTGCCATATTGCGAATCTCTTCGTTTCGCTTTCGGTCGGCTATGGTAACGCCACACATTTTACGAAGAGATCGCATCTCCACTGCATTCAACTTGCTTTTATGCTTCTTCAGCCAAGCGTGGCGATTTTGATAAAATCCAACCTGTGAGGCACTCTATTCAGAAGCCTACTGGGGAGTCAGGCGTGGAGAGCTGCCTTCAGCAGTGGACTTAATAGGCTGTAATAGATGGACGCATTGATTTTTGCGTAAAAACTTTCATCGTGTTCGACATGTTTTGCTAGTACGTACCATCCATCCCGATACCATCCATCTGGATGCTTAGCGGTCCACGACTGTACGCTTCGGAGTTTTATACCGCGTACAACCTCTCTGTGGAAGTTTACCATCAGCGATTTTTCCGGGCCGATACGACGTAGGGACCTTCAAGAAAAGAGCTTACTCTTTTCTAACAGGCCGAAAACGCACCTGCAATTCCCCTGGTGTTACAGTTGTTCAAGGGGGCCGTCACTTAACATCAGGTGAGCGGTATGCTCGTTTGCCCCCTCTCCTATATAAAAAGTGATAAGTTGAGATGCATCTATTGATTAAAAATCAGTGTTTTAAAAAGTGAAAAATTATCTTCGTTTATCACTAGGTAGCAAAAAGGATCAATTGCGTTTTGTGCTATCATTATTCACTAATTACATAATTTAACAAGGGGTCATTGTAAACCACGCCTGCGGACAAACATCGGGCTTTTTCATTTACTGCTGGCATCATGCGTTTACAACTATTAAAATAATAATTATAGATAATTAAACTACTCTCCTGCAAATTTAAATATTCGGTTATCATAGTGCGTATTATGCAATAATCGACCCTATTTACAAGTTCAAGTGACGATAGGGTAAAGAGCTTCTATCAGACAACGGCACTATCAAGTTTGCAGCGGACTATATCAACGCAATTCTACGCGAAGAAGTAGCAGTTGTGATCGAATCGCGGTGGGAGGTGGTCATATACTTTTGACCAAGCAAAAGACGCAACCGTTTCTTTTGTGTTGTGATTTGCTTTAAGGATTGTGTGAAATGAAGTGGTTGATTTTAAGCAGTTTTCTAGTATGTTGGGCGAGGTTCGGGGTTAGATGCGGTGAGTGAATTATACACGGTATTCGATTAATGGTATTACTTAGGACTTATTTTACCGTTACTCTTCAGAATTGCAAATAAGCAGATGATAACATCTGACTTTTTATGAAACTTTTAACAGGATTTGTCGTTAATTTATGCGCTATGTGATTAGTTTTATAAAATTGTTTTTGTCGATACCTATAATCCTAATGACATCTCGATTTAGTCATTAATTTGCGATTTTGTGACGTATAAAAATAATTAGACTAATTTATAAATGAATGGATTTGTTTTATGATGTTTTATACAAAATTAAGTAGTAATATGTATATGTTAAAAACACAGAGTAAAACTTTTTGAAATGTTATAGTTTCGATAGATTTTTGATATATCAAGGAATAAGGAAAATTTAGGTATAAAAAGATATTCCATGTTTATCCAAAGACCTAGTCTTTCTCTCTGCCAAAATTTCGATAAAACCGTTTAGCTTTGAGCGTCGAAACACAAGCTTTCTTATTTATTATATTCATGACTTTTTTATTCATATATTTACTTGCCGCTTTTACGTGATGTAAATATGTGACGAGAATGAAGAAATGAAAAAAAAAAACGTTTTTATTACTTTTAAATTTTATTGCTTTTAAACTTTGTTTTATTGATACTAAGTGTTCTGAATGAAGTGCTGGATTATTTTGTAACTCAAGCCTTTAACTGAAGGGTTGCTTTAAATATTTTACTTGCTGTGTATCACTGTGATTTTTAATTTCACAGATGACCTGATCTACCTTTAGATCCAGGTCATCTGTGAAATTAAAAATAATAAATTTTATCTCTCTTTACGGCAACGCCGATATACTATTGGCGCCGCCTTGTTTATCAATATTTCATTAATAAACAAATAATCAAAGCTTGAGTTAAGGAGTTATAGTTATGTATGTTTGATTCAGTTTTTTCCGGCAGTTTTTGCGACCTTCTGCGGATAAAAAATATGTCAAATATAAAACTATTTTACTATTATTATTCAGAACGCAATGCCGATTTCGTATTTAACGTGTATTTTAAGTGTAAAATAAGAGAAAAGCGACGTATTACACTTTTGCACACGTTATTATCTCTTCAGTCAAGTTCACTTTCTACAATCGTTAACTCTGGTAGAAAAAAATAAAACATACTAGTCACGTGACTTTACGATTATATTCTATATTCTATAAATTCAGTAAAAACTAAGAGCGATTTGCCACGAAACTAGTACTCGTACTACGACGATGACATGGGAATTTATTATGTATCTCGTTCCTCATATTTTTTTTGGTAACAATGAGTCGTTCATGAGACCTATACAAATACAGTAGCCTAATGGTTGAGTATGCGTCTGCAAACTCTATGGCCCAGCGGCTTGCAGCGATTAAGGCCGTGGGTTCATATCCAGCATCGAACAAGTATTTGTATGGCCTACAAATAATTGTGGTATTTAGATGTTTGTCATTGTGAAAAGTAAAGTATCAATTTTCATAACCTGTATGAAGGCTTTCTACTGTTTCCACGTTTATAGAGCAGCAGTCTACGTACATAATATTAGTAAATTGATTCTAAAATATCATGTTGTGTCCTTTAATTTTAATATATTCGGTGACGAACGTAGGGTGTCTATGATATCCATTGTAATTTGCAAAGAAAGCGTAAATGATATATCACAACATTGTGAGGTCAAAATCAACTTGCATTTTTTATTTATTATTATTTTTTTTATTTCCACCAACCATATACATTAAAGAGAGCAACAAAGAATATGTGCCTAAAACAATACCAATGATACGTAAAAAAAACTTGTGCCTAAACTAGGTAATACCTGTACTTTAGGTCATCGGGCCTCTGCCTCTAGATCTAAGTGGACAAAGTAGATATACGAAAAAGGACTGATATACAATAATTTATATATAAGAGTAAACGGGGCTTTTCATTTTATTGTGGGAAGTCAGGATATATCACAAAGGCACACAAGTGTCATATCTACCTTACCGTATCTACCTTAACATATGGTAGAGATAGTTGGGTGTGCAGAAGAACTACTAGGATCGACAAATGCTGTAGAAATGCGTTTATTAAGGAGTATGTTAGACTGAATCTGAATGACAGGCTGAGAAATTGTGTGATAAGAAAAAAGGGTAGTTTGCAAAATGATGTCATGACCAGAATTAAGAAAGAAATTTTTTCGTGGCTCGGTCGTGTAGAAAGAATGAACGAGGAAAGAGTAACAGCAAGAAGGAGAAGAAAAAGTAGAAGTGAATATCAGAGTCAGCAAGGGACGTCCATAGACATAATTATGGATCTAATTGGCGATATGTTGAAGATAGGCTAGATTAGAGTACACTTAACCGACGAGCATGTATGCGTAGCTATATTGAGGTGAGAAAGCTGTGTCAGGATTGTTCCATGGAAGTCCGTAGTCTCTGTCGACCCCCGGGGTGACGGGCGTGAGCGTTTATGATGAATTTAGATATGCATTAATAATTTGTTTTTTAAATGGTGCAGGCGGTGATCAAACTCTATTAGAATGGGAGATTCGAACCCATGGCTGGTGATGCTAAGTATTGTGACCACTTAGCGCACGGCGTATCAAATACAAAAGCAATTTTAAATTAATATATATATATATATATATATATATATATATATATATATATATATATATATAAAAAAAAACTATCCTATGTCACAAGTTGGGCCAAACTACACACGGTGTGCAATTTTGATTAAAATCGGTTAAGTAGTTTAGGAGTCTATCGCGGACAAACAACGTGACATGTAATTTATATATATAAAGATATATTTCTTTTTTAACTAGTATGAGCTTGGTACTAATATTTCACCTAATGGCAAGTGGTACCTATAGCTAATTTTGTATTTAGATTTTAGATGAATATTTTTGTTTTATTTTCCAAATTTATTTATATAATCCATTGCTGAGAAATAAAAATTTGGTACTGTTAATTTATTTTAAGAGACTTTTCCGTACTGACCAACTTTAACAATATTGTCCATAACGTTTGACGAAGCAAGCTATCAAATGTCATCTACAAATCAACAGAATGATATATGAGACTGACCTTTCCTGGTTTTTTTTTCTACAAATTTAAAGAATTACAGATTCTTTTTATAGAATATGGGTGAAATATGGTTCTTTTTGAAGAAAAACTGCAAAGTTTTAAAAACTGTCGTAGTGACAAGTTTGTCGCTATTCAATAGGTTACCTTTCAGAGAGTTTGCCCAAGAATTACTGACATTGATTCCAACATTCTAGTTCCAACACTACAGACGGATGTAGTGTATTCGTAAATGGTTGTGACACGGACTGGTACATAGCGGTATACTTGTTCATTTTTAATGCGCACAGCCAGGGAATAGAATTTATTACTGGTGTCAGCTTTTCCGTACCGTTATAATTTGGAATCTTTTAATATCATACCGGAAAGACAAATATTAATTAAATATACATAAAAGATTAGGACTTCTTCAAGCTTCTTCCTTAAACAACACTTAATTTACGGATTTTACATATTATTTAATTATAAAATCTTCATATATATACAAAATTATGTATACAGGCGAACTAAATACATCAGGCATTCTATACTTATCAAATTTTAGTGTAGCAAAGGTAAAAATAAGTTTCTTTTCAATTCTCGACGTTTCGGGCGCTTTATAGTAAGAATGGTGAGACTAGGCGTTTGACGTTCTGATGTCCTAGTTAACCCGGGCAGAACGCAGTTCGAACGCAGAACGAGTTTGCAGTAACTTGAAAAGTTACAATGATATATATTTGGGTTTGAATTTATTTTATTTAATTATGGGACCCCAAGCGAGCAAGATCTTTTCTATTGAAATTTGGACGGCTTTTCCATTTAATAGCCTCGCGATTTGACATATTTGGTAGGATTTTTTAAGAAAAAGAAAAGATAAGAACTTAAAATGTAAGTCTTATAAATTAACAAAAGTTTTATCAAATTCAATAATTTATAATGTCTTATAAACGGTCTTGTGTTATGTTGACATTAAGAAAGCTTGTCATTTTTGATACTGACATCTTTTAAAGACTATAGAGGTGTATACATGTGTGATATTTGCTTGACTGAATTACTTTTATTTGTCAACTATTAAGTATTATATCCATTGAATGTATTATTATTTGTTATATTATATACTGCTGTGACCCCCAGAACCGAAACTAATAATTTGTACTCTTGCATTAATATTCGCTTCGTCAGATGTTCGAACCTAGATCCTATAACGCATTAGTAAGGTACTCTAACCATGCTCTCGTCAGGTCATGTGTATGTACATTCATGTGTAAGAATAGCTTATGATCGTAAGAACAATCTCATTACGGCTAAAATATTTTTGGACCGTTATTATATGCAAATAGCCTATAGTTAATTTAGCATACAATGTACAGTGACATAACTTCGAACATGTGTGATAACGCGCTTATGTGTAGGCCATAAGCGCGTTATCACGAATTAAAAATAACAATAAAAGTCCGATCCTTCCGATCAAATACTTAGGATTTTAGCAGCGGTTATAGCAATGAATATTAGATATTAAAAACGAATTATACTTTTACTAAAATAGACAATTTATATTATTTTAATTTTTAAGTATAATCTTTTTATTACAAAAAATCATTTTTCTTAGAAAAAAACCAAATTCGGGATTCTATCCTATGAAACTATAACTTTTTTTTTAATTCTATATATGTAGATTATATGTATATAATACAATTACAATTAACATTATAATTATCCTTTTTATACTAACTTAGTTTAATAATTTCAGGCGGAATTCTAGGATACGAATTTTATAACACGCATTTACAATATATATATATATATATATATATATATATATATATATATATATATATATATATATATATATATAAATAATTGCAATTTTAAGTGCTGATTTACCACGTGCTCGGCGGTGAAGGAAAACATCGTCAAGCAACCTGCATGTCTGAGGAATAAGAAAAAATATTTCGAAGATATGTGAAGTTCGCCAACACGCATTGGGGCAGCGCGGCGGACACTTTCTTGCCCTAAAACCCTCTCAGAAATGAGGGGAGGCCTGTGCCCAGCAGTGGGATGTATATAGGCTGTAACTTTACTTTACTTTTAATTACAATATCCCTATATACAAAACATCTATAGTTGTGTCCGTTAGCCTCGCTAAAACTCGAAAACGGCTTGAACGATTTTGATAAAAATATTATGTGGGGGTTTGTGAGGGATCCTGGATGGTTTGAATTCACAATTGGAGCTGGTGGGTGAATAGTGGCGCTGTTGTCGAAATCCAAACATCAGCCGTTCGAAGCTGGGGCGGATCGTTGGTCGATGTTAATTAATCCCATATTAATACATCGAGGGAAAACTTTGTTCCCATTTTTAAACATATACTATGCGCACGGAATAGCGTGGGATCGTATATAATAATAATAATAATAATAATAACGATACGATCCTCTGTTATCTGGGCGAGCGGATGATGGCTGCGGAGAACCACATAAGGATAAGAAGGGGTATCTTCCAGGGCGATTGTCTGAGTCCAATCTGGTTCTGCCTCTCTCTGAACCCTCTCAGTACCTTACTG
Source organism: Parnassius smintheus behrii (assembly GCA_036936625.1). NCBI lineage: Eukaryota > Metazoa > Arthropoda > Insecta > Lepidoptera > Papilionidae > Parnassius > Parnassius smintheus. Next base: position 15,996,858 of record JAUPFT010000028.1, on the reverse strand, counting down.
GAGGGCTCCGGGAGGGAATGTCAGCTACGGAAGGGAGGAACAAAAGTGACCCACCTTTTCTAAATGGATGACCTCAAGTTATTCGCCTCCAGTCGCTCCCATCTTATGGAATTGCTAAACATCACTTGTGAATTTAGAAATTCTATTGGAATGGAGCTGGGGACGGATAAGTGTGCGGTCCTTCATGTTAAAAGGGAAGGGTTGCTAACTCTGAGGGCATAGATTTATCTATGCCCGTCAACTTAAAGACCCTTTCCGAGGCTGAAACATACCGATACCTGGGTATGTCACAGAACATCGGTATCGATGAGGCTGGTATGAAACAGTCAGTTTGCGACGTGTTTTATGCATGCTTGACCAAAGAATAAGACACACGCATATGACGGTTGGGTCATGCCTGTCCTCATATATACCTTTGGCATACTCAGGTGGACTCAGACCGAACTTAACGCACTGGATAGAAAAGTCCGCACTACCATGACGTCCCATAGGATGCATCATCCGAGATCGTCGGTAATGAGGCTGTACTTGCTGCGAAAGCATGGTGGGCGTGGTTTCTGAGTGCGCTCACCATGCATAATCGCGAAGTGTGCAGCCTCCGTGATTTTTTCCTGGCGAGATCGGATGATCCATTCTATAATGACGTTATTTCTATTGATAAAGGGCTTACCCTCTATCCTTAGCCCACGAGCAATGGCAGGACGCAGCAGTGCTTAGCATTTCCGACCGGGAGACCGTATGGAAGGAGAAAGAGCTCCACGGGAGGTACTACAGGGCTCTTCATGAGCCCTTCGTAGATACAGTCGCCTCCCTCAACTGGCTACGTTTCGGTGACCTCTTCGGGGAAACCGAGGGTTTTGTCTGTGCAATACAGGATCAGGTTATTAAGACCAACAACTATCGGAGATACATCCTAAAGGATGGCACCGTCGACGTCTGTCGAGCTTGTCGCCATCCCGATGAGTCACTTAGGCATGTCATTTCCGGTTGTTCGGCGCTTTCTAACTCTGAGTACTTGCACAGGCACAACCTAGTAGCCAGAATTCTACACCAGGAGCTCGCTCTGAAATACGGTCTCGTGGACCGGAAATTGCCGTATTACAAGTACTTGCCGGAAGCCGTGCTCGAAAATGACCGCACCAGGCTCTACTGGGACCGGGCCATCATCACAGACAGGACTATTCTTGCGAATAAGCCTGATATTGTGCTGATGGACCGGGCACAATCAAGAATATTTTTGGTCGATATCACCATTCCGTATGACGAGAACCTCGTGAAAGCCGAAACAGATAAGCAATCAAAATATCTGGACCTGGCTCACGAGGTGACCGACATGTGGGGTGGTCTGCCGACCGAAATTATTCCTGTAGTCGTCTCTGCGAATGGGCTAATCCCAGTTAGCCTCTCTGGTCATCTGAGGCGGCTGGAACTCCGTGACGGTCCGCTCCGGGCTCAAATGCAGAAGGCGGTGCTCCTTGATACTGCCCGCATCGTCCGCCGGTTTTTTTCCCTTTCCCCCTAACCCTTGGCCGTTTGGTCTCCCCTGCCGAGGGCTTCCATCTGGTTGGGCTTTTATTTATTTATGTATTTTTGTATTTATTTTATTTTACTGATATTTATGTATATTTATCTTTTCATTTTCATGTATAATTATATATTTATACATTCCAACCAGATGCGAAAACTATATAGATACCCCACACAGTAATAATAATAAGGATATTTTGGTCGACATTACCATTCCGTATGACGCGAACCTCGTGAAAGCCGAAACAGATAAACGAACAAATATCTGGACCTGGCTCACGAGGTGACCGACATGTGGGGTGGCATGCCGGCCGAAATTATTCCTGTAGTCGTCTCTGCGAATGGGCTAATCCTAGTCAGCCTCTCAGGTCATCTGAGGCGACTGGGACTCCATGACGGACCGCTCCGGGCTCAAATGCAGAAGGCGGTGCTCCTCGATACCGCCCGCATCGTCCGCCGGTTTTTTTCCCTTTCCCCTATCCTTGGCCGTTTGGTCTCCCCTGCCGAGGGCTCCCATCTGGTTGGATCCTATTTATTTATGTAGTTTTTGTATTTATTTGATTTTATCGATATTTATGTATAATTTATCTTTTCATTTTAATTTATAATTATATATTTATAGAATTCAACCAGGTGCGAAAATTATATAGATACCCCAAAAATAATAATAATAAAAGCCTTTTATTCAGACAAATGTTAGTTGATACATTGTTCCATACTTTTTTTTGTTTTAGACTAATTTTGAATCAACATCCCTGTCTGTGTGCCTCTTTTGACAACGGCCTCTTCCAACTGTGACCACTTTTCCCTATCCCCAGCCACTCTTTTCCATGTGCTCGGGTGCTTGGGTCCATGGCGTGGGATCATAGTTAAAGTTTATTTTGGAGAAGGATTGCAGAAAACTTAAATTTAAATGTGTACATCAATTGTTACAAATACATTGAATTAAATAAAATAAAAATATAGCTATATATAATAGCTTGCTTAATATAAACACCTAATATAATTAATAACTAACGGACTTATTTCGACTACTAGGCAACCACTCATTATAATAATCATCCATGTATTATTCATTACTAGTTCCATAAATTATTTTTATAATAAAATAGTAGATTTTTAACAGGTTTAGGCACTTTACAAAAAAAAAAAAAGAAACTAAACAACAAACAATATGTAGCAGGGCTTTGTAAAAGAACATAAAAAATACAACATTTTGTTGTTGTTAAAAATTAAAAAAGAATCTAAAATATTAATCAAACAGAATTGAAATGTCTCGGTAAAAAAATAAAAATATTGTTATTAGAATAAAGCTGGCTTATAGATATCTAAAATTTATTAAACATCTAAATTTTACGTGGTAGAGCCACGCTGGAGCTATATTATGGTTGTAGGGCGAATGGGTCGGCTCGACCGGGGAAGGACCACGCTCTCACAGAACACCAGCGCTTAATGCCTCTGTGTTTCGTTTGGTGAGTGTAGAGAACCGGACACCCGTTTTACTGGATTACAGGCATTTTATCTTAGTCCTCAGGGGTGACAACGCATTCATCTGCATTTTGATTCTTAATCGAGCTTAAATGTAGATGTCTAAGAGCCAAAGTATCCACTTACCATCAGGTGGATTGTGTGCTCGTTGTCACCCGATAGCATTAAAAAAATAGTCATATTGACAGAGACTTTAGTAAATTGATAGAGTTTAGTTCCTAGAGTTGACTCTACCACTTATTAAAACTACAATAGAGGGTTATTCATAAATTTCAAAGTTATATACGAGTACGTAATTACTTGAAAAATCTGTTGTCCATTTTATACGTGTAGTTTTAGGTTAAATCCTAGTGTAAAAAACTTTTATAAAACCACAAAACGTTCGGTTTTGGTTGGGTAGTTGTGTACTAGTATTATTGCATCCTCGTTTAAAACTAGCCCTAATCCTTTAAGAGGAATATCGTTTAACTTACACCTTATCCTGTATGGGAAATATCCATATACTTACGTAAACTCGAACATGGTGCGGTTAAAAGCCTTAGATGAAAAAATGCCTTTCCCATCTGTTTAAGCCGAAAAACGCCAAATACAAATTATTTAGACTTTGTAACTCGAACAAAATATTATTTCGGCGATTTAGGTACTATTTATAATTACTCAGTATGTGGAAGTTTGTAAAATGACAAGCTTCAAAAATTCAATTATTCTGACTGAAAGCGATAAAGTTAAATTTTGTTACCTATTTTTAGAAATGTTACATTTAAACATGAAATCAAAAAAAAAATCATCGAGGATCATTTATTTTACTATTTAACAAATTATTTTATTTATTGATTGTACATTGTAATTTAATGACATAAATAAAATAAATTTACTTAAGTTTATTTTTTATTTTCTTATTACTTAAAAACGTCATAAATGTACTTAGAAATAGTAGTTATAATAGTAGTGTGTAGGTCAAAATTGGCGCCGTAAAAATTCTATTTAATTCAAAATATTCGCTGAGCCGAACAGCCAAAAAAATTTTAAGTTAATGAACTTAAAATGTTTAGCATTTCTCTTGAAATTTATTTCCTTGAAAGTTCCTCTACTAGGCAACTGTTTATATGTTATTATTTAAAAGGTTTTCGTCGAGGTAGAGAAAAGTATACCGTGTAAAAATATACACGGTACTGTACGATCTCTGCCTATTATCTCTATAACTGTTCTTATGTATCGGACTCTGCCTTTGTTTAACTTTTTATGTCAACGCTATCATATGTTTTCATATTATCCATTTGGTAATTACAACATACTATGGACGAAACTTGAGTTTACTGTATTTTTTGTCAATTGCCATTTTTTATCAAAACACATAGATATTATTTAATGACGCCATAATTAATAAAATTTAATAAGCTATACTTAAAGAAAACACTAAGATACCTATATAATACTAGTTCCGAATTTTAAATTACTCGTTATAGGAATAAAGTTCATGAAAGTCCACTGCTGACAGCTGGACCTTGTCCAGTTGTTTCCTCTCACGTTGACGTTATTTCAGTTCATCTTTGACCCTACTGTCAATCACCGGTCTGGTTATTTGACTTCTAGTTTAAACGAGATGGTTATCCTGGCCCCTGACGACAAAATGGGGGTCTTAGGTTGCCAACACACGACCGATTTCTTAGTTAAATTTTTAGTTAAATTATTCTAATTATTATATAATGCTTCATTTCATTATCAAAATATGATAATTAAAGCGTAGGAAGTATCGGTGCACGAGAACCGACATTATTGGGCTTTCGGCGATAATTTATTAATCCTTGATAAAATACGAGTACAAACATTAAAAACCATATAATACATTGATTTAGGTTCTGCGACGAAGTCCAAGACATTAAAAAAGCTCCTAATAAATATTTTTGATTATATAAATGTATAAAATATTTTAAAAATTAGTTGCAGGTTTAAATTAACGCTACTATATATAATCGTTATAGCTCTCATGAATACAAATATGCGTGCATATGTTTGTACGTAGTAGAGCCACGCTGCAGCTATATTATGGTTGCAGCATGAACTGGTCGGCTCAACCGGGGTAGGACTACGCTCACACAAAATACCAGCGAAAAATAGCAGTACTATGCTTTTTTGTTTCGTGTGGTGAGTGAAGAGAACCGGAGACTCTTTTTACAGGAAACGAGGCATTCCATTTAACTCCTCCTCTTTAAATCCAAATAACAAAGAATTTTGTTTCTTATCTGAGGATATATGTAGATGTCTATGGGCCATAGAATCTACTTACCATCCGGTGTACTGCATGCTTATTTGTCATATATATACTGCCTCGTTGGTCTAGTGGTTATAGTAGTGCAACTGCTGATCATGAGGTCCTAGGTTCGAATCCCGGGTCGGGCCAAAAAATTAACTATTGAGTTTTTATGTCAAGAAATTCCCAGTAGCTGCCCGGAGTCAGGAAGATAGAGAGTGCACCTGGGTTTGCGCATGCACTTGGGCACTATAATCCAGTCCTGCGCCGATGGCTAGCCTCCGTTGAGGCAGGCCGCCGTGGCCGAAATTCGATCTAGAGGACATTATATATTATATATTATGTTTGAACATACGTATTTGAATAATTATGCGCCGGACGTCATGTACCTGGACCGACAACATTTTACTGTATTATAATTAGTACCTGGTTGACCGAGCTTTGCTCGGTATTTTTCGCTCGATTTTTTTTAATTCGTGTGTTTTGGAAATTATATTTAGATACAAATTACATACTGATGAAATATAAATAATATTTATTTGATCTTAGCGACATAACAGAAAAAACGGAACTGGTTATTTGAATAAAAAATCATGAGTGCATTTATTTTAATTATTTTAATTTAAATTTTCGTGTTTTTAAAAAAATACAAAAAAAGGGCTCGAAAAAATAGATTTTCTCAAAAAAGAAAGGAACTTGAAAAAAAAATTAAAAAAGTCGGTCGGTCGGTATGGGCTCGAACCGGAGTTTTACGATTCTGTGACCGCCCACTTTACCAATTAAGCTATATATAATCATTGACAATCTGCCAAAATTTACCTTCTTATTCTAACGATATTGTAGCAGTTTTTAATTGCCTAAAAACACGGACAAAAAGACATTTTCTAAAAATAAATCCTAGCTAGATCGATTTATTATCCCCGAAACTCCCTAAACACTAAATTTTATGAAAATCGTTGGAGCCGTTCCTGAGATCCCTATATATATATATACAAGAATTGCTCGTTTAATAGTATAGGATTATTTTTAAAATAATAATAACTTATTGGAAGTTTAATTACATGTCATCTTTCTCAATCAATCATACTTGCGAAGTGTATTCATTAACTTTACGTACCACCAAGTCATACATGGGGAATACTCGGGTTTTCTTGTGTGTCATTGTTGGAAATTGTTAAGCAGAGGACAACATTTTTACCTATGAAAATTAATTACCTTTCAAAAATCGGGAAGTTATTCTTTTCACCCCGGTTTTTGAAAATTGAGTTCTCATTAGGAAGCTATTATGGCTATTTTTGCGATGATGTCCGTACATAGAATACTATAATACAATAGAATGGCTGTCACCTTTCCCCCGATTCGTTGTGTTGACAGACTCAATAAATTTACACATTTTAGACTTTTGATTAATGTTCAAGTTCAACACTAAAAAATCGTTTAAATTTTAATACAAATTTATTTGTAAATAGGGTGCAATTTGGCATTTTCTAAATAATTTGCATGCGAAATTTGGAAACGATTGTAACGTCTAATTTGCTCCGTGGTCTAAACACATCTCGTGTTGACATTTATACGTGTGAATTGACATGTTAGTGACATTTTAGTGGCTACGCGGGTTCCGCCCACTCCCCCGTTCTATTATGTATGTATTATAGTATTCTATGTGTCCATATGTATGTGTGTGTGTGTGTGTGTGCATACATGTATAATCTCATAACTTAGTAACGGAGTGTACAATCGAAAAGCGAATTTCGGTATCTGAAAGGGCCTTGCTGAACTTAGATTTTCTCAGCACCACTACTCCCAACACCACTATTCCAGGCAAGACACACCATCGACCATAATACGACACGTGTTTCGCCTCTACACGAGGCATCTTCAGGTAATGTAGACTCTACGGCGGCTGACCGCTAAGACTTAGATTTTCTGTCAATTTAATCTAATCGGCACGGTACACTCTGAGAAAACCCCAAAAATTTGAGTTTCCTAATTTTCAAACAATGGTTTTCTTCGAATTACTTCGACACCCTTGTTTTGATCAATTCTATAATCTAATCAACTTTTCTGCTTAAAAGAGGACGTCGATTTCCATGTACATACCGCATCAAAATCAGTTGATTATCGTCGATATCGTCGATCGGGAGATATCGTCGTCGAAAGAAATTTCGAAAAAGTGTTTTTTTAATAACTTTTTTTATTAACAAACACGTAATCCGCCCGATGGTAAGTGGATGTAGTGGCATATGGGCCATGTACATTTGCATGTACATTTATCTTCAATTAAATTCAATTAAATATCACAATGTAGATGCGTTGTGACCCCTGACGACTGAGATGGAATCCCGTAAAAAGGGGTCTTCGATTCATTCCCTTACGTAACATGGCAAGCTGCTATTTTTCGCTGGTATTCTGTGAGAGCGTTGTACTTTCCCGGTTTAGCCGACCCTTTGTACTGTATATAAGCTATTAAGGCAATTTTTTCTTGCAACGGGCGAAACCTATGCCCCGCAGTGGACTTTACTGGCTAATGGTGAGGATGACAATCTTTGTCATCCTCACCCTCAGCCAGATGACAATCACCATTCACCATCGAGTGGAATCCTAGTCAAGCACTATCTTATAACCGTAATCGTATTTTTTTATAGGATAAGGGTGATAAACGAGCATACGATCCACCTGATGGTAAGTGGATGCTGTGGCCCATAGATATCTACGGTTATCCTCGATTAAGTATTGAAACGGAGATGCGTTGTCACCTCTGAGGACCAAGATGGAATGCTTCGTTTTCTATCTTATCTCGATCTTCGAATCTCTACACTCACCATACGAAACAGTATTAAGCTTCTTTTTACGCTGGTATTCTGTCAGAGCGTGGTCCTATACCGGTCGAGCTGACCCATTTGTGCTACAACCTTAATATAGTTGCAGCGTGGGTCTACTACGTATAAAAAATTAACTAATCACAATTTTACAGTTAGAACTTTTTAGATTTCTATATTAAATTCTGTCTTTAAAAACAACGTTTATTTCGCGAAATTAATTTATAATTACATAATTATATTTAATATTTCACAGTAAATAAAATTTTAGAAAAAGAAATCTATATGAATACATGTGAATTCTATTTACAAAATTGTGCTCTAGGGCGTAAATTAAACTACAGTCCACCAGTGTTAAATAAAAAAGTTAGGGAAATTTTGTCTTAATATCCAATTCATTAAGCAGCCAAGTATTATTTACTGCATAACGGCACTATGACATCATGAGATAGCGTGGACGCAGCTGGATGAATGAAGCGCGACCCCTGACCACTGATAACGAAATGACGTATTATCCTCCGAATCACCCGCATGCGGTAATGTTGCGCGTTTACTTACATACATTTATTCTTTTATATTTTTAATGTTGTGTCTCAAAAGTTTACAAATACTTAAAAAGTTTTCATTTTTTACCTATATCTACCGCCAGGTAACCATCAATTTTGGTTTATAAGGTGTAAACCAGTATAATTACAGGTATTCCATCTAAGTCGTCAAGGGTAAGCGGTCTTGGTTTGAAGCTGGTTATAGTTGTTAACTTACCACGTGCTCATTGGTGAAGGAAGCTATTTTAAGAATACATGCATCTCTGAATTAACAATTTCATTAGTGCCAGCGGGGATAAACCCGGGTTGTTTGCGTACTGTGAAATTTACAGCGTGCACTCAGCCCTTGACTACGGCCAGTGCGCAGTTCGATTGCTCAAAAACTCTCAAGAAATGAGAGAAGGTCTGTGCCTAACATTTAATTTACCGGTGTTCATAATCTACGTGAACCATTTAAAATCATATATTAAAGTTACGCTGCTATTATGCCTGTCCAATGCCTGCAGCTAGAATGGGTCGTTTGATTTGGGGAAGGTTTGCTAAACGTGCATAATTTTTTAAAATGTTATTTTTGTAGAAACTTGTTTATTGGCATTGCCATTTAATAATATGCCTTTATAAAAGTAAAAGGATTTTTGGCTGGACTAAAGGGTTGACTTTTAACCTAAGTTATTTATTTCTTTCAGTTTTTATTTCAGTTAGGCCCCTAAATAGTTTTTAGTACATATTTTGTATTGAACTCTAAGCAGTGTTGATTACAAAATCTCTCAAATTACTTTTATTGTCTTTAAAAAAATCAAACACTCATTTTACAAAAATTAAATTAAACATTCTTTTGCTTTTGTGTTCTAATTTAATGGTTAAAAGTAAATTCAATAATAACTTCGTTAAATAAAAGTACTTTGTTTTTTCTACACGCTGCCTTTCTAATGAATCATAGGATTAAGTCAATGATACCTGATATTTGCGCTTTTACTACTTCTTCATTGTCCCGTGTGACTCACTTCTCGGGTTTCTAACTCTTTCTTTACAATTTGTTGTCAGTGCGACAGTTGCCTCCATTCCGTTATTTCGGGTATACAATAAACGGCATTATTTAGATGTCAACACTGTATCGTAACACAGCAGTTTACACATCAGGACTTTGGAAGGAATACAAAAGTAGGATGTATTATAAATAATTTTCATGCGTGGTAGAGCCATGCTGCAGTTATATTAGTAATATAGTTATAGCACGAATAGGTTGGCTCGACCGGGGAAGGACCACGCTCTCACAGAATATTAGCGTAAAATAGTAGCTTAATGCTGCCGTGTTTCGTGTGGTGAGTGTAGAGAACCGGAGACCCTTTTTACTGGAAACGAGGCATTCAGTAAAAAGGGTGAGTCAGGTGTACTGTGTGCTTATTTGACACCCTATCCATTGAGTTACAATACCTATCCTATAAAAAATATGCTGACTCTACATGATTGTCCAATCGTCCAATTTCAAACGTTTGCCTACAAACAACTAACTAAATGCCGAACCCAAATGGATTAGACTGTGACTAGTGATACCCTCACTAATCCGTCTGCCCAGCGTAAGAAGCGTGGGCTAATCTTTCATTCATTTACTTTCATTTACTACAGCTTATAAAAAGTCTATTACATACTTAACTAACGAGCCATGTCAGCCTTTGTTCTATTCCTTGAACATTTTGACACTTCCTTATCTATATATTTTTGTAGCGGCGAAATTTGTAAAGATTTCTATAAACGAGGCAACAGAAATAGAAATAGAAGAGTGCGTGATTCCATAAAAAGTGGTCATGGATGTGTATGACAGTATATAATAAGATACCACAAGTAATTCAAAACCTACCTTTCATTAAATTTAAAAGAAAATTATACGACTAGCTCAGTGAAAAGGCTTTTTACAATGTACAGTAATATTTGAACTACGATAGGTAATAGCAAATTAAATGATTCTTTACTGGACCAATTGTAAAATCTTTATTAATGATGACCTATTTATTGACTTCTTGTTGACGACTTGTTAATACACACATTTTACTCATAAATATTATTATCTCGGTATTTTATACTTGTGAGATTTGCATGCCATTAATAATGGCTGATTAAGCGGATGTTTAATTAATATGGCCATCTTCTGTGTAACTTAACCAAACGCAAATAAATATTTTAATTTCGTTTCGTAACATAGCGCTTCTCTATAGACCGCGTCATGCATTCTTATACATGACCCAAAACCACACGATAAGTAAACTACTGAGTAAATATTAAAAATAAATTCGTAAACAAAACTTTTATATTTTTCCATATCGCTTACCTAGACACCGTAACTACATATACAGTCTTGCAAACAGCAAATCGATATACTTAAAATAATATAATAATATCATTGATAAGTATCCAGTAATTAAAACATTATAAATGCACTTTAACCTGCTTATATTAATAATGTACAGGAATCGGTTCGCGGTTTGATAAAAGCATGATGTCATTGTGTCGTAGGTACTAATGTAGCGAAACTTTTGTTTTCGTGGGACACGTGTTTTGCCAGAATCCATATCTTACTTTAAAAAAAATATTATTATAAGTACGTTTCTTTGCTATATTTCAGAACGAAAATTGTTGTTTAACCTTTTTCAGTCGTTAAATATTAAAACTTAGTAAAGTAATTATGTTATGTTGTTTGTATAGTACTGTTTTACTCACCTTTTACTACCTGTTTTACTCGCCCGCTATGTAGAGCATAAATTAAACTAGCAATATTGTCACAAAAATTATCCATGTCCTATTTCACAACATACTGGAAACGAGGCATTACATCTTAGTTCTCACGCGTGACAACGCATCTGCATTTTGATGATTGATATAATATGTAGATGTCTATGGGCCACAGCTACCACTTACCATCAGGTGAACTGTGTGCTCGTTTGTCACCCTATCCTATATAAAAAAAGAATTTGTCCAGTCAATTCAATTGTGATTGAAGGACAAAAAGTTCGAACAAAATAAAATAATTATGATTCAAAATTGCGACCATTTTTTATCACGTTTTCACTCCTAAGCTCAAGTTTCAAGTCTCCAACTCATCGACAAGTTAGATTTAAATCGATTGCAAAATAATGAAAAAATTGAGCCTAAATTTGTTTAATTAATTCAGAATCGAAATATTGATCAGACGGAATAGGACTGTATGATGATTTTAAGTAGTTTTATTTTGTTTTTTTTTACTATCATAAAAATACCGTATGTTATTATGTTGTATAAATTGAAGTAGATAGTAACACATTTTAAATTAGTAGGAGATTTCATAAAGGTCCTTTGTTTTAACAATAACTTACTTGTTGAGATCAAACAGATATGTAAGTTTGTACGCGGTAGAGCCATGCTGCAGTTATATTACTGGTATAGTTGTAGCACGAATGGGTCTCTCTCTCACACAATACCAGCGTAAAATAGAAGCTTAATACTCCTGTGTTTCGTATGGTGATTGTAGAGAAACGGAAACCCGTTTCACTGGAATCGAGGCATTCCATCTTAGTCCTCACGGGTGACAACGCATCTGCATTTTGATTCGTAATCGAGGATAGCTGTAGACGTCTATGGGTCACAGCAACCACTCTTTCTTTATCTCGTATGTTTTTACTTTATAAGTGATAGAGACACGCTGCAGCTATATTATGGTAGTAGCACGAATGAGTCGGCTCGACCGGGGAAGGAAGGGTCAGTGTAGAGAACCGGAGACCCTTTTTACTGGAATTGTGTTGGTTCATTTGTCACCCACATTTTGTTTAAAAAACCACACCTGAACCTAGTTGTGTTTCACCTGGTATGAAATAGTTCTACTGCCATCTCTATCAGAGGTAGGATACAATCTTCTGTGCAATTCACTAAGTTGCTACTTATAACACCTAGGTTAGAGATATTTGCAGATTCGAAATCAAATTGTTCAATGACTTTCAAAGTTTTTACAGCCCATTAAATGGTTGCCACGTTCGGCGGGCAGGTTGCCAGCCGAATATTTTATTGTTTTGAGTCGTTATCAGGAAGATGCTGTGGCTTATCTCCTGTTTTATTTCCCTATTTCGCTTTGTTGATACCCACGGGATGATATAGAGTGGTGAGTACGGCCGCCACTACACGGTGTTCAATCTTTTATCGGTAGCTGGCAACTTAAAAGTATTTACTGGTAATAAAAATTCAATATCCATATTACATGATCCGATCGAGTTGCTCCACATGAAGGCTGGGGACACGGAAGGCTATTGACCCCGGCCTTCGTCCACTAGCAGGTAGAGATCTGTTATCTACACTGTACACTTCGTGCCAATGTTGTTGTAACCTTTAATGTTTTCAATTTGTATATTTCATATTTAGATGAATTTATATATATATATATATATATATATATATATATATATATATATATATATATATACTTAACTTTTATATAATATGTATAGATAGATAACTTATTTTGCCACTGATTAACAGTTTATGGTTAAAAAACATGCACTCACTTTAATATTTCGTTTTCAGTTGTTATTTATAACATATAATTAACAAAATTTTATAGAAAACGCTTGAATTTTAATAACTTGAAATTATTGGTTTATTTCAAATTTGAACTTATCCATGCATATCAAATATTTTTATAGAACTGGCTTACTAGATTTAGGACACCCGAATCTTCTCGGAAGTGACTAATCGTGGTCTGTGTCCGAATCTGAACTCGGTAAAAAATAGAAAATATCATTGACCATAGATTACTATTATATATTCTTATATATACATGTATATATTCTTTGACATTGAACATTGGAAATAATTAAACTTTTTCTCTAAAATAATTTTGATCATCATCATCATCGTTATAGCCCATCACAAATCTGTTACTAAACATAGCCCTCCCCCAAGGAAATCCACAAAGCACGGTACTAAGCCACCTGCATCCATCGACTTACTGCACCCTACGGTTGTCGGTTCTTCGAGCTATAAGGCCATCGACAAATTTAACCTACTAATCCGTTGGGCTATGTCGGTTACTCTGGTTCTACTGCGGATGTCGTTTTATAAGTCCATCGCGCAGAGAAACTTCCGATCATAGCTCTGTTATCCTCTCTGATATCTCTCCATAGCTCGTTGAGCAACCTTGAACTTTCTCATGCGACCAGTTGTGGCGGATCACGTCTCAGATCTATATGTCATCGTCAAATATTTTGACATTCAAAAGAAATGGTCTATTCGATTACAAGTTACAGGCAGTAGGTATGGATTACGTATAAATAAAATATATTTGTTAATTTATATTGATGAAAATCTAGTTATACACCTTTATGAAAATCAAGGGTGCAATTCATTGGTGCAATACAGTTTACCCAGTATTATTAATCATCACCACCATTGTCATAACAGTATATCTAAAGCTTTTTTTATAGAATAAGAGTGACAATTAGCAAGCAGTACACTTAATGGTTAATGGATGCTGTGACCTATAAACATTTACAATTATCCTCGATTAAGAATCAAAATGTAGATGCGTTGTCACCCCTGAGGGCTAATATGGAATAACTCGTTTCCAGCAAAAAAGGTCTCCGGTTCTCTACACTCACCATTTGAAACGCAGCAGCATTAAGCTGGTATTCTGTTAGAGACCCTTAAAAACCAAAATACCATAATGCAGCCGCAGCGTAGCTCTACCAGGTATATGCCCACTTGCCTCATAAGGTGATAAATATTATTTATAGACATTTTTCGCAACTAAACGATCATGATTATAGTGTTTTTCGATATTAATCATACATAGCCATATAACAATAATGTGTTGAATGAAATCTTTTTTTAGTTGGGAGTAATCGTCACCCGTCCTGCTTGATGACAGGTTAATGACCGCTGTGCCAAACTTTTCAAAGCTTATCTCCAAGTTCGACCAGAATCTAGCATTTTTTTGTAACTTATTTCTTAAAACTCAAATAATCGAGCGAATGATGATTCTCATGCAGTATTAGCCGTAATATACACATAATCTGCACACAGAATTTCTTGTTATCTACTTACTTCAAATATTGCAGTCTTAAAACACTGCAAAGTCATGAATGAAGGTTATTTATAAAGAAAACTCTAAAATAATATCCGGTTTTTTATTCATATATTTTGGTATCTAACATACACAAATCCGAAACGAACTTGTAAACCGCCATAAATAAAGTAAACCGACATATAATAGACTCAACAAGCTCCATTTTGACGCCAAATGTTTACAATAACTACAACACAAAAGCTCTGGAATGCTAACGGAATAATATTACGGATTTTGTGTAAACAAGTACGCGTTTGGAAGGCTATAGACTTCAGAATGTACTTTATTACCTTAGTTTTGCGTGCGCGCCGGTACTTAACTATTTTTAAGCTAAACAAATTTTACATATAACGTTACATATCATACTAAATACGTTCTCGTAGTTATTTGACCAGCTCGATGTTAAGATATTATATTTTTTAAGCTTTTGAATAGTGTTTCAATTAAAAATTTACAGTCTATATACGTCTCACAGATGGACACATACCTATTCTCATTTCTGAAAGGGTTTTTGGGGCAAGAAAATAAAAAAGAGGCGAACATCAAATGTCTTCGAAATATTTTGTTATCTTATTTCTCAGATATGCAGCTATCCTTACGATGTTTTCCTTCACCAAATTAGCAATTAAAATTGCAGTACATGTTATAATTATTTAATTTATACATATATATATATATACATATATATATATATATATATATATATATATATATATATATATATATATATATATATATATATATATATATATATATATATATATATATATATTAAAATTAAATTAAATATAATTAAAATTGCATACATATAAATAGCAATACCAATTTTATTGGTACCGGCTGGATAGAACCCGGGTTGCTTGCGTACTGTGAAATTTACAGCGTCCGCTTAGCCCCTGAGTAACCACGCCGCTATATAGTCTAATAGGTTAAGCCATTTTTAGATTAGTTGTTTAAAGAATTAAAAGTAAATGTTTATAATTTTATATTATCTATGTATTTAAAAAAATCTAGAAAATTCCGTCTTAAATTTTCAACTTTGTTATGCCACTTTATTTAGTATCTTAGTATCGTAATATATTTATTTAGTGCAATTCGCCCTGGTGGGATTGGTGGTTCGTTGGTTTAGAGAAAGAATTATTGAAGTCTTTAACAGATGTTATGTAAGAATCAAAGTTTTTGTTCCTATAGTACAGATTAGGAGTTTACTGTTTACTGCAGGATATCAGAAATCAAAGAATGACTAACCGAATTTTCACGGCCACAAGTGAACGCAGGATCCGTAACATTATGCAAAGTGTTAAGTTTACCGCACAGAACGAGTTCTTGCTAACGGGACTTTAAGAGTGGTAAATACATAGGTTGTATAAAATACACCTATAGTTTACCAATATAATTCAGATTTTTTAAATAATATCCGACATTTCTTGGTTAAGATACGTTAATGTAGCGTTATTTAGATTCGAGATAATCAAAGATCATTTATCTTATCAATCAGTTTTTTTAATAAATGATATACGCGGTAGAGCCATGCTACAGCTATATTAGTAGTATAGTTGTGGCATGAATGGGTCGACCTCGACCGGGGAACGATCACGCTCTCACAGAATATTATCGTAAAGTAGTAGCTTAATGCCTGTGTGTTTCGTATGGTGAGTGTAGAGAACCGGAGACCCTTTTTACTGGAAACGAGGCATTCCATCTTAGTACTCACGGGTAACAACGCATCTGCATTTTGAGTTGTAATCGTGGAAAGATGTCGATGTCTATGGGTCGCAGCAACCACTTACCGTCAGGTGGACTGTGTGCTCGTTTGTCAGCCTATCCTAATTTAACTTATATTTAATTTTAACTTATAGTTGTTGGAAGAAATAGGAATAAAAATAATCTAAAGGATAGGCTTACAGATATATTGAGTCCTTGGAAAGTCTGGTAGATTGATATTATACTTATATATTACATAAATACGTATACACACACATACGTATACAAAACATATATACATATATAAATATATACATGCACATAAGAATTACAAATATATAAACATAATAAAAATAATTAATGAAAATAAAATAACTTATATTGGCAGCCACAAAGATACATAATAAAAAAGAAGAAAAAACTTCAATTTTATTCATTTAGTAATAATTTCCTGTCAGGCAGATTTAAAATATGACTATAAATGGGTTTTTATTTGTAAACATCGGCATACAAAATGGCTAAATGTTTTTATTAGACCAGAGAAGGACTACGCTTGCACAGAATACCAGAGTAAAATAGCAACATAATTCTGCTAAGTTTTGTATGGTAACTGTATAGATCCGAAGACAATTTACATTGGAAACAAGGCATTACATCTTAGTCCTCAGTTCGACAAGTGATATAGGTATTCATAACAGATGTAGAAGTTCACGGACCACAACATCTAATTACCATCGAGAGTGTGAGCTTGTTTGACACCATTATTCTATAAAAAAACTAAACATTAAGAACTGCATTTGTGGGCTTCCCGTGTCATTAGTAGTTTCTTCTTCATTCTAAAAATAATACTTATTGTAACATTACATCATTAACTTCCACAAACCAAACTAGATGGCGCTGTTCGTAGATAAATCACGCCAACAAGATGTACTCCGATTTGCTATATATAGGGTCCGAAGCCTTTTTGTTAATTTCTTGACCGGAAAATAGCTGCTTCCACCTGGTGGGACAGTATATTTGAACGTTAGGGAACAACGCTCCTACAGTGCAAAGGTGGCAAACCTTACACTTCCCTCGTGGAACTTAATGTTGTAACTCGTAAGCTGTCTGTAGGAGCGTAGCACAGTCAATATTTTTTTGGAGTTGTTACGTGTCATACATTAAAAGCTAGTTTTCGTATCTTCGTCTATTATTATTCGCCGTCCGGGCTACCATATCGCAATATTAATTTTTAACTCATTGAATTTTAATTATAATATTTAATTTACCAAGTATGTAAACTACCGAAAAGCAGTTTCGTTGCGTGCGGAAACGCAGAAATTTTTCTAAAAGTAATTGTTTTTAATATATTTAATTTATTAAGAATAAAAAGTACGCCCAAAAGATACTTAAATTACATTTTCTAACAGGATTGTTGGCGTTATAAAACATGGTGTCTTATCCTAAATTATGTTATAAACAGTTTAAATTGCCGTAGCCCGAAGCTGTCGATCGTGAGCATCTTGCTCACGACCAGCCTCGAATATTTTAATATTAATAACAAAAATTATATATAAATTTTATCTTTTTGCTTTCCTTCTCCACATAAACTCTAACTATGTATATAGATAAGGTGTGTACATTTACTTTGGCGGCCATATTAAAACCTGTTCTTTTTGTTTTCGACTGTCTTGTAGTAGTTTAATATATTTATATGTGTTATTGTGTTTCACCGTTTGTGGAAAAATACAAAATGTTTGTTTTTTTGGATCTGATTTTATGTTGTCCTAGTGTTCTCTGACATTGTATTCTATTTTCATGGTATGAATATATCTGGTAGAGGTTTTGTATGTGCTCGTTCATCTTTGATACTATACTTAACTCCTTTAGAACTATACATTTGTATCACACATAGGTACATAATATGACCTGCAGTCTTGATAGCCTATGAAAGTATATCGAAGTTCCCGCCGCCGTTCAAATCTGCTCCAAGGGCACAATCATCATTATTATCAAAATTTATATCACCATCACATACACTATCAAATAAACTTTATGTCATAATGTAGATGATTTAATAGCAATATTAAGCTATAATAATTTTATAATATGATGCAAACAATTAAAATTAATTCAAAAGCAAAATAAAAAACTTGGTAGATTACGCTTAAAACTGATCGGAAATTTATGCAAAATTTTATGAAATATTATAATTATAATATATTTTAATAATAATTGCTTAAATTGTATACAATTATATATATTATATTATATTATAATATAGTAATCGATGTGTAGTGAAGAATCAATTTCCTGGGAGTAAGAATATCCACCATCCAATATCATCCTGAGGGTGTCTAAAAGAAGCGACGAAGATAAAATAAAACAGGAGATGTGTCATCAACTTCCTTACCTACATCCTGACACACATTGAAAACAATAAAAAAATGCGGTTCCTAATCATGCTGATCCTACTCAGTCACAGACGTAATTTAATTGCATGAAACGGAACCGCCTTAAAATGTGACTGTCCCGCTTATATCCGTCTGAGGCTAGACAAGACATCTCATTAAGTATCATTAAGCATAAAAAATGAACTTTCTTCTTTAACATCATCATTTTATTAATTTTTGTAATTCTTATTGTTATAACTTTTCTCTGGACCTCATTTTTTTTTCTATCATCATATCTAGATTACTTTTCATTGTTAATATAATATCTATTTGGAATGTTTATTATTTTTAGTCAAACAAATCTAAGAAATACCTTTTGACATTTCACATTAATCATTTCGCAATAACTTTGCACAAACGTACTCACCCGATTTAAAATAACCTTTTACGTAAATACGAAGAATTATAAAGTTATCTTTATTTCATTACAACGTGTATAGTTTTCTATCTTATTTTATATTATCTTTCAAACAAAGAAAAATATTAAAAAAATAATCAGTATCAACTTTTTTACTTGGCGTCGTTTCAATGATATGTTGCTATGTACCTTACCGTAATGTTTAGATGAATAATATTCATTGTTATGCGAACAATCGGCAAAAATATTCAAATAATTGGTAAAATATTCAAATAATCGAATGTTTAATTTTTTGAAAGTGTTATTTGTTTAATGTCCATGTCACACATATGCCGGTAGTTGTTGGGAGCACTATGCTCGAAGTTGTTGACGAGTACGTTTACCTGGGACCAATAGTCCGACTAGGTAAGTCCAACTTCGACCGAGAGGTCAATCGACGGATTCAACTGGGCTGGGCAGCGTTCGGGAAATTACGACATATCTTCTCGTCAGGTATACCTCAATCTCTAAAAACTAGATTGCATAACCAGTGCGTGTTGCCAGTGATGACTTACGGATCTGAGACGTGTTCCTTCACTGCTGGCCGTATGAGGACGCTCAAGGTCGCTCAGCGAGCTATGGAGAGGGCTATGCTCGGAGTTTCTCTGCGTGATAGACTCAGAAATGAGGATATCCGCAGTAAAACCAGAGTGACCGACATAGCCCAACGGATAAGTAAGCTGAAGTGGCAATGGGCCGGTCATATAGCTCGAAGAACCGATAACCGATGGGGAAGAAAGGTTCTCGAGTGGCAGCCTCGTACCGGTAGGCGTAGTGTAGGGAGACCCCCCGCTAGATGGAGTGACGACCTGGTAAGATATGCAAGAAGGAAGGAAGATGGATGCAGGTGGTTCAGGACCGTGCTTTGTGGCATTACTTGGGGGAGGCCTATATTCAGCAGTGGACTTGTGAAGGGCTGTAATGATGATGATGATGATGATGTTATTTGTTTAATTGAATTTTTATTTTTAAAATTCCTTAAATTACATGAATCATGAATAAAACAATTTTAGTATTTTTTTAACTTTGTCAACGTAAATTTGTGTAGGCAAAAACTCATAGGTAGGTACAAGACCGCGCTGAAAAAACACTACGTTATTTTAAACTCCTGGCATTTCAGGAGCTTACTGTACGTAATTTTGTGTTTGTTTTCTTATTTTGTGACTCGGCTTTAACTTTTTGGACTGCTTCTTCTATATTCGTTGAAACATGTGATCATGTCACAAAGGATGATTGGGAAAAAAGGTAGGAAAAACAAAAAAAAACTGATTATGGATGACTTTGAAATAGACATTAATTTTGACTATATTATTGAAAATCAAATAAAAATTAATCTAAACAACGACAGCTCAACTAGTTGTACTGAAAGTGATTGAATAAATTTATTTTTAATCTGGTTTCAATCTTAAATTTATAAAAATTTTGCCTCTAGAAATAAGCTGTAACAACAAATACAAATAAAATGAAAAATCTTGTGGTTAAAAATATCCGTTTATTATTTATTCTGATATTATTCACACCAAACTGTTTAAATTACCAACTCTAAATAATCGATATAGATTTTTTTAAGAATCGAATATTGTACGTTCCCATTTTATGGTTGGCATGCTTAGTGCAATAAGTCTGACATCTGTCAAAGTGTATTTCTTAGATTTGGATGACTATAGTGTTACAATTTTTCTTGTGTAGTAGTTAATTGTTTGTATAATCTTTCTTTGGAATGTTTATTATTAATGATAAAGTTTTGTAAGATAGTTATTTGCTAGTTCACGTAGTGTCCATGGAGGTTAGAGAACAGGAGAACGATCGCTGTAGAAAATAGTGTCGCAGAAATATGGACGCAATAATTGAGGCGATGCGATCGCTAAGTTGTTTCAATAAAATCGGGCTGTTGTGCGCTAGTTTTAAATGATTATAATATTATTCAAAGAAAGTAACGAAATTATTATCATTTATTAATAAATAAATTATAAATTGTATTTTATAATTTTAATTATTATAAATATTATAAATTAATAACTATTATTGATTTATTATTATTATTTTATTTATAATATTTCACCATTTTTTAATGTTTCTTATTGTACAAAATTAAAAAATGACTTCGCAGATACTACTTACCCACAACAGCGCGGCTATAAATTCTACAAATTTTCAGGGACAGGCGGGCTATGCTTTAGCATGCAGCGATCGTTCACCTGTTCTCTAACCTCCATGGTAGTGTCACTTTTTGATGTTTTGACTCATCTGATATCGACACCGTTCACTTTTGTGTCTATGGTATATTAATGTTGCATTTCTTCACTTATTGTTAAACGAATTATACATTTCTTTCCACTTATTTATTTTTGAACTATTTATTTTATACATATTCACTTATTGAAATAATACTAGTTTTTACGGAATTTATCGCGTATATTTAACTTTTTAAATACCAAATTACCGTACGAAGAAATTATCTGTAGTGTCGAGGACTGTTTATTTAAAAACAATATGCGGAAAGAAGATTTGGAGGCGATACGTCAAGACATTTCGTCTATGTTACGTCGATGTTCAGTGCCTAAACCGAATCTTCCCAAAGACGAATTTATAGCGTTAAAGAACCTACGCAATAAACCAGAACTTACGATTCTCCGCGCAGATTAGGGAAACGCCACGGTAGTCATGGATACGTCAGATTATAATTCTAAAATACAAGAACTTTTGTCGGATGTAAGTACTTATAAAAAGGTTAAAAATGACCCAACAAATAGCACACTAAAAACAACTAGTGACCTCATAAAGAAACACTCCGAAAAATTAAATCTGGACGTAAAATGGATAATACCTACGTGTGCCAAATCACCAAAATTGTATGGATAACCAAAAATACACAAGCCCAATGCTCCATTACGTCCCATAGTGAGCCAAATCGATTCACCAACTTACAGATTGGCTCAACACTTAGCGAAAATACTCTCACCGCTCAGGGGACATACAAGAGCACACATAAATGATTCCTACCATTTTGTCAGCGAGATTAAAGACCTACATCTGGCAGACAATGAAACTATGGTCAGTTTTGATGTGCAGTCATTGTTTACATGCTTACCTGTTGAAGACTGCATCTCAATTGTAACTAGAAGGCTCGAAGAAAACAACATGCCCGTAGAATATGCAGTATTACTCAGACACTGCCTTACATCTGGCTACCTACTGTGGAAGGAGGAGTTCTACAAGCAAGTAGATGGTGTGGCGATGGGCTCACCTGTATCTCCCATTGTCGCCGACATATTCATGGAAGACTTTGAGGAGAAAGCACTGCTTAGTTCTCCCGTAAATCCAAGATTCTACAAGCGGTACGTAGACGACACTTTCACAATTCTACCTTTAGATAAAGTAACTGCATTTTTAGACCATCTTAACTCTATAAATTCTAAAATTCAGTTCACAATGGAGTTAGAGGCAAACAATTCCTTAGCTTTTCTAGATGTGTTAGTAATTCGGAATCCTGATAACACCTTGAGCCATACTGTGTATAGAAAAAAGACCCATACAGATAGATATTTAAACGGTGATTCTCACCACCATCCTTCACAGTTAGCTACCGTGGGTAAATCTTTGTTTCAGAGAGCACGAGGGATCTGTGACAGTAAACACCTGGCTGCAGAGCTCCACCATGTCAAGCAAGTTTTGCATGATAACAAGCTTCGAGCGCCTACGTCACAGTGAACGAGTGACGCCGGCCACAGTTGAGCGTGTACCTGCTGTACTACCATATGTTAGAGGAGTCACTGACAAGATTGGCTACATCTTGAAGCGCGCTTCCATCAAAACATACTTCAAGTCGCTGAAGAAGATTGGTCAGTTTTTACCATTAGTCTAGTGCAATGTCCCTCTGCAAGATGCAGGAGTGTACAAGCTTGATTGTGAGTGTGGTCTCTCCTACATAGGACAAACTAAAAGATCAATAAAAACCTGCGTTAAAGAACATATAGCTGATGTGAAGAATCGACGCTCCGGAAAGTCTGCAGTCTGTGAACACGTACAGGATCGCCCCCGTCACTACATCAGATTTGATAGACCGCAAATCCTCGCTAAAGAACACCGATTCCTTCCAAGGATGATTCGCGAGGCTATTGAAATCAATAAAACATCCTAATTTCATTAGAGAAGATGGCTGGGTGCTACCATCTGCTTGGGATCCTATAATAAATAAAATTAAATCCCAACCCAAGCATACAACTACAAGACTTCAAGATACCATAAGTTCATACTGCATAGATCGGAACAAAAGTTAAATTTTAATCTACAATATGGTAACCGCGGTTAACTATGACATATGGACGTTGAACATCTCAGTCCCGCCCGTGACCATGAGTGCTGTAAAGCGTTCGAAACGTCGGGTATTTAAAAAGTTAAATATACGCGATAAATTCCGTAAAAACTGGTATTATTTCAATGTGTAGTGTTCGCGTAAATATAAGAAATCATTATATTCACTTATTTTTACATGTATTTAGTAATCAGGTACCTATAATTTAATATGATTTCTTCAGATGATAGTGTTCGGAGTTCCAAATATTTAAGGGTGTAATGCTTTCAAAGCTGTCAATACTACTTAATCCATCAGAGGTAGAATCAAAGCATCGCACCCTTAAATATTATGTTAGATTCAACTTTTTCTGAATTTAGCAAAAACTTTAACGCTATTCACACAAATGCTCAAAGTATTCCTGCTCATTACCCCGAAATATTGTCAAGTTTTAATAGCAAAAACATACACGCTATCCTTGTTTCGGAGTAATGGTTAAAACCATGTCTTCCATCAACATCCTACTCGCTTCCAGGTTTTCATTACTGGTAATGACTGTACCGATCGGGGCGGTGGCGGTGTTGCTATTTATCTGCGCTCTCATATACCTTATTCAGTAATTCAAGTTCCAACTGGTTCGCAGACTGGAGGCGAAGCAGAATTTCTCTTTGTCGAAGTTCTTCTCGGTCATACAAAATTACTTCTCGGAGTCTTATACATACACACATATACATACAGCCCCTCTCTCACTGTCGACTACTTCACCACGTTAGAAAATATTCTTGACAATCTTACACCTATCTATTGTCACAGTATTATTATGGGTGATTTTAATACTTGTCTTTTAAAAAACAACGCTAGATCAATAAAACTTAAATCTATTATTGAAGCAGCAAATTTAAAACTTCTTCCTACTTCTACCACACACTTTTTCCCGAACTGTGCCCCTTCTCTTCTCGACATAATGTTTGTGTCTTTACCTGACCATGTTCTTAAATTTGGGCAACATGCTGCTGATTCTTTTTCCTATCACGACCTTTTATACTTGTCATACAAAATCCGTCCCCCTAAAGCTAAGTCAAGGATACTACTTCAGCGTAACTTTAATGACTTGGACTTAGAGCAGCTTTTAAATGACGCTGAAAAGATTGATTTTAGTGTAGTCGTCAATGCATATACTGTTGATGAACAGGTAGCTTTGTTCAACTCTTTGTTAGTTCAGCTTTACGACATACTCATATTCTGTCCGCATTGTATAAGGAGGTGGAGGTAGTTACTACCATTCGTTTTAGTATCGGGACAACAAAAAAAGCTAATGACACGTTTTACGTGGTTAGAGCCATGCTGCAGTTATATTATGGTTGTAGCACGAATGGGTTGGTTCGACTAAGGAAGGATCACGTTCTCACAGACTACCAACATCAAATAGTTTATTCTGATGTGTTTTGCATGGTGAAAAACAGACATAGAGACACCGAGGTGACTCTTAAATAGATCGAATTTTGCTAATTTGTCACGGAACATCATTTTAATGATGTTCCTATAAAACCCACGCGTGCGAAGCCGCGGGTAAAAAGCTAATATAAGATATGTGTAGAAGGTGTGTTTAGTTAAAAGTGAAATATAGCTTCTTTAATATACAAGCTTAAAAATTTTAGGAACCACAGTTGGATTTTGACTACCAAGCGATCACTAGTTTAATATATTTATCTGTGCTAAGTGTGGTCCATATTCCCTCTGCGTTGGTATGCCGTGCAACGTTACGTACTGACACGTCTTGTACAGGAATCCACCGTCGCAACAGTCGCGTCGTTAGATTTCAATTTAATATTAATTCGTTTGCTGAAAATTTTCAAATATAATTTTTTTAAAGATTTATCTTTAACTTAAAAAAATACGACCACATCACTCCTTGTCGTTCCAAATCAAATCAAATCAAATCATTTATTTCGCTAAAACATGGGTACAGACGGATGGATACAGAGTCAATATTTGTTTCCACATGTTTTGCCTTTTGTGGCATGCGTAAAAATTGTTTAAAATAAATATGTTAAACAAATTAAAATTAAAAAAAAAATAAAATTAGAAATAATCACTTTTATAAATTTTCTTTTTCTTTCATTAACAATTGATATTTGGTATAATTGGTTTTTAAGAAAACATAACAAAAATAGAAAAATTAATTTTTGTTGATTTGAGAAGTATCACGCAAAATCCTGCATCTATAGTAATTTACTTAGTTAAGCAAAATCAATAAAATAAAATCAAAATTTATGGTTAAAGAATTCTTTGATATTATAAAAGGCAGTATTTATTAGCCACTGCTTTAAACTTTTTTTGGCTGTGCACGAATATTTTAGGAACTTTATTATAAACCTTGATACACATTATGAGGCAATTCCTCTGAAATAATGTAGTTTTACAAGATGGCGTGAAGTAGACGTGTCGGATCTCTTTTTGATAGAGCTTAAATGGCTTTCTATTCATCAGAGGCGTTACTCCAGAACCTTACTAACTCTTTTCTCTACACTAAATGATCGGTTGTCTCCTTTTTATCTTAAAGATAACTTCCGCTTTCGGTGTTCAACTCTCGACCGTGAACCTCGACCCTCTAACGTCCTTGTTATTCATTTACCTCAGCATAGTACTGTTTTTTTAAGTCTTCTTTTACAGTTCAGGCAATACGTTATACTCTGGAACGCCTTGCCCGTTGATATAAGAAAAGCATCGAATAAATACACGCTTAAAAACTAGTTCGGCAACACTATCTTGAGGAAAACTCCATTTGCTCAGTCTTTCTATCCATCTATATATATATATATATATATATATATATATATATATATATATATATATATATATATATATATATATATATATATGTATGCTTGTATATGTGCGTGTATAATATATATATTACTCATGTCGTATTCTCCCAGGGTTGACTGGTAGAGAATGTCATAAGGCATTTAGTCCGCCCATTGTAACCCTCAGATTAGGGTGTAACACAATAAAGATTAAATAAATATTCTTATGTAGCCATTGCGATTGGTCTACAAATGCGTGGGTCATTTTCGATGCTTTCCCTGCCTCTTTTGAATTCACTTGAACATTTCTGTACGGTTGACATTGAAGAAGCAGAGTCTTGGTAAACGACCACCAGTTCATCATGGATATGTTTTGGGTTTTTCTTTGTTTAGTGAGAAATTTTCGGTATTCGATTTTTTTCAAAATTGTCGAGTCTATATGTGGTTACTGTGGTCCATAGACATCTACATTTATTTACATTACAAATTAAAATACAGATGCGTTGTCCCGTGCATGACTAAGACTAAGGTGCACCCCTAGGACTAAGATGGAATGCCTTGTTTCCAGAAAAAAGGATCTCCGGTTCTCTGGACTCACCATACGAAACACAGTAACGTTGACCTGCTATTTTACGCTGGTATTATGTGAGAGCGTGGTTCTTCCGTATATCAGATATTACTGTTAAATTTCTTTAGAAACTTATCCAGGTGTTGTCCTCATTTACTGATAATTTTGGCAACAAAAGGCACCAATACATAGTCTCATAGTTTCAAAATTGCAACGTTAATTTATTTCCTCACAAGATGAGATGTTGTCAAGTGTCTAACCAACATTGTGTCCCACACAATATCTCAAACTTTTGTTCTCTTAAGGATACTACTCGTAGTGATACTACGTTCTACAACTAGGTATACAAATTAGTTACTAGGTTCTAAAATTATACATATCTGTTACAGTCAAAACTCATAACCGGTCAAACCACTTTTGATTTTGAAAATCAGGCACAAATGGTTTTAATGATGCCCTTATTCAGAAACAATTTTGACTGATTTTTGTAGTCAAAAGTGGTATTGACCAACGTTCTTAGTCAAAAAGGTTTTGCTGATTTAAAGAAGTATAAGTTAAAAGCAGACTATTGGTCCAAACTCGCAATATCAGTGACGGTATGTGTAGTTTCGGCTCGGATGACCCTTGGGTCATCCTAAAGTCGCGTACATTGTATTCATGTAAAATATAATATTGAAGGAATTGTCCTTTTGAATTTTAAAAATTCAAAAAGTATAATAAGTTGTAGGTAGTTTTGACTAACATTCTTGGTCAAAACCACTTTTAAATGATATAATTTGGCCACAATTACTATTCCCAATATTTTTGCAGTACAAAGTAGTTTTGACCGGCGTCCTTAGTCAAAAATAATTTTTCCTGATTTTTGCAGTCTATAGTGGCTTAGACTGGTTATGAGTTTTTACTGTAACATATATATAACTAGCGACCTGTCGCCTGGATAGAATATATTAATGTAGCTATTTATGGATGCCACAGACGGTCTAGTTTACCGTCAAGTTTGCAGCCCGCTTGAAGCGGCATTCACTTTCCGGTGCATCCATATAGACCACACACGTTTAAGTTCGGCGTCATGTTTGCATGATGCCGCACCAGTTGAAATCAAGGCGTCTCTCGGTTACTACTCCGACTAACGTCATGCATACTTGACCGCTTACACACACGTTCAAGTTTACATGACGCTGCAAGCTTGATCAAGTCGGCAGAATTGAAATAAAATTTTTGTTTCAAGTAGATTTGTCATGCGCACTGATAGCTATACTGATACAGGGTCAAGTTTGCCGGACGCCGCTTTAAGCGCACTGCAAACTTGATGATAAACTGGAAAACGTGGTAGAGCCTTGCTGCAGCTAAAATATGGTTGTAGCACGAATAGGTCGACTTGACCAGGCTGGACCACACACGCTGAAATAGCAGCTCGATGTTGCTGTGCTTCGTATGGTGAGTGTAGAGGACCAGGGACCCTTTTTACTGAAAACGAGGCATTCCATCTTAGTCCTCGGGGGTGGCAACGCAGCTGGATGGCCGTAGATGTCTATGGGCCACAACATCCACTTACCATCAGGTGGGCTGTGTACTCGATTGTCACCCCCTTTCTATAAATAAAAAAAATGATATAAAGGCCCCGCCCAAGACCATTTACTTTATCAATTTTTTATTTCTTCATTAAAATAAAACAAGTTTTTTGTATAAAATATAGCCTATATCCATCATGGTAGTTCTCTATCTGCTCGTATAGTTTCATCACAATCAGTTCAACCATTCCCGGCTAGACAGAGAGACAAAAGTTTTAGAAATGTTTATTCATGTCTCATTAGCATGTAAACATCTTTCCGAGCTTAATAGAAGCCAGTTGTTTTAATATTACCCGCGACTTCACCCGCGTGGAATTTATTACGACTGGATTTCATACATAACATAAACATATACATAAACACTCACGCCTGTCACCCAGAGGGGTAGGCAGAGACTACAGACTTCCATTTAGGACGATCCTGACATACCTCTCTCGCCTCTTCCACATCCATATACCTATGCATACATGCTTGTCGGTTAAGGGTACTCTTAATTTGGCCCATTTTTAGTATATCGCCAATTTGGTCGACAAACTTCCGCCCAGGACGTCCCTTTCCGACTCTTCCATTCACTTCTGCAACATATATTTGCTTTGTCAGTCTTTCCGCATTCATTCTTTCTACATGACCAAACCACCGAAGCATTCCTTTCTTAATCCTGGTCACTGCATCATCTTGACTGGATTTCATAGGTTTTTATTTTGTTGCGCGGAACCCTAATTCTTTTTCTAAAATAAGTGTAGCCTAAGTTACTCCCTATAACTAGCTAGCTATCTGCCAGCGAAAGTCCCGTCGAAATCAGTCCAGCCGTTTTGGAGATTAGCTGGAACAAACAGACAGACAGACAAATTTTTTTTTCTAAATACCGCATAATATATATTCATTTAGATTTCTACCAACGAATGTCCCAAAATATCAGGTTGTCATTCTATCTAGTGGAAGACTCCGCTTACTGGTACGAGCCTCGAGAGCCTGCCATATTGCAGCTTACTGATCCGTAGGGGATGTCGGTTACTCTGCTTCTACTGCGGATATCTTCGTCACGGATTTTACGATGCACATGAATCGCATGTAAGAAACTTCGAACAAAGCCTACTTCTTAACTCGCTGAATTACTAAGATTCTGCTTACGACCAACAATGAAGGACCACGTCTCAGTTCCGTATGCATATATGTTATATATAGGTTCGACTGCCTCGTTGGTCTAGTGGTTGTAGTCGTACGACTACTGATTATGAGGTCCTGGGTTCAAATCCCGGTCGGGCCAATAAAATCAATTATTGAGTTTTTCTGTCAAGAAATTCTCAGTAGCTGCCCGGAGTCAGGAAGTTGGCGGTGTCTCACCTACGTGCCTCGGAGAGCACGTAAAGCGGTCCTGCGCCTGATCTCTCTCCGGTCGTGTCGGTTTACCGTCCCATCGGGTTATGATATGCTTGCGCATACGTTTGGACACTATAAACCTGTCCTGCGCTGATGGCTAGCCTCCGTTGAGGCAGACCGCCGTGGCCGAAATTCGGTTAGGAGGATATTCATTATATCGGGTGACTCGGCTAACTTTTAAAATTTAGATCGTTAATAAATTCGCAGGCAGCGGGGCTTCCGGGAGGTGAGGTACAGCATTAAAAAGCTAACGGTCGGGAAATTTTTAGTCGACGCCATGTCGTGGTCTGGAGCGCACCGTGCGTATGCAGTGGAGGCTTATTTTAGCAATGGATATTCGTACACACGAGCACGACGTATATTTTGTAGTCATTACAATATTCGGTATTTGCGTGATGCACCAAGTGTCCAATTAGTAAAAACATGGGTAGAAAGATTTCGACTAACGGGCTCAGCAATGAACAAAACAATTCGCCACCAAAAAAGACCTGTGCGTTCCGAGGAAAACTTTAACCGCGTCGCCGCTGCAGTTGAAGCCCAGCCAAGACGTTCGATAAGGAAACATGCAGTGTCGTTGTAAATTCACCGCTCTAGTCTTCAGCGCATATTGACACTAGACCTAAAGCTGCATCCATACAAAATCCAAATAATGTAAAAAATTAAGCCTGAAGATTATTTTAAGCTTAAAACTTATGCTGAACGAATGTTAGAAATTTTCAAGGAGCACACTGACTTGGAAGACGTTTATTTCAGTGATGAAGCTCATTTCCACCTGGAAGGTTATGTAAACTGTCAAAATTGTCGGTACTGGGCTTCTGCCAACCCAAATCAAAAACATGAAGAGATGTTACATAGCCCTAAAGTAACTGTATGGTGTGCAATGACTGCAAAAGAAATTATCGGCCCATACTTCTTTGAAGACCATCGTGGCACTACTGTTACAGTGACGAGTGAGCGCTATACAGCTATGATAAACTCCTTTTTCATGCCGAAACCAAGAAGAGGTGCCAGTAATTATCCTGAAGTATGGTTTCAACAAAATGGGGCCACTGCGCACACCGCCAGAGCCTCAATGAATGCAGTCAGGGCACTTTTTCCTGGAAAACTCATCATCCGATTTGGAGACATACCCTGGCCTCCCAGATCGCCCGATCTTACCCCATCTGATTTTTTTATGGGGCTATCTTAAAAATAGAGTTTTTACTGACCCGCTTGCTGATCTCGAAGACTTGAAGGCTAAAATAACTGAAGAGATAAACTCTATCCCCAACGATTTATTGAAGCGTGTGATAGGGAATACACGCGTCCGCCTTGAAGAGTGTGTACGGCGAGAAGGAAAACATCTTGATGATGTAATATTCCATAAATAAATTCCCAATTTGTAAGCTTTCTTTTAATATATTTAAAATTACTACAAGAATATCTGTTATTTTTTAATTATTTTTTAAAGTTTAAAATCTGGAATGAGTCATTCTGTAATAGGTATGACAACACGCGTTGGTTGTACATTCTCATTGTACTCGCAAGATTTAGATTTTAGATGCCGAGAAGATGTGTTGTAATTGTTTGTCTAATAATAAATTGTTTTAAATTATTTTAATGCATTTCTGATGTTTTAAAATACTTATATACGTTTTCCAGATCATGTTTCGGGTAGTCGTTAGTTAATTGGTTTACTGAGGTACATTTATTAATTAAAATTTTATTTAGAATGATTTTGATAAAACACTTAACAAATTAGTTTATACTTCCGTTTAATGTTCTCGACCGATTCTTGGAACTGTGAGACTAAAATATGACAATGTTAGAAATTATAATGATATATATTTTGTTTTTGGGGGAATAGTGGTAAATAACTCCTCGTTTAGGAAATCTGTCTGTCGTCTTTTGATAGGCTAAACGGACTAGGGTAACGAGAGAGACATAGTAAGCAGTTTTTTAATAGGATAGGGTGACAAACGAGCACACAGTATACCTTATGGTAAGTGGTTGCTGCGGCCCATAGACATCTACATCTATCCTCGATTACGAATCAAAATGCAGATGCGTTGTCACCCGTGAGGACTAAGATGGAATGTCACGTTTCCAGTGAAAATTGTCTCCGGTTCTCTACACTCACCATTCGAAAGTAGCAGGTCACTTAGTAATAAATGACTACTGGAGTCCATAGATACGATTTTTCATACGTGATAGAGCCACGTTGTAGCTATACTGTAGTTGTAGCACGAATGGGTCGGCTCGACCGGGGAAAGACCACGCCCTCACAGAATACCAGCGTAAGATAACAGCTTAATGGTGCGGTGTTCCGTATGGTGAGTGTAGAGATCCGGATACCCTTTTTACCGGAAATGAGGAATTCCATCTTAGTCCTCAGGGGTGACATTGCTTCTGCGTTTTGATTCTTAATTGAGGATATACGTGGATGTCTATGGGTCACATCATCCACTTACAATCAGGTGGGCTGTGTGCTCGTGTGTCATCCTTATACTATAAAAAAGAATAAATTTTGATGTCTATAGGACTTC
The DNA here is from genome assembly GCA_036936625.1 of Parnassius smintheus behrii. NCBI lineage: Eukaryota > Metazoa > Arthropoda > Insecta > Lepidoptera > Papilionidae > Parnassius > Parnassius smintheus. The sequence continues at coordinate 15,964,465 of JAUPFT010000028.1, read as the reverse complement.
AGCATCCACTTACCATCAGGTGGACTGTGTGCTCGTTTGTCACCCTTATTCTATAAAAAAATACGTGTAACTAATTTATAAACTAAGGAAACCAAAGATTCATTGCCAACACACAGGACTAACATAAAGTCCCTCAGTCGCTGTTATTAGGTTCTCTTATCCAAATGGAACACAGGTGTGTAAGAGGAGATGAAATCAGGTAAATAGGACTCTTACCACATTATCATTACCATTACAGCCGTAAGTCTACTGCTGAACATATGCCTCACTCATAGATTCCCTCTTAGGGTGGATTTTGCACAGTTACCACGCTTAGGAGGCGTGTTGGTAACCGCAGCTTTTTACGGTTTTGAGGAAATGATTATCAGGAAAATGCTGCTGCCCATCTCGTTACAGTTTCCCGAACGAAATGGTGTAGTTGAAGTTCTTACACCGTCACTACACAGACATTATTGTGCTTATAAACAGTTTTACAGCATCATAGAATACTATAATACACAATAGAATGGCTGTCAACTTTATTTTGTACAAGGATTGGCGTCGCCAAACCCGATTCGATGTGTTAACAGACTGAGTAAATTTACACAGAAACAGAAACTTTTTTTATTCAATATAGATTATAACAATACTTATTGAAAGTCACTTTTTTCATTTACCACTGGTTCGCAAAAAAACCTCTGTCCTGGGAAGAACTAGCAAGAAAACCAGCGCGACTATTCCCAATAATAGCTTACAATCATGTTTACAATTAACAACACAAGACAAATTAGAATTAGCTTGGTAGCGATCACCCTTCCCAGGGGTTATTATCATCCATTTCAGACTTTTGATTAATGATAGAATCAGGCGTTACTTTGCGGAAATCCATTATAATAAAAAATAAAAATATCAATTTCTTTGCAACTTTCCGCTAAACATATAAAATGATGTGTCTTACCTGGATTGAAGCGCACCTCCCGCCCTCCCTCAATTGCATACACTAACTCCGTCACCACTAGACCAAGCACCACTACTCTCAACACCACTATTCCAGGCAAGACACACCATGGACGATAATACTATATATATAGTAGTGTATTATCGTACTATATATATAGTATTATCGTCGATGGTGTGTCTTGCCTGGAATAGTGGTGTTGAGAGTAGTGGTGCTTGGTCTAGTGGTGACGGAGTTAGTGTATGCAATTGAGGGAGGGCGGGAGGTGCGCTTCAATCCAGGTAAGACACATCATTTTATATGTTTAGCGGAAAGTTGCAAAGAAATTGATATTTTTATTTTTTATTTTGATTAATGTTCAAATTTTAGACTTTTGATTAATGATCAAGATCATCAATAAAAAATCGTTTAAATTTTAATACATATGTATTTGCAAATAGGGTGCTATTTGCATGCGAAATTTGGGAACGATTGTATCGTCAAAACATATCTCGTGTTGACATTTATACGTGTGAATTGGCGTGTTAGTGACATTTTAGTGGCTACGCGGGCTCTGCTCACTCCGCTGTTCTATTATGTATGTATTATAGTGTTCTATTTACAGCATGCATCCTCAGCCTACCATCTTTACCTTGTGAAGTTTATTTCCTTTATGCAAATTCCTAGTGAAATATGTCATGCGTACATCTGCATTTCCTCATCATTACTGAATAAAATAGTAAACTTTATGTACGTGCAAATAAACACTTTTTAAGTTACGCTCTTGTTTACCAAGGCATACCATTTTCCTTTCCTTATTGACGTTAAGAACGCGCTATGATTTTCGATATCGTAGCGTCTATATATATCTATATAAAATAGTCTTGGCAAAACGTCAGTGACAATAAACAGAAAAACACCGATGTGATTTCATAAGAATCCCGTATTGATGATTTTGACATGCTATTCATAGAAAACTATAATACATACATATGGTAGAACAGGGGGAGTGAGCGGAGCCCGTGTAGCCACTAATATGTCACTAGCACGTCAATTCACGCGTATAAACGTCAACACAATCAATCGTCTCCAATTTTCGTGTCAAGCGTCGCTGCATACAAATTATTTAAAAAATGGCAAATTGTGCAATAACTTCGTGTCGAAAGAACAGCGGGAAATGGAATTTAAATGAATGAGACATATTCTACAACTAGTAAGTCGAAACTATTTATATTTTGTGTCAAACATTTATGTGTCAAAAACATTAATCGAAAGTCTTAAGTGTGTTTGTGGTAGTGATAACTGATAATATGACGTAATTGCTTGTGTGTGCTCTCGGCGACGCCTATCCTTCTACAAAGTAAGGTTGACAGCCATTCTATTGTGTATTATAGTATTCTACGCTATTTAATTAGTTAGTTATATGATATGCGTGAATAACCATTTCTTTAAATTATTGGACGTTGGTCTGTCTATACGTCCGAGCTAATTTGCGGAATGGCTGAACGGGTCCTTGCACTTTACCCTTTATTTTTTAAAAGTTTTTGCTGCAAAATCCTTTTTAACATTTTTTTTTGCTTTAATTCCATTTTTAACCCCCGACGAAAACAGAGCAGAGTTATGAGTTTGTAGTACCTATATATCTGAGTTTCTGTCGGTGGCATCAAAGTTCTTGACTGGATGAACCGATTTTGATTAAGTTTTTTTTTTCAAAGATCTCTTGAATCGAGAGAGTTCTTAGCTATGTTTCAAAAAATTCTGTTCAGCCGTTTGAATATCATCAGTTATTTTTGTTTCGTGGGTGTATTTTTTTATTTAAGTTATACAACATAAAGATAAGATGATAGGACATTTTTACGTAAATTAATAGATTTATGTTGTATTCCCATATCATGCATAGATTTTGAGATAATAGCGAATTAACCATTGAGGTAATATGTACTACGTACTAGAGGCGACACTACATTCAGCTACTATGTTCCATTCAACTGCGGTGCATACACTGCACTTTAATCAGTCACTCGCTAGGCGCTTGTAGAGTTGACACGTGTTGTGTTGATTTAAAAAAAAATCTCGTGATAAAAATATGCCGTCGTGCGTACTTAGATATTGCACAAATAATTCCAGAAATGTCAGTGAAAACCAAGGAATTACTTTTCATTGGTTAATAAGATACTTAGTCAATAAAAAAGTATTATAAATTAGTAATAAAATAAATTATTCCTAAGACGCCACCTTGTGTCACGTAATATAGATTATGAAATTAATTTGTTCAGAAGCGACATTTCTGTGGGTACTTAAATATAGGACGAATATATTATTATAAACATTTTTTTTGTAGAGACATATATGAGTTATCATAATTAGGCCAAATTTTTTATATTTAAATCTGCTAATTATTCTTATATTTTATTTTTAGGTTTCCACATCAAAGTCAAAGTGGAATAAATTCGTCAATTTTTAACTCTCGCGTGCCCAGTATTTATGAACGGCTCTTATTCTAATTTAAATAAATATATTTGCAATTTAAATGTTATATTAACAAGTTTTGTTAAACATACTTTCTATCTCAAATATAAAAAAAATATTTATTATATTTTTTTATATTTGAGATAGCTTGAGATACATTTTAAGATATTGAGATAAAAATATCATTAAAATGTAATTGTGATATAATATTATATTAAATAAGCAAATATAATATACAAAATAAATGACAAAATTTAAAAAATTGTTCTCGATATAGTTTACCTATTTAACAGTACAATCTTTTATTACCTACTGATCATTCTACCTATGTTTGTTCTATGATAAGAAAACAAACCGCGCGAACACAGAGTAGCGCACATTTTTTGTTTGAAATAGCTGTTCTAGTACGTAAGTACATATTACTTCAATGGAATTAACTAAGTTTGTGTATGTTTACGACAAGTATTGTGTGCGGAAGAAGTTGTAGGTAAAAGCTTTATTTCAATAAAATAAATTTATCTTTATGTTGTATTCCCATATCATGCATAGATTTTGAGATAATAGCGAATTAACTAAGTTTGTGTATGTTTACGACAAGTATTGTGTGCGGAAGAAGTTGTAGGTAAAAGCTTTATTTCAATAAAATAAATTTGAAATTTTTATTTAGAAATTTTCGAGCCTCAAAAAATATTTTTAAAACAATTGGGGTCAGTTCACACCGAAACGTGATGCGACGCGATGTGGCGCGCACTTTTAAAGATAGTGATACAAATTATAACTTTATATACTACACAAAAAGATACACATTTTATTGAGCGTCTTTGATTTGTTTTTCATATTTCTCAGATATGCTTGTTTCCTTACGATGTTTTACTTTCACCGCCGAGCACGTCGTAAATCAGTGCATAAAATTGCAAATAACAATTGCCGGCGTGTATGGAACCCGGCATCGTTGTATGAAATTTACAGCGAGCGCTTAGCCACTGAGTTACCACGGTTCATCATTCTTATAAAGTTTATACTTTATAAGGATGATGACACAAAATCACATGACGGCACTATAAATACTACAGACGATATAATTTATATATTGTCTGTAGTATTTTTAGAGTCGGCGCGCTTGTATCAGTAACGGTTAGATTAAAATTTTGACATTCCGATCGACGAAGCGGGTTGGACGTGTAATTATCGAGCCAATTGTTTGTCGCTATTAATAGAACTGCAATAATTGCGAGGGTTAAAGGGCAACTCGAGGATCGACCGCCGTTGTACGTCCGAAACGCTCCACATAACTTTTGACGGTCATACTTTGAAATTGGCGGGAAAGATAGTCGTTGAAAATTTACTTTTTTTTAATAAAAATATACGTACCAGAATTTAGCAGAAAACTAATAACTTATAAAAATTTTACTTGTAAAATTATTTTTAAAGAAAAACACACCGTTTTCATCTCATTTATTTATTTAAATTACGTTAATAGTATTGTATATAAAGAAGCCTTGTGAAGCATTGTAAAAGTATCCATCACTACATTCAATCCCGTGGGTGTTGTAAGGGGAACTCTAGAAATTTCAAGAATGAATGATGTGATGAAATGAAAATCTTATGGTTTCTTTAAGTTTCCTTAAGGTTTTGTGATCATCTCATTTATACCGGACGTAAAATACCCAGATCAGCAACGAGCAGTAGGGTCAATGGTTCAATACATTTGGTACTGCCATCGTAAATCCTTCCAAGTGTGAAGATTAAGGATAATATAATTGCAGCACGAATGGATCAGCTCAACCGGGGAAGGACTACACCCTCACTGAATACCAGCTCAACGCTGCTGTGTTTCGTATCGTGAGTGTAGAGAACCGGAGACCCTTCTTACTGGAAAGGAGGCATTCCATCTTATTGTCTTCACAAGTAACAACGTATCTGCATTTTTATTCGTGATTGAGGATACATGTAGATATCTATGGTTTATGGTAACCACTTACCATCAAGTGGACTGTGTGCTCGTATGTCACTCATATGTTATAAAAGTCTTGCCTGTACTGGGATAGGTCCACGTACAGCCGTGGGCCTTAACAGGCTGATATGGATGATCTAGAAGAAATTGGGTATAAATAATAGGATATAAGAAAATCCACTATCCCATAGCATCCGTGCGTGTTGTAAGACGAGACAGAGGGGACTGAAACTGGTGTTGGGCAGCAGCAATAGCTCATAATTATTAAAAACTGCAGCTGCCAGCCAAGGGTGGCAACTTTGGCAAAATATCCCTTGAGTCAATCTGTGGGGGCAAAAATGTTCAGCGGTGGACTTAAAAGGCAAAGGATGGAATAGACGTATTGTACTGCCCAACGTCTATATATTATTGTCTCACTTCATCTTAGCAGAGAACTTTTCGGTAGACAGAGTTTGAAATTAGATAACATTAATAATGAGGTTAATATTAAAGATGTTAAAAATTAAGGAAAAAAATAAATTAATTATCAATTAATTACTTTAATTTATTATTAAAATTTAAATTAAATTAATCATTGTAGGATTATTTGTAGGTAGGGTTTGTCTCTTTAAACTAAGTAAGACATTTCATCATTTTGTTTTATTATGCGAATCTTAGTCTTTTTGCGTCGTAGAGCCACGCTGTAGCTATATCAGAATACCAGCGTAATGCTGATGTGTTTCGTATGATGAGTGTAGAGTACCGGAGACCCTTTTTACTGGAATCAAAGCATTCCATCTTAGTCTTCAAAGGTGACAACGCATTTTGATTCTTAATTGAGGATAAACGTGGATGTCTATGGGCCACGGCATTCATTTACCATCAGGTGGACTGTGTGCTCGTTTGTCACACAATGCTGTAAAAAAATAATGGCATTAGCAAGTCCAGATTCATGATTATACATTTATCTTTTTATCATAGAGCAATACGGGCCACCGACAAATCGGAGGGGAGTCGCAGGCGTTCTCTTCTGTCAAAGTATAAGTCTAAGCAGTCCTATGCGTACAATAAAACTAGTTGCAGTAGCATTATTCACTAGACTAAATCTATTTGCACAGCTGAATAGGTGTCCTACAAAAGCACCGAATTCTGCAGTTTTTTCATGCAAGAAAAAATTTGTCACGTCTAATTTGCAAGGACATTAATAAAGAAAAGAAGATATTTGCTTCACTTCTTCGAATCAACGACTTTCCTAGTCTGCATTCCGTATTCTTAACCATTAGGTTACTGTATTTTAATAGGTCTACAATATTGTATTGCTTTTATATACTTAATATTATCACGTGTAATTCTATTTTGTTATAAATATATAAGGAGAGATGGCATAATAACTTTATGGCCGACGTTTATGGTACTAGTTTCGTGCCAAGCCGCTCATAGTTTTAACTAAATGTCCATAAAATCACTATCGGCTATAATACGCCTGTGCGGCCAAGTTGACTTTCTACAATTTTTAATGGTAATGGTAATATTTCACATATTTTTTTCGTGTTCATTATCAAATTGCGATATGGAATGGGGTGATAAAGAAAATAGGATTGCTGTGATCGCTTTGTACAAGGTGGGTATGGAGTCGTCGGTCATATTCCAGACACTTCAAAAGCTTAGTATCAGCTGTATATTCTTATATTATTTATAATACTATTGAAACAGCTCATGCTTTTATTTAATTTTTTATAGTTTAGTTTAGTTTACGACGGGCTGTTTTCAGCAACTCCACGTCTAAGCGCGTATTTTTTTATAGTTATACCGATTATAATTGAGAGGATTTGGAAATTGATTAGTTCCATTAATATTAGGAGCTCCAGATATAGCTTTCCCTAGAATAAATAATATAAGATTTGATTATATTAATTTCCAGAAGAATTGTTGAAAATGGAGCAGGAACTGGATGAAAAGTCTATCCCCCTTTATCATCTAATATTGCTCATGGAGGTAGTTCAGTTAATTTCTCTATTTTTTCCTTATATTTAGCCGGAATTTCATCTATTTTAGGAGCTATGAATTTTATTACAACTATTATTATTTTCTAACAATAACAGTAAGAAAACGATAAAAATAAATGCGAATGACATGTCTCAGCGCTAAGTCTCGTGGCTGTCATCTTTATAGTTTGTCATTGTCATGTCATTTTTACAGTTTTCGATTAGCGTTAACGATTATGGAAAGTGAACTTGGCTAAAGAGACAATACAATATGCAAAAATGTAACTCTAAATACTCGCATGCTTTGAAGTTCCATTAGAATCTCTTAAAGTTTATACAATACTAAAAGAAGGTAAAAAATATTAAGTGACAAGAACCAGACTTATTTTACTGGTAACTAAGCATTGGTATTTAAGTTTAGCTCAGGGTAGATAACGTAAAAGTGGACTTTTGCATTTTGATTCTACGATACGATACGATAGATGTAGATGGTTATGGGTCACAGCCATAGAATACTATAATACACAATAGAATGGCTGTCAACCTTATTTTGTACGAAGATCGGTGTCACCGGGAGCACGCATTCAAGCAATTACGTCGTATTATCACTACTGCAAACCCGAAGCGCTGTATTGACAGACTAGTCAAAACATAAATAGTTTCGACTTACTGGTTGTAGGATATGTCTGCTTTACTTAAATTTCATTTTTAATACAGTTGCTCAAAAACTGGCGTATTGCAGGGACGTATAGCGTTCGGGATGTGAGCTAATCCGTACTCGAGCTTTTTCTTTAACTTTTTCGAACTCATGCGTTCTCTTTCCCAACTGTCAAAATAATGTCTATTAAAAATAAAAATAAACCAACCACGAAGTTTTACTAAAAAAAATATAGAAGTTTTTATGATTCATGCAAATATTTCTAAAAAGAATCTACTAATTTGTTTCAATATCAGATTTAATAAATTGATTCAATAAGTTAGGTTAGGTTTTATTTCATTTCATCTCATTAAATTTCATTTTCATTTCATATCAATAAAAAAATTCTACTGAGGACTTGGCTGTATGGGCATAGTTCCCTGTGCCTACACAGAATGGGTGAAGAAAACAAAAAAATCTCTGCATAAATTCTTTTACGGTTGGCGCCATTTTCCAAAAATGTTATTTGCGAGTTTAGTTGTTTGTTGCATAAAATGAGTAATTTAGACGATATTTTATTTGAATTAACACCACCGGAACTCAGTATAATTGCACAAAATGCTTTGGAGAACATTTTACCGGAAAAGTCAAAAAGTCGCTACATAACATTGAGCGACGTAATTAACGACTTACGTACGTAAGTACATATTACTTCAGTGCTACATAATGATTAGTTAGTTGAGTTTATTGTGTTTTTATTATTTTATTAAATTGCTTCATTTTTTTCGCAACTGTATTAAAAATAGTTGTTCAGTACATGTGCGGAACCGTCATTGCAACTTGTTCCGACTGTAAATCAAATTTGTCAAACTCTTTGCAATGACAGGCTTTCCGCACTCGTAATGAAATATACTATTCTCGCTGTTCTTTCGACACGTAGTTATTGCACAATTTGCCATTTTTTAAATAATTTGCATGCAGCGATACTTGACACGAAAATTGAAAACTTTAGAGTAATTACTAGCATACGTATGTATGTAATTACTCTAACTTATGAAATAAGTCATCCCATTTATTACACGAGCAATATCCTCAGTTTTAATACGGTGATATTCACCACTTAATTCTTGTTCAGCACTAAGCACCTGCTGCGTCGACGCAATCGAAGATTGAACCTTTAAAATATCTTTAAATTCTTTTTATTTGTAATCTTAGAATATACGGGAACCCGCAAGTGTATAGTTTTGCGTGTTGTTTTTCGTGTTGTGTGTAGTTTTGCGTAAAGAAAATAAGTATTTATTTGTTAAAAATAAAAATCTTTAAATAATAGTAATAATAATAATGATTTATTTCTAAGAAACATGGTAGTTACAGGATTAATAATTTGGTATAGTACAATACATTAAGTATGCATTTATTCTTGGAAACCATTTATTGCTTTTAATTATAATGAACTATTGAAATGAAACAATAAAAAAATTAATTAAGGCATCTTCTGTTGAAAACTTTTACGATTAAAACAAATATCAAAGTCTCATCTGCCAGAGCTAAGCTTGCAGCAGAGAAAGCCCTTCCAGCATCCATACTTGTGGGTGGAATATATTGAAGAGCATTATATTTAGTTTAGTTAGATTCAAAACCACGACCTATTCAGTTCACTGTTCGCATCCTTTTTTATAGAATAATTGAGTCCAAGGCCAAAGCGGCATGAAGGAGGCTAGGAGTCCCTGGTGACTTATTGGTGACCCGTATTTGGTGGAAACCAGTCTTACCAGCTTTAAAAACCGGCGCAGAGTAGCCAGTCTTTCGGTCTTCTACAGGATGCATTTCGGGGAGGCGCAGGAATTGCATAATTTAATTCCTCGCTCTCCCTTCCACCATCGGACAACCAGACGTTCGGCCAGTCTCCACATGGTCTCCACCCTTTCGTTGTTGACTCACCACCGTTCGAACCAAACGGTTTGCGATGTCGTTCATCATGCGTACAGCAAAGGAAAGAAGAGAAGAGTAGAGAAGAGAAAATAAGAATAAGTTGCCAGCATCTGTCTTTGCATCTGATTTCAGTGGAGGTGTCTTCAAGGCAAGAGTGAATAAGTTTTTATTAAGTCAGTGCGCTTTACCACCTTAAGCTACATCACCACTTACCGTCAGGTGGGATTGTAACTAAGTGATGGCTTAGAAAACTTAAAAAAAGGGTGACAAACGAGCACATAGTCCACCTGATGGTAAGTGGATGCTATGGCCCATAGACATCTATATTTATTATCGATTAAGAATCAAAATGCAGATGCGTTGTCAACCCTGAGTACTAAGATGGAATGCCTTGTTTCCAGTAAAAAAGGTTCTCTACACTCATGTAACAACTATATGTACGGTTTTTACAGTCTTTCATTTTAGTCCACAGAGGTAATAACGCATCTTGTCTGAAGTTGGTTGCAGGTACCCATGGGTTAATTAGCTTTACTTACATCATGTGAGGTGTAAGATCGTTTTCTCATGTTTTAAATCAAAAGTTGCCAATTCCGACAAGAGTTAGTTACAAAAATAAAAACTTAATCCCGTTGCTATCCTGTCCTGAGTAATTTAACGATTAGATAATAAATATATTTTCGTATTGTGACATATTTATCCCGATATGTGTATGTAGAAAGTTACAAGAATTTTGAAATCACGACGCTAAAATGACATGTATTTAATTTGTATATAAACTAAATTAAATTGCCATTGTGGTCCTTCGCCGGTTGAACCAACCTACTCATACTGCAACAATAATAAAGCTGGTACTTAGAATATTTCATAAAGACTAAGTATATACCATAGTCAACAGCCATAGAAATACAATTTCGGTATGAGGCTATTGCTATAGCTATTGGAACGTATACTATTGGATCCTATAACACATTATTTTATGTAAATATTGTCGTAGGTGTATTTTTATAGGTAAACGGGGTTATTTTTCAAAGACTAGTCAAATGTATAAATTAACTTGAAATATATAAATACTGATATATACCGTTATTTTAGTTTTTGAAAATACGAGTAAATAAGGTTAAATTATTTAAATTAATTTCAAATAATCGCAAATTCAATGTGATTTATGGGCAACGACGTTTTTGCCAGTTAATAATACATTACCACGAATTTGGAAATTAATTAAGAAGGACAGAATGTTTTGAATTTTTTTTTAATAATATTCCTTCATCATTTGCCTAATATCACTTATTCTGAATCTTCTCTACAAATTTGGCCGGTTATTGCAAAGTAACCCTGTACTCGTATATCTACGTGATAAAGGAAGGGCTGTTTCTGCAAGCTGATATTATTTTCACCCTCTTTCTAATTTCTGCGAAATCCGACACTCGGCTTACGTGTTCCAGGAAACATGGTAAAAACATAACAAAAGCGACAGTTACGTTAATTATTGTTCAAAGGGACAAAAATAACCTTTTTGTTGGTGTTGATAAGCCGTTATTCATTTGAGTGTTCATTGTATGTCGTTTAAAAATAGAACAGTTTTATCTTAAAGTGGTAGTTAAATACGAACAGAGCAATAACGTGTCTATAATTAACAGGGCCATTATTTCTGGGAGCAAATGAGATTGCGTCTCGTGCAAGTAGTTTAAATAGCAGTAGCGGAAGATATTTAGATATATACATTTGATCTGCACAAAGTTAAAAAACTTTATTAAACTAAGTTTGTTTTAAAAAGGGTTATTATAATATTAAGGAATTTATGGATGAAAATAACCCCTGGGAAAGGTGATCGCAACTAAGCTATTCTAATTTGTTTTGTGTTGTTAATAATTGTAACATGCACGATTAAAAGCTGTTATTTTTTTTAAAGTCCCGTTCGGTTTCGTGCTCGTTCTTCCCACGACTAAGGTTTTTTCCGAACCAGTGGTAAATTAAAAAAGTGACTTTCAATAAGTAGTATTATTTATAATCTTTATTGATTAAAAAAGTTTCTGTTTTTGATTCTATGTATAGTACCCGGATAACCGAGCTTTGCTCGGTTTTTTTAAGTTACATTTAGATACAAATTACATGAATAATATTTTTTGATCTTATTGACATAGAAAATTGAATAAAAAATCATGAGTGCAATTAGTTTAATTAAAATTTTCGTATTTAAAAAAAAAAACTTAAAAAGGGCTTGAAATAATAGATTTTCTCACTTGAAAAAAAAAAGAAAAAAGTTGGACCCAAGGCATGACGCGATCGAAGGCATTACGATTTCACGATCGCTCGATATCCACTTGAGCTATTACGATCATTAACAAAGTGTCAAAATTTACCTTCTTATATTGTAGCAGTTTTTTTTGCCTGAAAACACGGACAAAAGGACATTTTCTAAAAATAAATCCTAGCTAGATCGATTTATTGCCCCCCAAACTCCCTGGACACTAAATTTTATGAAAATCGTTGGAGCCGTTTCTCATGTAAGTGAATTATTGTAAATTCTTATGAGAAATAAAGATATCTCAAACCTTAATTGCGGTTGCCAACCCACTTGCCAAGCATGGCAACTATGACCAATATATATATATATATATATATATATATATATATATATACAAGAATTGCTCGTTTAAAGGTATAGGATGGGTTGCACTATCACAAAGCCATATTATTTATTAAATCTAAAAGTTTTATTTATTATTTCTAAAGGCTTATACTTTGAACATATTTTAGACTAGCGATAGGTGATTGTTGGACGACTCTAGAACATATCCAATTATTATACATTATAAACCAAAAACCTTCTTCTTTTATTATGCTGTCTTTTGATGAAAACCGCACCAAAATCCCTTGCGGCGGGAGGCGACTTTGTTTTATACTATGTAGAGATATGTAAAAAAGTTTATTTTTATAAAATAAGCGATCTCTTGTGAAGTCGGTATTCATACTGTATTTGAGTATAATGAGTAAAGTACTACTCATCACTGAGTACCTAGTAGATAATTTATCTTATACGTGAATGATCTTTTTAGCTTCCCGCTAAAAAAATTGAAAATTTTCAGAAATAGAGAAGCTATTGGTTTCACCCCGATTTTCGAAAATCGAGTTTTCTGACTAATTTCACGTGGACGTTCGTACAAATGTATGCATGTCTGTGTGTATGTTGTGTAAGTATGTAAACCTTTCATAACTTTTGAACGTCTCGTTCGATTGCGGTTTGCGGCGTTCTAAAGATCTCAATCTGGTGATAATATGAACTGATTCGGACGAGTAGATTTTGAAAAATCTCAAAAATAAAAATTTTAAAAACTGTTTTTTTTTTTGGAATAGCTTTTAAACGGCTTTACCGATCGATTTCAAAAACTGATCTGAACTCTTAACCTCAAAAAATGACGTCGAATTTCGTTTAGAAAATAGAAATCGGTTCATTTGTTCGTGAGATATCGAAAGAGAAAAAAATTGAAAAACAAAAACGTTTCTTTAACATAACGAATTTAGCAGGAAGTTCCAGGGATGGCCTGCGGGGTTAACAATTTTTTTCCAGTGAAAGTTACCAACGAGCACACAGTCCACCTGATGGTAAGTGGCTGCTGTGGCCCATAGACATCTACATTTGTCCTCGATTAAAAATTAAAATGCAGATGCGTTGTCACCTCTGAGGACTAATATGGAATGCCCCGTTAAAAGTGAAAAGGGTCTCAGGATCTCTACGCTCACCATACAAAACACAGCAGCATTAAGCTGCTATTTCACGTTGGTATTTTGACCACGCTCTCACAGATGTCAGCGTAAAATAGCGACTCAGTGCTGCCGTCTTTTGTATGGTAAGTGTAGAGAACCGGGGACTCTTTTTACTAGATACGAGGTGTTGCATCTTTGTCCTCAGGGGTGAGAACGCATCTGCGTTTTGATTTTTAATCGAGGATAGATGTAGATATCTATAGGTCACAGCATTCACTCACCATAAAGTGGGATGTGTGTTTACTCGTCACCTTATGCTATAAAGTAAACCCACTAGAATTGATTTCAAGGAAACGGTTGAACCTAAATAAGCGATTATTTTATTAAATACTCTATACTTCGAGGGTGTTGTTGGCGTTAAATAGGGGATGAATATTTTAATTTAATTATTTAAACGACATACCATTTATTACCTTTTTTATTAAATGTTAAATTATTCTTTTTACAGAACAGGCAGCGCTATCGGAAGCTCAGGTCGAACAATCTATAGAAGTTCAATGCCTAGTCGGCACAGAATGGGAAACCAATTGCTACCAATGTCGGTGTCTTACTTCAGGCATTGCACAGTGTCGGAGGCAGGAATCTTGTGATACAAGTCCCGGCGGTAAGTTGACAATTCTGTCTTTGACTTGACTTGACTGCCTCATTGATCTGACGGCCAGAAGCGCGACTGCTGATTATGTAGTTCCGAGTTTAAATCCTGGGTCGGAACAAAATCAGTTAGTCATTGAGTTTTTCTGTCACGATCACGATTTTCAGTAGTAACCCGGAGTCTTGAAGTTGGTACGACATAAAGACGTTGGTATAGAGTAGTTAGTTTGTATACAAACTAACTATTGTACAGCAGCTAATCTCTCATCAGTTATATCGGATGGCCTTTCCATCGGACTATGATAGTGAGGAAACAGGGTGCACCAGCGCTTGCACAAACACTCATGTACTGAAACTGTTCGCCTTGACCTAAGTTCGGATTGCATTATTATCTCGTGTTCACCGACTGGAACTACTGCGCTCTTCAGTAAACTTAACACTGAAAACCTTTGAAAATATCTAATACAGAAAGAGACGCGTTGATTACGTGCTATGTGCACTGCATCTGCATCCAGCTAAACAATTTCTTAACATTTATTTTTTTCTTTACAGCCGAACCAATCACGTGCAAGCCCAACACAGTGTTCTACCGGGACTGCAATAGTTGCTTGTGTCTCGCCAATGGAAACGTTCAATGTTCTACTAACACTTGTCAGCGGTCTGACAGTGAGTATTCACTCGCATTCTTTCTCAAGTGACTTACTTGTTATCAGCTTAACTTTAAAATATTTATATACTAGCCTTCCTTTGCGGCTAACAGCTTAACAATGTTTTATTGTAATTCGATGAACGAATAAAAAAATCCAAAAAAAATGCTTAATATTATAACATTAATGGCTGGAGTCACTGGTTGTGTGGAAGATTTTTTTTGTAGATTAAGGGAGACAAACATGCACACAGCTCACCTGATTTGAAGTGGATGCTGTAATTAAGAATTAAAATGCAGATGCGTGGTCATCCCTTAGGGACTAAGATGGAATACCTCGTTTCTATTAAAATCTGTCACCGGATCGCTAAACTCACCATGCGAAACACAGCAGCATTAAGCTGCTATTTTACGCTGGGTATTTTGTACGACCGTAGTCCATCCTCTGTGGAGCCGACCTATTTGTACAACAACCATAACATAGCTGCAGCATGGCTGTACTACTAATAAAAACACTTGCGTTCACACGGAACTCTTATGGTGTGACGTATTCTATACATTTTTATATATTAAAAGCTACCGAGTGCACATAACACACAATTTATGCATTTAGTGTGCTCCGACCTTAAATGCAAATCACTAATTATTTTGAATATGAACTTTAGTAAATTAACGTTGCCATTTAATGGAGACGTAAGAGAATCCTTACTCTTCACCCCGTGGATGACGTAAGAGGTGACGGAGGAATACAGGAGACGGGTAGCAGCCCATCTTCCTGATTACAGGTGAAAGTAACAATAAGCTGAGGTTATTAACCCGGTTGTTGAGCGTGACAACTACTGCATGTATGGCAGATCTTTTGCCTAGGTTCAGCCGTGGATATTTGAAAGGATATAATGAATAATTGAATGAATAAATGAAAATAAACTTCATATTTTTTTTATAGAATAAGGTTGACAAACGAGCACACAGTCGACCTGATGGTAAGTGGATGCTGTGGCTCTTAGACATCTACATTTAACCTCGATTAAGAATAAAAATGCAGGTCACACCTGAGAACTAAGATAGAACTAAGATAGAATACCTTGATTCCAGTAAAACGGGTGTCCGGTCCTCTACACTCACCATACGAAACACAGCGGCATTAAGCGTTGGTGTTCTGTGAGAGCGTGGTCCTTCCCCGGTCGAGCCGACCCATTGGCGCTACAACCATAATATAGCTGCAGCGTATAAAATTGTGTTATTTTGACCACGTGGTTATTTTAACCTAAAAATAACAAATCTCCTTAATCTAAACTAAAAATAAACCTCTGGTCTATCTGTATATGACTGAACTTATGGCTTTATTAAATATTAGCAATCCACCTCGACTTTGACCGGGTGATTTCTGCATCTCGTCAACAGCGCCACCAATTGAGTTTTTAAACAATTCAAACTCAAATACACATAAAAGTTCATCCATATCGGTCGAGCCATTTTCGAGTTTTTGCGAAACTTATAGACAGCAATGGATTTTTATTTATTGATGTGTTTTTTTTTATAGGATAGGGTTACAAACGAGCACACAGTCCACCTGATGGTAAGTGGTTGCTGTGACCCATAGACATCTACATTCTATCATCGATTACGAATCAAAATGCAGATGCGTTGTCACCCGTGAGGACTATGATGAAATGCCTCGTTTCCAGTTAAAAGGGTCTCCGGTTCTCTAGACTCACCAAAAACTACTGGAACTAAACTGTATACATACTACTGGACTGGACATTTCATATGCGTTTACACTTTTGTGACCTCCCATCTTCAGGTCGCCGCTGTCTCTCTGGTATCGTTTAGAGACAGCGGCATCAGAGGTAGTTATTGGTAGACGCAAGTTTCTGAGTGATGTCCTAATTACTGTACAGACTATTTTGGTAAGTCAATCCGCCTTCACGCGTGCCGATTAAGGCAAATCTTTCCAACAGCCGAAGATGCCGAAGTTCGGCAAAACATTTTTAGGGACTGATGAAAAAGACCACTATACATTTGTAATTATACTATTATTATATTTTCGCATCTACGCGGACGAAGTCGCAAGTGAAAGCTAAAAGCCAGGGGCGGACCGTGAATTTGTGGGGCTCTGGGCTAACACTAGTTGGGGCCCTACCAAATTAATCGAACTAATCAAGTCAAAAAACAGTTTTCTGTAATGATGTATTATACAGTCTGGAAAAAATTATATGACTTTGATACATAAACAGCAACTGTAAGACATTACTGCATAAGATATTAACAGGTTATGTGTAGTTCATCATCATCATCATTACAGCCCTTCACAAGTCCACTGCTAAACATAGGCCTACCCCAAGGTATGCCACAAAGCAAGGTTCAGAGCCAACTGTTTCCCATTTTGTGTGGGTGTAGTGTCATTGGTAGGTAGTATAGCAGACCAGTGTAGACTGGACTGCTTCTCTAGAAGCTTTCATCCCCATCGGTTGTCGGTTCTTCGAGCTATATGGCCGGCCCGTTGCCACTTCAGCTTACTAATCCGTCGGGCTATGTCGGTCACTTTGGTTCTACTGCGGATATCCTCATTTCTAAGTTTATCACGCAGAGAAACCCCGAGCATAGCCCACACCATAGCTCGCTGAGCGACTTAGAGCATCCTCATACGGCCAGGAGTGAAGGACCACGTCTCGGTTCCGTAGGTTATCACTGGCAACACGCACTGGTTGTACAACTTAGTTTTCAGGTTTTGAGGTATACCTGACGAGAAGATGTGTCGTAATTTCCCGAACGCTGCCGAGCCGAGTTGAATCCGTCGATTGACCTCTCAGTCGAAGTTGGACTTACCTAGTCGGACTATTTGTCCCAGGTTCATCATCAGGCTTAGTGCTCCCAACAACTGCCGGCATAGGTGTGACATGGACATTAAACATGATCGTTGTTTTGTCCATGTTCTTCTTAAGATCTATCCGTTGGGAGGCATTATTGAGGTCATAGTGCTTAAATCCTCCAGCGATTCTGCCATAGGGACTTCATTCTGTGTACTAAATATCGGGAATTTGTCAATAAAACAAAAAATACAAATTATTCATCTAAATTTATTTTATCGCCTTCAAAGTAGGCCCCATCGCTTGCAATACAACATCTCCAACGCTTCACCCAGTCTTCCATACATTTTTCATAGGCTATTTGCGGTATGGCCTTTAGCTCATTCAGCGAATTTTTCGTTATGGCTTCTATCGACTCAAAAGGTTTTCTCGAAGTGGTAATTTTAACTTGGGAAATAAAAAAAAGTCAGACGGAGCCATATCAGGTGAATACGGTGCTTGGTCGAGAACTTTTGTTGAATTTTTCGCTATAATGGCTGTATGTGATGGTGCATTATCATGGTGCAGCATCCATGAGTTGTGTTGCAACAAATCTGGACGTTTTCGGCGAATACTCTCACGCAAACGCGTCATGATGCCTAAATAATATTCTTTATTCACTGTTTCTCCCTTTGGAAGGAATTCGGAGTGAACCACACCACGGTAGTCAAAAAAAAAACTGTCAGCATCACCTTGATTTTGGAGCGATTTTGCCGCGGTTTTTTGGGTTTCGGCTCGTTTTCGAGACGCCATTCTGAAGACTGTTGGCTTGTTTGCATGTCGTACTCATAAACCCATGTCTCGTCGCCAGTTATTATACGTTTCATAAAGGTCGGATCCATAGAAGCTCGGGAAACCATGTCTTCAGCGACATGCTTTCGCTGCGCTCTTTGAACAAAATTGAGCTCTTTTGGAACTAGTCGAGCGGCGACGCGTTTCATGCCTAAAATGTCAATGAGAATGTTGTGGACGGACTTAAAAGATATGTTCACCTCACTAGCCAACTCTCTCAGACTCATACGTCGATTTTCGAGCACTAGCTTCTTGATTTTGTCGATGTTTTCTTTGGTCGTACCGGTTGAAGGTCTACCAGAACGAGGCAAGTCTACTACTACTTCTCGGCCTTCTTTAAAAGCCTTATACCATTCATAAGCCCTTGTTTTCGATATACACGATTCGCCTTAGGTATTTCGCAACATTTTTAGTGATTCACCACATGAAATATCATTCGAAACACAAAATTTAAGGCACACTCTTTGTTCAACAATATTTTCCATTGTAAAAATCGCCGAGAACTCAAAACTACGACCAACAAAAAGTGTAGTTTAAAACAAATTAAATGACAGATCCCGCTCAAACTTTGCGCGCTAAATCAGTACAGTGCTACCAACATGCAGTAAAAAAATTAGAACGACCTCTTTTACGCGGGTCTTTTTATTGACATATTCCCGATACTTTTTACACCGAGTAGTATTTCGTCGGCAAATGGAAGGTGAGTGATGTACTCACCATTGATGTTAATTACGTATACTTTCTAGTCCAGTAGCTTGAAAACATCTTCCGGTGCGAGTGCAGCGGTGAAGAGTTTGGGGGATATAACGTCACCCTATCTTACACCTCTCTGCAGTTGGATTGGTTTCGTACTTTGGTTCTGTACTCGAATAGCCATCGTAGCCCTACTGTACAAACACTTCGATATACCGACAGTTAACTTGGCACCGCTGAAGAGACTGTAGCACCGCCCAAATTTCGACGGAATCAAAGGCTTTCTCATAGTCCACGTACGCCAGGCAAAGTGGCAGATTACTCTTCGGTCTTCTGTACAATTTGCCGAAGGGTATGTATGTAGTCTATGGTACTAAAGCCTTTTCGGAAACCTGCTTGTTCGGGAGGCTGGAAGTCGTCGACTCTGCGTGCGAGACGATTCGTAATGACTCTCGAAAACAGCACGTAGACCCGGCTCAGAAGGGATATCGGTATATAGTTCTTCAAGAGGGCGTTGTCATCTTTCTTGAAGAACAAGACCACCGCACTTCTGCTCCACGCCTCGGAAGTAGTGCCTCCATGAAGGACGGAATTAAAGAGCTTCTGAAGGACTTCAAGTACCGGTTTTTCACCCGCATTCAGAAGCTCCGCTGTAATTCCATCCTCGCCCGGGGACTTGCCGTTTTTAAGGTACTGGAGAGCCATTCTAATCTCGCTCTCTGCTTGAAAAATAACTCTCTCGTCGTCATTTCTACCAAAACTCATGAAATTTTCATAATATTATCATAATTATTTTTAAAGCTATGACAGCTATTCTTCACTGGGGGCTGGGTTCCTTGGGCTGTAGCCCAAAAAGCCTATATATAGATCCGGCCCTGCTAAAAATTAAACAGCCTTCAAACACTACAATTTTTTTCACAAAAGTTTTAGAAGTCGTTGCTAAGTCATGATATGTGTGTTGATGCCAACTAGTTTAATTAGTTTTTTAGTTAACAGCCTAACCTTTTTACTAAACGGCGTCGTTCAACTAGAGGCCTGAATGATGTTCAACCGATGCGTCTATTACAAATACGACATTGCACCTATTTTGTATTGACGGTAGGTTATGATGCGGCTGGGATGGTCCTTAGGCCACCCGAAAGCCGCGTGTATTTATGTAATATATCACACAGCGCTATTAACGCCTAATTATTTAGGCACAGAATAGTGACACTATATGGAAAGAAAGAAAAATTATTTACTTCAAAAAACATCAACACACACGTTACAAAATATATTATAATACACATCCTAAGAGAAAACTAAATCCTAAATAAATTGGAAGCAATTCAATCAAAGTTTTATTACTTTTTGGTATAAAAAGACTACCCTCAACAAAATTTCGTGGTGTTATCCACGTAGGTGGTTTTCAGAGTGCGCTCTCTAGTGAGTAAGGTACGTACGAATGTGCAACGACAAGTATAACTATTACTACCACATTAACATATTATTATGAATAAAAAATAAGTAAATCGATGTAAGTACATATATATCATATACACCCGTACACCGTATTTATCCCTTTATATTCTTTAGTCCCCTCTTAAGACACCCACGGGATAAAAAGAGGTAGTGGATTTACTTAAGCTGGTGAAAAAATAATATTTTTTATCATTATAAGAAAACGTTAGATCCACACTAGGATTTTCTCCTGTATCGCGGGGGCAGTTTACATATATAAATTTCACAAGGACAAACATCACTGAGCGCTGCAACTCATTGCTAGGTCTGCGTCACGGAACCGTCTATTAAAGAAAACCATTAACGTTACGGTCTATTAAAGTCCATAGCTGAACACAGGCTTCCGCCATAGATTGCACCATAGGGGGAATATTTTTCACAGTTGCTACGCCTGTCAAGCGAGTTGGTATAACCAGTTCCAATAAAGATATTAATTAATTTGCAGCCGGATATCAACAAGATATTAAATATTTTGTAAAATACAAGGATATATCAGTATATATATGACATGGTCAACTTATTAATGTTATTAAACGAGACGGTTAGGCTATTAACTGAAACTTTAATTAAGCTAGGCTGTTACATATACATAAACACTCACTTGCACCCAGAGGGCTAGGTAGCGACTACGGACTTCTATTTGGCATAATCCTGACACATATCGTCTTTTTTACATCCAAATACCTACGCATACATGATCGTCGGTTAGGGGTGTTCTTAATCTGGTCCATGTTCAATATATCGCCAATTTGGTGGATAGACTTTCGTCTAGGGCGTCCCCTCCCAACTTCGTTCACTTCTGCATCACAAATTTGCTTTGCCACTCTTTCCTCGTTCATTCTTTCTACATGACCAAACCACTCAAACATTCCTTTCTTAATCCAGTTGTGACCAGGATTAAGAAATAATATATCGAACAATTACGAGTAAAGTAAAGACCCTTTTTACTGGAAACGAGGCATTCCATCTTAGTCCTCACGGGTGACAACGCAACGCATTTTGATTTGTAATCGAGGATAGATGTTGATGTCTATGAGCCACAGCATCCACTTACCATCACGTGGACTGTGTGCTAGTTTGTCACCCTATCCTATATAAAAAAGTCTGAAGAGAGAAGAAGAATGTTTATTATATGAACCCGCTACTCTTTATGATCCCGGGGGTGTCCTAAGAGGCGGCGTAGGGAAATGGTACAAGAAATGGGCAGTATCTGATACGTGGTATGCTGCAGCTATATTAGTAGTATAGTTGTAGCACGAATGGTTCGGCTAGACTGGGGAAGGCCCACGCTCGCACAGAATACCAGCATAAAATAGCAGCTTAACGCTGCTGTGTTTCGTATGGTGAGTGTAGAGATTCAAAGATCGAGATAAGATATAAAAAGAAAATGAAAATGAAAATGAAAAATCTTTATTCAGTATCTTTTACATAGTAACATGACTAATGGCCGGAATCTCCTTTTTAGTATAATACTTGTGTTAGGAGACTCCGTTCCTTCCCAAGATTACAAAAGATACATTGTGTTATAGTAAGTATTAGCTACAGCTACAGCAAGATAATATCAACAATTAGGATTAAACGGTGTCAAAAGAGAAGCATTATGGTTAATAGTTAAGTGCTAACTTAAGTAAGCGCAAAAGCAATTAATTAACAATTTCATTTAAAAAAAATGTTAAGTTTATGATGTGTGTGTGTGTGTGTGTGTGTGTGTGTGTGTTTGCATGCGGGTGTATATGTGAGTTAGTGAATAGAATTATGACTATATATTACACAGCATATGTTAATGTTCTAGGATAAGGTTCTCAATTTCATCATAGTTTAAATAGGAAACGAAGCATTCCATCTTAGTCCTCACGGGTGACAACGCATCTGCATTTTGATCCGTATTTGATGATAGATGTGTAGATGGCTATGCGCCGCAGCAACCACTTACCATCGGGTGGACTGTGCGCTCGTCTGTCAGCCGATCCTGTAAATATTCTGGGTATAACACAAAATAATTAAAAGCTGCGGTTTCCAACCCGCGGGCTTAGCTTGTTAACTTTATCGAACTTTTTTCAATTATCACTTAAGTTACCTTTCTAACCGTAAGCAATTTATGTAAGATACAAGTACGACTCCCCCTCGATACAAGAGTAATTTCTAGTTTGTTGATAGAGTTTATGTAAGAAAGAGGAACAATATGAAAAAGTATTACATAAATGATTTAACATGATGTGTAATAATAAAATGTTATAGCATACACAACCTTTTTAAAATGTTTAATGGCTTCGCCTGGAAGGAACCAATTAATGATGGGTTATTTGAGTATGATCAAGGAGGTATTATATATATTTCCTTATTTACGAACAGATAGGGTGTTTTTTGTCATAAACCCTATCTGTTCGTAAAGTTTCACCACAACCGGTATAGCCATTCTGGTGATTAGCCCGGACCGACATTCATACAGACAGACAAACATTACTTACTTATAATACTAACATACTAACTTATAAACATGCAAATAACTCGCTGAGCTTACTAAGAGCCAGGTATTCCAACATTACAGATCTGTCTGTAATGTTGAAATACCTACAATTTTGTTTATAAAAAATACTACAATTTTGTATATATGTATTTATGATTCCAGCTCCAAAGAAATCCGATTTGCTACCGGGTAAGGAGTGTTCCCCCGGGTCGAAATGGATGAGTCAATGCAACGAGTGCACCTGCAGCTCTGAAGGTCACCCCACGTGCACCGAAACGAAATGTCCGGGTCAGGAAACCGGTACGTGTTCACCTAAAAGCGTGGTTTGATTCTCACATTAAATACCTACAATTGATAACACTAAACTCTTGGATAATCTGAAGCTTCTCCAAGATTTTAGTGTTATCAATTGTATGGACTTTTATACGTATTATATGTATTGGATATTTTATACGTGGTAGAGCCACGCTGTAGTCATATTAGTAGTATAGTATAATGGGTTGACTGGTAGATAATGTCCCAAGACATAAGTCCGCCCTTTGTATTTTTTTGTTAAGGATGCAATAAAGAATAAAATAAATAAAATAATAAATAAGCTATGTAATGGCGATCATAGTATCGAGACACATTTGTGCGTTTTAATATCTTGGAATATATCGCATATTGGCGGTGTAAGAATATCCGCTACTCCATATCGTCCCTTGGCATCGTAGAAGACGACAGAGGGAACCAGGCGAAGAAGAGCAGCAGTGTCTTCCAAATAACATATAAAGAAACTGCGGTTGTCAACCTACCTCTCATACGAGTATGTGGCAGCTACTCTAAACATCCCGCCTATGACACAAGTTATGGGAGGGAGGTGGGGGGGATATGTTACTATGATCAGCTATGGATTTTTATACGTATTATACGTATTGGATATTTTATACGTGGTAGAGCCATGCTGCAGTTATATTAGTAGTATAGTTGTAGCACGAACGGGTCGGCTCGACCGGGGAAGGACCACGCTCTCACAGAATACCCGCGTGAAATAGTAGCTTAATGCTGCTGTGTTTCGTATGGTGAGTGTAGAGAACTGGAGACACTTTTTACTGGAAACCAGACATTCCATCCCAGTCCTCACGGGTGACAACGCATCTGCATTTTGATTCGTAATCGATGATAGAATGTAGATGTCTATGGACCACAGCAACCACTTACAATCAGGTGGACTGTGTGCTCGTTTGTAACCCTATCCTTAGCATTTTTTTTTATAGAAGAGAGGGCAAACGAGCATGCGGCTCACCTGATGTTAAGTGACTACCGCCGCCCATGATCAACCGCAACACCAGGAGAATTGCGGGTGCGTTGCCGGCCCTTTAGAAAGGAGTAAGCTCTTTTCTTGAAGGTCCCCAGGTCGTATCGGTCCGGAAAAATCGGCGGTGGTAAACTATTCCACAGAGAGGTTGTACGTGGAAGAAAACTCCTTGTGAAACGTACAGTAGTGGACCGCCAAGCATCCAGATGGTGTGGATGGTATCGGGACGTTTGCCGTGTAGTGCGTTCACGAAATTTGGCGGCTGGGATTAATCCGAACAATTCCTCAGAGCACTCCCCGTGATAGATGCGATAAAATACGCAAAGAGGTGCAACATCTCTTCGCAGCACCAGTGAATCGAGCCGATCGGAAAGCACTCGGTCGTCGACGATTCGAGCCGCTCTGCGCTGGATGCGGTCAAGTGGAAGGAGCTGGTACTGGGGAGCCCCAGCCCAGAGATGGGAACAGTATTCCATGTGCGGCCGAACCTGCGCCTTGTAAAGTTGCAGGTGGTGTGCCGGCATGAAATACTGTCCCGCTATGCTGACCACGCCAAGCTTTTTAGAGGCCAATTTGGCCTTCCCTTCCAAGTGACCACGAAACTGCACGTCACTCGATATGTCGACGCCGAGGATTCCGATACTGGCTGAGGCAACAAGGGGAGTGCCTTGAAACTGAGGAGATACGACAAAGGGGTTCTTTTTAGCGGTTAACGCGCAAACTTGTGTCTTCTGGGGGTTAAACTGGACTAGATTTAGTCATCCCCAATCCGAGACTCTGTTCAGCAAAGACTCGACTTCAGACACAAGTTTGTCCCGGCACTCGGAGACGTTTTCCCGAGAAATATTGGCTCAGCCGGTGTAAAGAGCATCACCAGTGCTGTCATCTGCATAGCATGGAATGTTACGGGTTTGCAACATATCATTGATATGCAGAAGAAACAGCGTTGGCGATAGCATGCAGCCCTGTGGAACATCAGCATTAATAGGCTTGCAATCGGAGCTTGCACCGTCTACAACGACCTTGATGCTCCGATCTGCAAGAAAGCTGGTGATCCAATCGCACAATTTCTCGGAAAGCCCATAGGAAGGGAGCTTCGAAAGAAGTGCTTTGTGCCAAACCCGATCGAAGGCCTTCGCAATGTCAAAACTAACGGCAAATGCCTCCCCCTTGAACTCTACTGCCTCCGCCCATCTGTGAGTGAGATAGACCAGAAGATCACCAGCTGACCGACCACGGCGAAAACCGTATTGGCGGTCACTAATCAGCTGGTGATCCTCAAGGTACCTCATGAGCTGGCAGTTTACAATGGACTCCATTGTTTTGGAGAACAAGGAGGTGATGGCGATTGGCCGGTAGTTGGACGGGTCTGAGCGGTCGCCTTTTTTAGGGATCGGGTGGACGAAAGCCGTCTTCCATGATTTTGGTACTACGCCTAGGGAGTAGGAGTACCGGAAAAGATGCGTTAAAACCGGTGCCAACTCTGGAGCATACGTCCTCAGCACAATTGAGGGGATTCCGTCAGGCCCACTCGACTTGTGGATGTCCAGGGAGAGGAGTGCTTTGCGAACCGAGCGCTGTGTGAACTACACTTCCGGCATGGAGCACTCACACCGCGGGATGGTCGGCGGCGAGTTAGACGCAAAGAAAGAGCCTAGAAGATAAGCTTTCTCCTTTGCAGTATGGGCCAGTGAGTCGTCCTCCCTGTGCAGATATGGAAGAGATGGCTGACAGAAATTCCCCTGGACAGCCTTGGCGAGAGACCAGAATGCACGGGTTCCAGAAGGAAGGCGAACTAGTTTCTCGCCAATTCTGCCTATGTGCTCTGACTTTGCCTTGGCAATGACTCTTTTGAAGGACCTGGACGCGGAATTATACTTCTTTTTTAGAGCGCTGGTGTTTACATCCCGGGACGCTGATGCATCAACCCAGGCTTGGTAGCACTCCTGCTTATAGCATGATGCTATTTTACAGGAGCGACTAAACCATGGCTGAGATTTGCCTCCAATGGGCACCACAGAGGAAGGAATAAAAAGTTCCATACATTGAAGTACCACATCAGTAACAGAATCCGCAACAACGTTGGGATCATCCGGCGAAAAGCAAACCCGCCCCCAAGGGTAGGATGCAAAGAAAGACCGCATCCCATCCCAATCGGCTGACCTATAGTGCCAAACACGGCGGCAGCCTGCAGAATGCAACCGCGATTTCAGCGTGAGTGGCACAACACTCCGGACCAGACAATGGTCCGAGGAGCCTCAAGGGGCGTCGACGGAAATCTGATATCCGTCCGGGTGAGAGGTCAGCAGAAGTTCCAACAGGGAAGGTGCATGATCGTCCACATCTGGAATCCGCGTAGGCGAGTAACCAGTTGTGTCAGACCATATGCCAAGGCAAAATCATGAACAGATCTCCCCGCATGATCGGTTAAACGTGAACCAAGCCATTCGGCGTGATGGGCGTTAAAGTCGCCGAGCATCACGATCTCTGCGGAGGGGATCTGCTGTAGCAACGAATCTGCAGCCATTTGGACGTGGTCGAAGAGTCGGTCTGTTTCGGCATTACCGCTATGGGACCTATAGAGGCACCTGTAGACGCGCGGATGGTCGTCGCTGTCTACGCGTAGCCAAAGGATGGACAGGTCCGAACCTTCAGGCCTGCCGAGGCGTCGAGAACAGATGTCCTCTCTGACGTAAACGCAAACTCCAGCCCGAGGCACAAAGGAGTGTTCCAGTTTGTACCCCGGGTAGGAGAGATACGAGACATCAGCCGGAGAGGACACCTGCGTCTCGGTCAGAAAGAGCAGAGCCGGCCTCGCCGTCTCGAGATGGTAGTGGACGGCGTTTAGGTTAGAGTGAAGTCCCCCGATATTGCAGAAATTCACGGACAGCGTGGTAGGGGTCGCCTTGGTCTTGTTGCTCCGTTTGCCCCGAGCAGTTGTAGTCTTGAGCGGAATTTTGCCCCCCCCCCCCCCCAGAATACGCGGGGCAGCCTGAGCACCCACGCTCAGAAGTGGAGAAACATGGTCGTGGATGCACAGCGAGGGATTCTCCAGGGGTGCTGGTACCCTCCTGGGGTAGTCTATCATTATTTAATTCCGCTACCATGTTGATGGGGGGGGGGGGGAGATTTGGGCCTCCGGCCACCTGCACTCACCAGACGAAACGCGGAAGCAGAGCTTCCATTTCACGCCGGTATTCTGTGAGGTCGTGGTACCACCCCGGTTTGAGCCGGCCCATACGTGCAACAGCAAAGCTGCCGCGTGGCTCTACTACTGTGAAAATGAGAATTTTGATACGCAATTGAGGAAAGCTGTAGATGTCTATGGGCCACAGCAACCACTTACCATCAGGTGGACTGTGTGCTTGTTTGTAACCCTATCATTAGCATTTTGATACGCAATTGAGGAAAAATGTAGATGTCTATGGGCCACAGCAACCACTTACCATCAGGTGGACTGTGTGCTCGTTTGTAACCCTATCATTAGCATTTTGATACGCAATTGAGGAAAGCTGTAGATGTCTATGGGCCACAGCAACCACTTACCATAAGGTGTGCTCGTTTGGCACCCTATTATATAAAAAAAAACTTTTGATAGACTGTCATGAAAATGATATAATCTTGTAAAATTCAAAGGCATACTCGTATATATAATATCATCTAACCGTCATTTCATGAAAATAACAATTTTTTTTCTGATCTTTCGTTACTTGTTTTTAAGGGTCCATGGCGCAGTTGGCAATGAGTTGCCTGCAGAGGGCATGGAGTGTTTATATTGCCTACAAATATTTGTTCCGGCTCTAAATGTTTGAATTATATAGATTTGATGACATACATATAAAATGCATACATTTTCATCACCTTCAAAACCAAGGAACGAAAGACTAGAAAAAAATTGTTATTATATTATATATATATATATATATATATATATATATATATATATATATATATATAATATAA
Source organism: Parnassius smintheus behrii (assembly GCA_036936625.1). Taxonomy (NCBI): domain Eukaryota; kingdom Metazoa; phylum Arthropoda; class Insecta; order Lepidoptera; family Papilionidae; genus Parnassius; species Parnassius smintheus. The sequence goes on along the minus strand of JAUPFT010000028.1, from coordinate 15,936,027 downwards.
TAACAATTTTTATATTATATATATATATAATATAAAATTGTTTCGTTCCTTGGTTTTGAAGGTGATGAAAATGTATGCATTTTATATGTATGTCATCATATATATATATATATATATATATATATATATATATATATATATATATATATATATATATATATTACTTACTACCAGTACTTATGCAGTTTATAATATGAACTGCATTCACAGTACCAGAGAAAATCCTGACTAAGTAGTATAGTCAGGATAACTTTCTTAATAAAAAAGAAAGGAGAAGGAAAATATTTTTGCTAGTCTTGCATGAACACTATATCTGATAGTAAGTGGTAATGTAGCCGAAAATATTTAAAAGCACTGGCTTAGCTATAAAACATATTCAATCTTGTCTTAAAGATACGCTGCCAAACCTTTCACATCATATCCAACTACGAATAAATTGTTTGGCTTGAAAGCGTTTTATGTCGACAACAAAGTGTAAAGACCACCTGAGCGTCTGGTTTTCCGAAGATAAATAGCCGTAGTAGCAGCCTTGAGGAGAGAGAAGCTGATCATTATTAGTTTGTGCTGGAGACTGACACAATTGGCTTTAACTTAACTAATTTGCCTCACTAAACCCCAGTGAGATTTTTTCTTCATCCTCGTAGCCTTTATCTAAGCTTATGCCAGCTTCCCCTGCTGTAGTTATTCACATCACATATATTAACAAATTTTGAACTTGACTTCAGTGCATGGATTCATCCAAAACTGCGTTAGTTAGCATACAATACTTTTCTTATAGTTATAAGGGTGACAAAGAAGCAAAGTCTACGTAATTGTAAGTGAAAGCTATGGCCCATAGTCATCTACATTTATCTTCAATTAAGAATCAAAATTTAGATGATAAAAAAAGCACTCGGAGGTAGTCACTCAGCATATGAAATTCAGCAGTATTATGCTGCTATTTTAAGTTATTCTGTGCGAAGATGGTCCTTCAACGATTGGGCTAACCTATTCGTACTGCAGCCGTAAGTTACCGTTATGTCTAGTCCGTTCCTTTAGTCGTACACGCAATCGTAGTATAAGATCAGTGTACACTGTAGGTATATCTTTTATTTCTTATTAAATAAATGTTTCCAGAGAGAAAGTTAAGCTGTGCTCCGGAATCAGTGTGGAAGGATGACTGCAATAGCTGTTGGTGTTCATCTGACGGTTACGCTCTGTGTACGAAAATGGGATGCAGTGTTGTAACTGGTAAGCCTTATTGTATGATACTTTTGGTATTAACATTTTTAATTTAACATCTATCCTAACATGTGAAAGGTATAATCCCTTAACAACATATTCATTATTTTATTAATGTAGCAACCTACATTCCTACTGTTGGACATAATCTCCAACAGTGGGACTCTAATTTCTGATAGGAATTTTGAAGTGGAGTAGAGTTTGCCACGTTGCTTTAATGCCAGTTCGCGCTGGATTTTTTAATTCCTCAGAAATGCAAACCCAATTTAACCCGCTTAATATAGCTTGAAGAACCGAAAATCGTTAAAAAAGGTTTTTGAGTAACATCCTTGTATCGTTAAGCAAAGTGTAGGGTGGCCTTATACCAGATAGAGAGAGAGAATCTGGTAAGACATGTAGGGAGTCGATGGAAGTAGGTGGTTTAGGATCGTGTTTTGTGGCAATCTTTCGGGGAGGCATATGTTCAGATGAAGACTTGTGACGGGCTGCAATGATGATGATTAGACATGCTGGTAAAGGTAAAATTAGCACTAAAAAGTAAATAAATTTTTTTTGGATCACCGCCGCGTATCAATGTAATTAAATCTGTATAAATATTAACATTGACTGAAATTCGGAACTCAAGGATTGCGAATAAGTTACCAAATTTTTCAATTGGGCCATATAATTGTAAATTACAGTCAAATTAAATGTAAACCTTACATAAAATATTTCATTGCAGCTCTTGATTTCAATGTGGATTCGGAGGACAAGGAAATCGGCGAACTAGAACCGGTGAGTTTTTGAATCTAGTAATTTTTATTTTGATGTTTAATGTGTTCTAACGTAAAATAAAATTTTGGGTCATCGTAGGAAATTACAACGATAAACATTTACATCCACAACCGAAGCCGTATATTAATTTGAAGTAATATAATGTGGTGACAGGAATATTTTGTGCTCAAGTAAAAAATTAATCAATTTTAAATGCTAAGAAATTAATATAAAGATTTCATTTGAAATAGTTATTAACACAATATCATCTTATTTATTTACATTGCCATATATTTGTCTAAAAAGTGTTTTAATAAATCACCATTGGCCATTTGGTTGCACAAATTCAACTCAGATATTCCAAGGTAAGTACGATATATGTTTCTTAATCTTTATGTTACACTGGAATTCAAACATACTTGTTTATTTCAGAAATTATATAAACAAACAATTATTTAATTAGAAATTAACACATTTTTCAACCCTACAGGTGTACGAAGTGAAAAACATATTAAATGACAATTCGCATAACCTATTGAAGAGATCCTTGTGCAAATCAAATTCTGAATTTCAAATGAAATGCAATCCTTGTAAGTGTGCTGCGAATGGTGAGAGCTTTTCGTGCACTCAAAACGAATGCATGGAGTTAGACAATTACAGCGATACCGACATAATAGACAAGGATGTCGAAGTATTCATGAAAAGTGAGGTAATAAATTTCAATTGAACCAAATTTTAATCAATTTTCACAAACAGAATTCAAGGTCAAGTAATCGTTTTTGAATGCAAACATGATTCTTCCTTTTAAAAAGCTTGTAAAGGTTCACTGCTGAACGTGAAAGCATATATGAAAGACGTACGCCTCTCTTGAGTCTTTACCTTACACTCGACAGGTGGAGTGGCGATCACAGTATCATAGATCTCTGCCGTTGTTTTTTTTGATTCACTAACACCTCCTCACACGACAAAAGGAATACATAATACTTTATTAAAAACTGCTATTATGATCTACCTGGTATTCACTTCAGACTATGAAAGTTTTTTTACAGGGTAAGGGTTACAAACGATCACATGGATTATGTGATCGTTTATGATCTGATTTTGAGTGGTTGCTGTGGCCCATAGACATCAACATCTATCCTCGATTACGAATCAAAATGCAGATGCGTTGGCACTCGTGAGAACTAAGATGGAATGCCTCGTTTCCAGTAAAAAAGGTCTCCGTTTTTCTACACTCACCATATGAAACACAGCAGCGTTAAGCTGCTATTATACGCTGTTATTCTGTTAGAGCGTGGTCATTCCCGGTCGAGCCGACCCATTCGTGCTACAACTATAATAGAAAGTTCACAGCTAACAAAATAGTAAGATATACAGGTCTCTTTTTTTACTTATTATAAGCCATTGCTTGGCTACAATTCCACCTGGTGGTAAGTGGTGTAGGCCTAGATGGTAAATCGCACTTTCTTAGCGTAACAAAGTCTATTTACTATTGCTTTGAAGACGCCCAGATTGTATTCGGACGGAAAAATAGATGTCGGAAAATTATTTCACTACACTTTGCTGTACGTATTACAAAAGAAGAAGCAAACCATTTGGTTCTAATGCGTGGAATATCGACAATAAAAGGGTGAAGACCCGCCGACCGTATGGTTGTCCGATAGTGGAAAGGAGAGGGAGGAATTAAAGCGTGTACTTCCTGCGCACACTCACCGAAATGCCATAATCTTACAAAACATCCATATGCGCTCCATAATCTTACAAAGTATGGAGATAATCGATATTGGCCGATGGTTGGCAGGGTTGACACGGCTGTCCTTTTTAGGCACACGCTGCACATTGGCTAGCTTCCAAGATTTGGGCTCTATTCCAGTCTTGAATGAGAGGCGAAACAAGCGCCTCAACACAGGCGACAACTCAGGCGCATAGATATTTAGAACTATAGCTGGTATTCCATCAGGTCACCTAGCTTTGTTCACGTCTTGACTTCGCAAGGTTTTAAGAACCTCCTTGTTGGTGATACGGACCTCCGACGTAGAGGTACCGCAGTGAGGTAATCAAAATCAAAAGTATAAAGTAAATAAATAAGTGTCCTGACGCGAATTGCGAGCAAAAAGAGAAGCAAATAAGTCCGCTTTCTCCTTAGCCGCATGCGCCAGTGAGCCATCTGTTTTAACTAGTGAAGGCAGAAGTTTGTCTTGACCGCTTTGGCAAGAGACCAAAAGGCTCTACCGCCAGATGGTTTGAATATACCGACACAGATTTCACCAGAAAGTGGTCAGAAGTTCCCAAGGGTGTCAGGATCGGTCGTCAGCAGAAGATCGAGGCAGTTGGCTGTGTGCCCATCCACATCGGATATTTAGTCGCTTGTTGTACCAGCTGGGAGAGCCCAGCGATAAGGTAAAACTCCACCTTTCTCCGAGAGTGGTCGATCTTCTGGTACGGGAACAGCCAGTCTTGATGACAGACATTAAAGTTCCCTAGAAAAACCAACTTAATATAGGGAATCAGGATTTAAGTAATTCCTACGGACGCGAGCTGCTTCAATCCTCTAACCAGCCTCTTTCCTAAGCCTTCAACCTCTTTCCTAACCACAAAAATTTGATACTGTATGTTGCGTTCCAGTTTAAAAACGAAGATAATCCTTGTAATTAATGGCCTATTAGACATTTCACACATAGACAAACTGCCACATGTGATATGATTGACTTAACTATGGAGTATTTTAAAATTTAGAGAGAGAAAGAGAAAGAGGGAGCGAGTTATTAAAACCATATCAAAATAAACCAATTTGACAAAGCTAAAGTAAAGGAAAAATTAAAAATGTAACATAGACTTTGTTCCTTTTTTTCTTTGTTTAAAGCTCGATTTTGATGAAGTTTTTCGAGTGTATTTGAGTGGATCCTTGATGGTTTAAAAATTCCGTTGGACTCGGTAGGTGACGCTGTTGTATAGATACAGAAATAACCTGTGTAAAGCCGGGGTGGATAGCTCTCTATCGGATACATAAACTCATGGGAAAGTGAAGATGAAAAAAAGCGTTTGTGCTTTAAGCACACGACTTTATAACATAATGTGCTTAGCAAGAACGATACAACTACTGTTTTTTAACCTGGAGCCATCACTGTCACTGTCGGTGTGTTGACTGTGAGCCGTAGTGCGATTGTGTAGCTCTTTTGAGAATCATTAATATAATCAGGCGTTACCTTGCGAAAATTCATTATATTAAAGATGTTAAGAGTAACTTCGCAACAACCGCTCAATAAAATAATATGATGTGTCTTAGCTAGTTTGAAGAGCACCTCCCACCCTCCCACAATTACGGACACTAATCTTGTCAATACTAGTCCCAACACCACTACTCTAGGAAAAACACATCATCGATGATTAATACGACACGTGTCTCGCAACTACACGGGGCATCCTCAGGTTATGTAGACTCTGCGGTGGCTTTTGAGAATCTTTGCTGGTAAGAATCACTGACCTAACATATCTTTTGATCTAAATCTTACGATCGATTCACATTTTTTAATAAAAATGAAATGACGAACAAACTTACAATTCACCTAGTGCCTTCTGCTAAGATGGCTACAGATGTGGTTTCACATCTGAGAACTAAGATTGAATTCCTCACAGGCTGTGAATATACCGGCACTCTATAGCCTTCAGACCGGAGCACAGTTGTGCAAACACTGCTAATTTACGAAAAAAGTAGGTAAGAGAGCAGTACCAGATTATTTCTAGGTACCAAAGCTGTCTAATTACCTGACAGAAGACCTAGACCTAATACAACGGAACCAAACATTAAAGGTCAAAAGTCAAAACGAAGTTTCATCACGTTTCTCACCAGAGTCACTCGATCGCACTGCAGGATACGTAATGCACACAGCAATGCTATTTTAAACGCAGTTCATCAATTGACAGGGCGTCGATCACATAGAAAGGCACTCGGTCTGCAAACCGCTGGCGATCTTCTATATAGGATGCAACACATGCTCCTGCAATTACGATGGCTCAGGCTTCTTCTGCACCAACAAACCTTGCCCGGTACCTGATGATGTGGAATTATTCGAATCTGAGGATCTTAAGGTTTTATTCCGATATTTTAATTTATAATAATAACAATAGTATGTTAATGTCGTATGAAGAATACAGGTAATGCCAGAAGATCTTGTAAAACTAGGGTAAATCGGCTTTCTCAAAATTACGTAGTATTTTTTTAAATAGAATAAAGGTGGCAAACAAGCACATAGTCCACCTAATGGTAAGTGGATGCTGAGGCCCATAGACATCTACATTTATCCTCACTTAAAATTCAAAATGTATATGCGTTGTCACCCCTGAGGCCTAAGATGGTATGCCTCGTTTCAAGAAAAATGTATCTCGGGTTCTCTACACTCACCATACGAAACACAAGAACATTATGCTCCTTTAGGCTGGTATTCTGTGAGAGCGTAGTATATCTTTTACGTTTAAACTTTGTCAAAAATATAAAAGTGCAGATCAAGTAATATCATCATTTTGGGTCGGTTGGATCGGGAAAAGACCACGCTCTCACAGAATACCAGCGTAAAAGAGCAGAAAACCCAAATGGCAGCTAAATGCTGTTGTTGTGTTTTGATGAGTATTGATGAGAGCTGGAGACACTTTTTACTGGAAATGAGGAAGACACTCAGGGGTGACAACGCATCTGCATTTTAATTCTTAATAGAGGAAAGATGTAGGTGTCTACGAGCTATAGCATCCACTTACCATCAGGCAGATTGTGTGCTCGTTTGTCCATAAAAATCATCGACTGTTGTTTAGGGATCGGATGGGTCCTCGTTTCATCCGAATAGAGGGTACATTATTATTATAGGGCAGTATTTCTTCAAACGAGTTTTGTGAGCTTATTTTTCCATATTTACTATTTTAATATATTTTTCGCATAGCAATTGTTATCCTATACCTTTAAACGAGCAATGCTTATATATATATATATATATATATATATATATATATATATATATATATATATATTTATATATATATATATATATATATATATATATATATATATATATATATATATATATAATCGGAATCTCGGAAACGGCTCCAACGATTTTCATAAAATTTAGTGTCCATCGATCTAGCTGGGATTTATTTTTAGAAAATGTTTTTTGACCTTGTTTTCAGGCAATGCAGGTAAATTTTTACAATGTTTTAATTATCATAATAGAAGTTCCCTTCTTTTGTGAGTAAATCTATTATTTCCAGCCCTTTTTTTAGTATTTTTTTAAAAATACGAAAATTTTAATTAAACTAATTGCACTCATAACTTTTATTCAAATAACCAGTTCAGTTTTTTCTATTATGTCAATAACTTAAAAAAATATTATTCTACTTAAAAATATATTATTCTCTAAAATATTATTATTATATTTATAGATATCAGTATGTAATTTACATCTAAATGTAATTTCAAAAAAAAAACCGAGCAAAGCTCGGTCATCCGGGTACTTTTATTAATATGTTATTATTAAAGTATTAACATCTATACAAATATAAAGAAAACAGAGGTAATATCGAAGTAACTGGTTCTATTGAACTCAGTGTGGTATCTACATATTGTTAAGAAACGAGTATAACTAACAGCGCGAAAGTCTAGCGGTGACCGTTATTGCGCGTAAGTCGAAAATAAGTTATCATTGGGCAGTAAGCGGGACACGGGGCGGGCGTATGTACCGTTCCTCCGCGCTGATAGGCTGTGCGTGTCGTTCGCACGCACTGATCGGCTACTGCTACTTGCGTACGGCTACGGCTATTGGCGTGCTGATACGACATGCGCAGCTATCCCCTCCACGTTTCGTTCAACTCTAGACTTACGTGCCGCTACTTATAATCATTTAAAAAAATTGTGTGCTGTCTGTCTGTTGAGGCTTGAGGCTAATGATCGGAATGGCCGAACCCAAGAAACTTCACGAATAGTTAAAGAGCGATGCCAGTTGTGGACTAGGCAATATTTTACCCGAATAAATTGAAGTTCTTTTTTGTTAAATAGAAAAATTGATGAAATGGATAGTCACTTTTATTTAATTTTAAAAACACTAAATATAAAACTAAATCATTAATAGATCACGCCCAGGCCAAGCCGGGGCGAGTCACTAGTCTTACATAATTATGTTTTTTGTATGTTTGTTGTGTGTTTTTTAAAGTATGTTGTCATATATGTTATTTTATTTCAGGATATAAAGCCAGTTGTACCATAGACAAATACATCTATGAGTACGTCTGAACATTCTATCTGACGAGAAAACGAGACAATTAAAGAATGAAAGAAAAAAAAATACATTAATGGATTTGGAAGAAGAACAGTGAATATGCAATTAGGTGTCGTTTTTTGCTTTTGTCCATAATATGTATAGAAAAATACAGTTCATCTGTAAATATAGTGTAGTTTCATTTCCGAGCATTTTGTACGTTACGTTTACGTCAAATAATTGTAAGATCACGGCCCACTTTAACGGGTGATTCTATGAACGTGCTATGAAAGTATCAGGCACAGGAAAAAACACGATAGCACGGCATTCACTATTATGCCCTTTTGAACGCGTATCGTATCCTTCCGATCAATATGTGTCCAATTATGATGCCATTGTATTGGTTGAAGTTTTCGTGTCTGAATGATGTCTTGAGTATTATTTATATTAAAATACCTTTTCGGTGGCTTTTAGAAAATTATTTGTAAGTAAATTCGCCAAAGATCGTGATTATTTTGGACAACGGTGAGTATACGCGGTTGTGGGGCGTTTGGTCGCGTAGCAGTGGGGTATATCGCGAGTTACTCACAGAGAGTATCGGTGCCAAATATTCTCGACATGAATTCGCCGTCGCTATTATTTGAATTGGAATTATTTTTAGGCTTATTATATTCCATTTTTGCTAACTTTTAACAATTGACAACTTAACATTCTAAACGGTGTATTTCATCTCAAGATAAAGAAATAAGTATTTTATTTATTTGAAGGAAGATGCCATTGCATTCCATTGAATGTGAACAAAGCATATATAAGACTTAAAAAAAGAAAAATATTAAAATTATTTTAGTTTTGTTCGCACTTAAGTGCGTATCTTACGCAGTTAGACAGCCCTATTTCCGTCATGTGTATGTAGTACGTGTAAAGGTGGCGACTGACGTGAGCATTTGCTTATTTGCTTGATGTGAATATTCGCATCGAGATTTTGTTCGTTGTGAGCAAATGCTCATGATAACCGAATCTTCGCGACAAATATTTTGACTGTGCTCCAGTAAATGTAGTCAAAATGGCGGGCGAAGAGTGTGGCTACGTTCCTTTAATCCGATATTGCTACTTAAAGAAGAAAAGAGAGTGTATTTGGACAGGTTCAAAATGAGAAATAAAACTGGCGGGTTGAACAAAAATTGTTTTTTTCCTGACTGACTCCACTGCATTTTACCAAACGCAAAAATACCAAGAAGAGTGCGCTCTGGGCGGTGCTCCCACTATACGATGGTCTTATAATGTACCATTAAAAGGTGTTCGGCAAAAAACCGACAGCTGGTTGGAGCTCGCTCGTGTCTTCGGCGCTCGTCAAAGAGCTGCTCGGTTTGCTGTACTGGTGCTTGCTAGCGACTGTTTTGTAATGTAACATTCAAAGGGATTCGCCAAAAAGTTGACTGTCGGGTGGAGTGCGCTAGGGATCTCGGCGCTCGTTATCGTGCTGCTTGGCTCGCTGTACTGACATGCTGAATACTCGATTTGTAATATGCATACGTCGAGCAAATTCTCATGTCCGTCGCCACCTAAGCATTTTAAACAAGCAGTGAAAAATGTGCTTCTCGAAAAGTCAGCTCGTATCTGCAATCGTTAGTGGTTGGTATAAGGGGTTCGGCAATTTTAAATTGATATTATTTAGCGGATATACTGCCATTTGTCAATGCTACAGTCTCATACGTTAGTAATTAAAGTACCACGTGCAGCTGATACCGGCATTTGACAAACCTGTCATTTCTTTACAATTCCATTCTAGGCACTAAAATCAAATGTAAATGAAGCAAACGGTACAAAAGCAATCATCTGTTCTGCCAACCGAATGTTTATTAAAGACTGCAACACTTGTTGGTGCAACGAAGACGGCACAAGCTACTTCTGCACTAGAAAGGTCTGCGTGGAACTGCTGGAGGAAGTTGACGCGGAAGTAAAGTCAGAGGTAGTCTATATCGTTTAATATTGGTGATGGGCTACTAGATATAGACTAACTATTGCTGACGGTCAATCTAATATTGGTTTTAATTTCTCATTGGTCCCTTATCGGAAGTATTGTCGACTCTCCCGAGACATTTCTACTTATGTTTGCGTTTAGGTTTTTTAAATATTGTAATGACAAGTAAACTAACAGTTAATAATGGTAAGTAGCTATTGTAGCTCATGAACACCTGCTACCAACTTTAAACAAAAAGGCTCCAGGTGTGTTGACTGTTGACATCCCTCAAAGATAAGATGAAATGCTTCATGGTTTGTATTTATACTAGATCTCTTAATCCTTAAAACTAGAACACAATATTGAGTGTACTGGTGCTTGATGCTAGAATAACTTAAGAAGGCTACAATCCAGATGAACATTAAGGTAGAAAAGGTGCCATATCACCCAGAAACTTTAAGCTAGGTTTGTGAATGATCATCCTCACATCCTCCTTTTGCAAGCCATTTTGTTTTTGGAGTATTTGAAAATTCCTAAATCTTTGTCTACTTAGGAGTCCGTCTAGGCAGTAGTTACAGTTAGAGAGAGTCAGTATATTTAGACTGAGAGGCCACTAACGTCAGGTGTCACTTCATTTTATTGATGCACGTACTCACCCTTATACTTTCTGCAGTTTTTTTATAAATAAATAACTTCTTTTTCTAAAATCCTTTTTTTTATATTACTAGTAATTATCTCTTTCTAATTTAATTTATTGACTATAGAATTTAAACCGAGTTCAAAAGGAGATTCTATATTCGTCGCGTTTATTTTTTCATTATCCATTACAGCCTATAAAGTCGACTGCTGAGCATAGCTCCCCCTCCACCCATAGATTGTCTTGCATGGGGGATTTCGCTATAGTTGTCACGCTTCATGTTTCAAGCTGTTATCAGGAAAATGCTTCTGCCCATCTTCTGATACAGTTTCTTTCCTTCGCCTCTCACTACACCCACAGAACGTTGGGTTAGTGGATATTCTTACACCGCCATTAAGCGGTCATGTCTTCTAACGTATGTTTGATGATTCTTCTATTTAAATTCATCTATTGATTAATTTCGCTAATTCAAGAAGTTAAATTAGTCGCAGTGATTTCGAAACTTAATAATAGTTGCTTAGTGCTGAAATTAAATTGCATATTTTTTGAGTTGCCAGTTGATGATTGATATTTCTCGCATATGTAGCAAAACGCCCGTATTGTCATGAAACAATGTCGTCCGGACGAAGTGTTCGAGATAGACTGTAACATGTGCCGTTGTAATGCCGATGGGAAGTCGTTCTCTTGCACAAGGAGGGCTTGCTACCCAGAAGATGATATGAAGGTTAGGATCTCTTGCCTTGTAGCCTTCTGGTGGTGGGTTATGTATCTATATTCTATATGATATAAAACATACAATAGCTTGTGTTTTTAAGTGCTTTTTTTGACGTTCTTTAACTTTTTAACGGTATAGTATAATGTGCAATGTATATATATATATTATACATATAATTTCTATCGTTTAGCTACGGTGCTGATGGTTTTAGGTTCGATCCCAACACTGAAAAATATTTGTATGATCTATAAATTGGAATATTTCTCTCTTTCGCACCTAAAGTAAGGCGACTACACATTTAAATATAAATTACTAGAGAGTATATTCAACAAAAAAAGCAATAGCAATATATATATATATATATATATATATATATATATATATATATATATATATATATATATATATATATATATATATAAATGAATAGTATACAAATAGTTAATAATTATTTTTTTATTGCAGGATACGTCGCTTACACGGAAAACACGAGCGTCACCGCAGGTACGTACGACTCTTAAACCTACTTTTACGGTGTTTAGTAGACTACTTACACATTATATTTATATTACTTTACAATTTATCATTGAATAATATGTCTCGTGGAGTTTCTTGCTGCTTCTTGCTAGGACAAAAGTTTTCCACGCCAGCGCTAAAAGTAAAAAAAAAAAAACTACATTCAGTAAGCTTTATTAAAATCAAAGGGAATCAAACTAGCAAATTCTAATTTATACTCACTTTTGAAATGAAGTTGGCTTAATCTCTACCATTTCGTAATTTATGCCAAAATCCGGTGAAAATTTGTAAAAAGTAGTGATAAATGTTTGTTTCTGAGCCGCGTCTACGTGCTGTTTTCGAGAGTCATTACGAATCGTCTCGCACGCAGACTCGACGAATTCCAGCCTCCCGAACAAGCCGGTTTCCGAAAGAGAAAGCCTTTGATTCCGTCGAAATTTGAGCGGTGCTACAGTCCCTTCAGAGGTGCCAAGTTGACTGTCGGTATATCGAAGTGCTGAAGTGTTTGTACAGTAGGGCTACGATGGCTATCCGAGTACAGAACCAGATCTCGAAACCTATCCAACTGCGGAGAGGTGTAAGACAGAGTGACGATATATCCCCGAAACTCTTCACCGCTGCATTGGAAGACGTTTTCAAGCTACTGCACTGGAAAGGATACGGTATTAACATAAATGGCGAGTAAATCACTCACCTTCGATTTGCCGACGATATAGTCATTATGGCAGAATCGCTGGAGGACTTAAGCACTATGCTCAATGACCTCAATAGTGCCTCCCAACGGATAGGTCTTAATATGAACACGGACAAAACAAAGATCATGTTTAATGTCCATGGCACACCTATGCCGGTAGTTGTTGGGAGCACTATGCTCAAAGTTGTTGACGAGTACGTTTACCTGGGACAAATAGTCCGACTAGGTAAGTCCAACTTCGACCGAGAGGTCAATCGACGGATTCACCTCGGCTGGGCAGCGTTCGGGAAATTACGACATATCTTCTCGTCAGGTATACCTCAATCTCTAAAAACTAAAGTGTACAACCAGTGCGTGTTGCCAGTGATGATTTACAGATCTGAGACGTGGTCCTTCACTGCTGGCCGTATGAGGATGCCCAAGGTCGCTCAGCGAGCTATAGAGAGGGCTATGCTCGGAGTTTCTCTGCGTGATAGACTCAGAAATGAGGATATCCGCAGTAAAACCGGAGTGACCGACATAGCCCAACGGATTAGTAAGCTGAAGTGGCAATGGGCCGGCCATATAGCTCGAAGAACCGATAACCGATGGGGAAGAAAGGTTCTCGAGTGGCAGCCTCGTACCGGTAGGCGTAGTGTAGGGCGACCCTCCACTAGATGGAGTGACGACCTGGTAAGATATGCAGGAAGTCGATGGATGCAGGTGGCTCAGGACCGTGCTTTGTGGCATTACTCGGGGGAGGCCTATGTTCAGCAGTGGGCTTGTGAAGGGCTGTAATGATGATGATGATGATGAAATGTTTGTTTTTAAAATTACACTTTCAATTGTTCAATTCTTCTTGAGATTTCTTTTCAGTAAAGAGAAATATGTCGTGTAGGGTGGGTGCAAGGATACCGATTGTCACATATCGTCTTTTAGGTGTCGTAAGTGACCGCAGCGGGATACAAACCTGGGTATAGGCAACTGTGGCAGCTGTTCTTAATAATAACAAAAAAATAAAATACTGTACCTGCACAGCGTGGCAACTACGGCAAATGGGGGATATTTGCCGTACCATATGAGGCATTACTCGCACAGGCCTATGTCCAGCAGTGGACTTTTGAAAGACTGTATGTAACAGTAAAAAAAATATACCACGTAGAAGCAGCGTAAGAAAATTTGTCATCCCCTTTCGTATCGTGAGTGATGTGAAAGTCGATTGTGGGAAATAGAAAGCATTTATTACTTCCGATAGATGGTGGCATCAAAGGTGAGAGAAACCTAGTCTTGATTTGCCTATCCAGGCAGATCCAAGCGTAACGATTATGGCAAATTGACCTGAAAACATTATGAAATCCCGAGCAGAGCCGTGTTTGGAGTTAGTGGCGAGCTGAGGATGAAAAAGAAGTAAAGATAAAGGCGTAAATTTGTTCAGAGTATATTTGTCTCGAATTCGTATCAATCATGTAGAGTCTTTAGAGCCGTGGTAGCTCAGAGGCTTAGCCCTCGCTGTAAATTTCGTAGTACGCGAGCACCCGGGTCCGATCTCCACCGGCACCAATGAAATTGTTAATTGCAATTTTAAGTACTGGTTTGCTACGTTTACGGTGGAGCAAGAAAACATTGTGAGGAAACCTGCATGTCTGAGAAATAAAAAACATTTAGTAGACATGTGAAATCCTTCAATTGGGGCAGCGCAGCAGACATTTTCTTGCCCTAAAACCCTTTTAAAAGTGAGAGGAGGCCTGTGCCCAGCTGTGGGACGTATATAGGCTATAACTTTACTTTATGTAGTCTTTAGAATATTCAATTCGAAAACAAGATATAACGCGTAGTGTATCCAGTAGGAGCCGCCGAAAGCCTGCCAGCCGGGTCAAGAGTTCCGCATGGACTGTAATAAGTGCCTCTGCGATAACGAGGGTCAGGACTTCTCTTGCACGCGTATCGATTGCAACGCTCTCAACAACAACAACAATGGCGGATCCAGGAGGAAAAGAGGTAAGTGACGCTTACAAATTTACTACTTTCAAAAAAGAAAATTTTTTTCGTATGTATGTTGATCGTTATCTTCGTCAATTGTGTAGGATTACTTTTTATAAACATACTTCATTGGTCTCATTATACATTTGAAAAAAAATCCAACTAATGGTGAAAAAATACTTGATGAAATTTTTAATGTATCTATATAGACGACATTCGAGTTTTAAGATAATTGATAGAATCAGCCGTTACTTTGCGGAAATCCATTATAATAAAATATAAAAATATAAATTTCTTCGCAACCTTCCGCTAAATAAATAGGTACAATGATGTATCTTACATGGGTTGAAGAGCACTCCCGCCTTCCCTCAATTGCATGCACTAACTCCGTCACCACTAGTCCCAGCACCACTACTCCCAACACCACTATTCCAGGCAAGACACACCATCTACGATAATACGACACGTGTTTCGCCTCTACACGAGGCATCTTCAGGTAATGTAGACTCTACGCCGGGTGAGCACTACTTAGCGGTATTATCGTCGATGGTGTGTCTTACCTGGAATAGTGATGCTGGGACTAGTGGTGACGGAGTTAGTGCATGCAATTGAGGGAGGGCGGGAGGTGCTCTTCAATCCAGGTAAGATACATCATTGTATTTATTTAGCGGAAGGTTGCGAAGAAATTTATATTTTTATTTTTTATTCGAGTTTTAGATATTCCTTAGTCTACTATTATGTTTTATTCTTTTAAAGCTGCATGAAGTTGTCGCTTCTTTCAACAACCATCAAAATTTAAATATCAGCAACATAAAAAGTATCTGAAAAAAAAAACATCAAATGTGTCAGTATCGGTTAACGATCCACGAGCTTTACCGGTGAGCCAACAAAAGCGCCGCAAAGCTCGCTCGTCGTTTGAAGCCTTAAAAGTAACACTGAGGCGCTGATTCTTATAGTTTTCCAGACATGTATTGTCCTCCAGACAGAATTAAGGTCACGGCGGCCAGCCTCGAAGGAGACCAGTCATCGATGCAGGACAGGATTATAGTGCCCAAGTACATACGCAAGCACAGGTGCACTCTCTGTTTCCTCACCCTCATAGTCCGATGGGACGGTAACCCGACGCGACTGAAGTGAGATTGGGTGCAGGACCAACAGCTTTACGTGCTTTCCGAAGCACGGAGGTGAGACATCGCCAACTTCCTGACTTCGGGCAGCTACTCAGAATTTCTCGACGGAAAAACTCATTAAAGGATTTTTGTGGCCAGTCGCGTTTACAACCAGTAGACCAAGAGGGAGTCAGTCGAAACATGTAATGTTGCAATAAATATTTCAGACACAACCGAGGAGGTGACTGTTAACTGCACAGCGGGCACCGTATTTCAAAAGGGGTGCAACGTGTGCCGATGTGGGGAAGACGGTCTGCGCGCCACCTGCACCGCACACGACTGCGACCAGATCAAAGTGGAGCACGGCGACGATGCGTCCGGTAATTAGATGTACGCCGCTTGTTTTGAATTCACTTGAGTTCCTTTACTCACCATTCGCTTAATACGACCAATTAAAACCCCACTGTTAAACATAGACCTTCTCCATAGATGACCTAATGCCTAAACGCTCAAACGTCGCTCAATTATAAGATGCGTTAAGTCTCATGTTATCTCTATCACTTTAAGTCAAACTTACTGTGACACCACAAGGCTTAACACAAAGTCTTAAAATTGAGAAGCGTTTAGTATTTGGCAATTATATGAAGGAAATTTGCCATAGTTGCAACCGCAGACTCTTTATCACCGAGTTGTTATAAGAAAGATGCTGCTGTCCATCTCCAGGTTTAGTCTCGCTCTGTTGTCCGTTATGACACCTACGTGAGGTACGTTCTCTGTGTGACGACCTACGCTCGACTGCGAGCAAATCAAAGTGGAGCGAGGCGTCGATGAGTGCATCAGCTAGATGTACGCCGCTTGTTTTGAATTCGATAGGTTCCTTTACTCATCATTCGTTTAAAATAACATATAAAAACCACTGTTGAGCATAAGCTTTCTCATTGATTGCTTAATCCAGTTGGCAACAGCAGGTTTTTTATTATTTATGAATTCTTATCAGGAAAATGTTGGTGCTAATTTCCTGTTTTATTTATCCGTTTCTGTTCCTTTTTGTCGCCTCTTACGACACCCACGTCACGGTAATATTATCAATACAGTATTGTAACTCGGCCGTATCTTTGAAATAAATGCCTGCAGCCACGCGGTAGGTAAACATGCGATAGGGCTGCCTGCCTCCAGCATTTTTACATTTGCCTACTTTGTGTTTCCAATTCCATTTAGTTTTGTGATTGTAAATATACATTTTTATATAAACAGATATAATAGGTACTTTGTGAATTGAATAGGAAGTGTTCAATAAAAATGCGTATCGTTTTTTTGATTGGTAGATTTAATTAAAAAACCGTGTCTATGTTTGAAGTTTGAATAACAAATCGGTCTTATAAATTTGCGACTGAAAAATATTTGCGCTTCGGCTGAGACATACGAAATGCTTTATTATTAAATTTTTAAGTATGAAAAGTCCGCATTCTAATTTAAAGCTTAATTAAAAATTGTTTTGCGAAACATGGACAAGGTGGAGAAAAGGAATGTCTTTTACTTGGTTATAGATACCTACAGCTACTTTACAGTTTATATGTTTGGTTTTAAATTAAGTTCGGATTAATTATTTCTTTACTTCTACTCTATTATTTATTTCCTCCATTTTTCTATATATATTCCACAAAATCATCACTGCCGCACAGTCACGACTGTCTGCATGACGAGCGCATGCCGAGATCGAGGCGCCTAGGCATAGCTCTAGCTTCATCCGTTTGTATGAAGTTGGAATACTGTATAGATAAAATTATCGTGCCCACGTGATGATATTGTAATCTCATACGCGTGTCCAGTTTCATATAGCGCTGGCGATACGTTATCACTTCGGTGTCCATCCGTCGGCTGTCATAGTCGATTTTTTCTATAACTGTTTAATAATGTAAGAATTATATTAGACAGTACGTTAAAGGCCCAAATATTAAAAAAGTGAATATTAATAGGGCAAAGAATTGTACACAGAAAACTATATTAAAGTCATGGGAGGTTAAGTTCTTATTAAGGCATGAAATGCTATATAATATGATGTATTTTTATTTTATAGTATATACATAATTTTGTATTTAAATGAATTTCTCCGTAGATACAAAATAGGTACTTCTCGGTCTCGGATATCAACAAGGAGTCTTTATAAAATATAAATGGAAAATATTTTTATTTTTGCAGTATCTACTAATAATACCGATTACATGTATCTATTATACGATACGTTTAATTTACGGGTACTATATCCTTTTGATTCATTCATTCAAATATGTATGTATGCTTGCGGTTGTTTATTTCTTTAACTACGCGATGTGCTGCCAGTATTTATAATGTTTAAGGTTAATAATACCCAACTCTATTTGTGTTCTAGATGCAGATTCTAATTTCCGTTGTAACCCCGGGGAACAGTTCAAACGCGAGTGCAACGACTGCACTTGCTCCGCCGACGGCAAGAGCGTGTTCTGTACAATACGTCTTTGTTTCATGTACCAACCCTGAGACTATCGAAAACCGTAATCGGGCCGCACATCTAACGTAACGCCTGCTGCGGTGTGATGAAACTCATTTTAGCTCATTTTCGATGCATTTGATGACTATAAATTAATAATTGTGGTCGTTACATCATGTGTAAAATCAACATTTAACTTTTATTCTTGTGACTAATTGGTTTCCATTCTCGTTTTATGTCATAACATTATGTCTGAGTGAATAATGAATTCGTAACACCGTAATGATTTCGCCTAAATCAATATTTTAACGATTTTAAAATTGTTTTTTTTTTCTAATCTATTTTGTGTGTAATATTAAAAATAGTCTCATGTTCTTTTTCCGAATGTATAGTAAAATTTTATCCCAAGCGGTCATATCAACTGCATCTGAAAAGGAAAGACCTATACCCACACACAGAGTAATGAATAAACGTAGCCAGCTCGTAAAATAAGATATAGTTATTGTAAAATTTGTAGGTAACAGATACCTACTGTAATTATTTGGGTTACTACATCATTAATAAGGAAATTTATTTTGCCGAATAAAGTCAAGACGCCTCGCTGGTTATATAAACATAAAATGGGGTTCTTCGGGGTTTATAATGATAAAATATAAAATGCCTTACTAGATTAAGCTAAAGCTTATTGTATTACTTGATTACATACTCATATCTTTTGCAGGATTTGAGACATTTGTTTAGTATAATCAGTCGGTCACAAAATTGCTTAGAATAAAATTTAAATAATAAATATAATCATTGTTTATACACTGAGTATTTTGTGTGTATAATATCAACGTTCCTTACATAATAATACATTTGATTATTTTTAAAAGTAAATCGAAGTTGCTGTCAATAGAGATATCAATGCTGCTAGACCTGAAAATAAATCATTGCCAGCTTCACAGCATTCAGTATCTATTGTTGCCATAACAATAATAATGGAGTGAGTTAAGTGACGTTAGTTCAGCTACTTTCTTAATTATTTTATTTAGAGTAGTTTAGTTCATAATAATTATTCTTTAGAGTAGATAACGAAGTCATTTTCGAAAATATATACACTCGTTTCAAGGTCACAGTCGGAACGGTTAGGCAGCCATTGGTATTTATATATTTTTATTATTGTCTAGGCTTTTTATACTGACGGTCTTACTTTTGTAATCGTTAAACTATCTTTATCTATGTTTGTCTCTCTCTATTGTCACTAAGTGAGGAGAGAGTGAGAGAGCAACCTTAAGCATCGTTTATTCGTTTAGAATGACGCCATTATTATGAGTAGTAAGGCCGTGAATGTTGACAACGACGTAAATAATTTAATAAGATCCTTAGCCAATTTATTTTACTTTTAAGAAAAAAATTACGTTATATTTTAACATATTGTTTTTTTTGTCACAAAAGAGAAACACACGGTATGTACTTAGCAACTTATATTTTAGAACCGAATTTATTAATAAAAGTTTTAGTAACTTTTATAGTTGTCACTTATTGAATATTAATAACAAGTTTTTTTTTAATTACCTACTATTTTCGTACGACTGTGACCATTACGCAGAGTGAGTCTAAAACGTAAATGCCATCTCGTGATATTAAAAAATATTTTCCTTTCTATATTCACGTATAATAAAGCACTATCGTCTACATGTCTTTATCATTTTTTGTTGATGATTAAATAAAAACTACAACCACATTATATCAAAAATATACGAGAAAGGATAATTTTTAATGTCCTTGATGAGACTTGACGCGTCGTACTTTAATGTATTAAACAATACGTAAATAAACTTAATATTTCGAATGAAAAATTGTCACGAAACGAATAAACGAATTCGAATTTGATAATTTGTTGTTTTATTTATATTGACGATTTTTTATATAATAAGAGTGACAAACGAGCAAACAGTCCACCTGATGGTAAGTGAATGCTGTGACATCTACTTTTATCCTCGATTAAGGATCAAAACGCAGATGCGTTGTCACCCCTGAGGACTAAGATCCTGAGGACTAAATTTCCAGTAAAAAAGGGTCTTCAATTCTCTACAATCACCATACGAAACACAGAAGTATTAAGCCGTTATTTTACGCTGGTATTCTGTGAGAGCGTTCTCATTCCCCGGTCGAGCCAACCCGTGCTACAACCATAATAAAGTGCAGCGTGGCTCCACCATGTATGATATGTGATATATAACTCGTGTATTTATATATTATCCTCGTTGGTCGGGGTTTCGTAGCTGCAGATCATCACAAGGTTTGAAGTTCTTATCCTGGCCTAGCATTGTTATGTCGTGAAAATAAAGCATGTCATTTATATTCTTCCTTCTACTTATCAGTGTTTAGCATTCGTACGCTAGATATGGGCCCCTCCCAATGTAGACTTTTATCGCTACGCTCAGCAAGTGGGATTCCTATCGAGTGCCAGGTGTTTTACAGCTTACATTGTACTCCCCGTCGCCGGTCTGTATATTTCACGTCAATTGTAATAAGATGGTAACATCATCATTTTTCGGAAGCCATGAAATCTTTCTGGGATTCGTAGTCTCCTCTAACGCCAACCATAAGGGGAAATTGAGTAATGGAAGTACGCTGTCACTACACGGTAAATTAGCTTGTTTGCTACGATTATAAAATATCTATGTCAGTTATGTGCTAGTAGTGCCGTAAGGAATCAATCATGGCGATTGAATCCTATGGAAAGAGCTTACCAAGATGCATTACTCAAACTTAGGTCTGGAACTTAGGTCTTTTATCTCCAAAAGAGGTGACGTGTACTAAACAACTAAAAGATTTCCATTATTCACCCTTCTCTTCTTTTCTTAATTCCAGTGTATCTTGACTAATTTTAGATAATCAGTATCTTCATTAACTGTTTAATTAAATGGAGAGGAGAGATGTCTTATATTTATATGGCGCAATCAAAATGGGAACATGAGCTGAAGCCGGCTTTCAAGTTTAAAACTGAAACATCACAATGTCAACTTTTGAGTGTAGAACCTTGTATATTGCATAAAATTTCACATTTTTAAGTTTGAGATTAAATTATAAAAGACCTCCGAATACTCTGAGCTGATCAGCGGTAAAGAGTATATTGTTACGTTATTAAAATTTTATTTATTTATTTATTTATACACACACACTTAACAACCATCTTTACAGGCTAAGCAAACACACAAGCACACAACGTTAGTGTCGCTAATTTACCTATATGTATAATATGTATTATAAGTAACAGCCTGGCCACGGGACATTCGCCGTAGCAAAAATTCGCGCGGCGCGAACGGCGAGGTGTCTACGACAATTGTGTTGTGTTGACTAAAACAATTGTATAGAAATGTATGGATCAAGCCACGCGTAGCGGTCTCTAGTATATACACAGTAATCTATGCATAGCGGCGAGTGGCGACGCGACCGGCGAAATTTACCGGGCGAATCGCGCGGGCGACTGGCGGCGCGGCGGGCGACTGAAACATATGTATGAATTAGTACGGTGCAAGCCACGGAGTCGGGCAGCAGACGCAGCGAAAACCGGCGAATATTATAGGGAACGACGGAAACAACTTAAAATTCTATACGCATTGACTTTTATCTCCAATTCTGGTTGAATATTAACAAGAATATAATCGCAGGTTTCGACACTCATTCTGGTATTTACACGAAATTTTTTTCTAGATGCATTCTATTTGTTGTGGAATTCTCCATTTATAACCCGATTCCTATTCAAATCATGTACTCCGCAATCTCTTCCAAATATATCGAGATAACTTTGATAAAGACATTTTACTCTCGGCCTATCTGGTCGCGGCAGCAAACGCGACTTCCCGTGGCCCTCAAATCGCGCCGCGCGAATTTTCGCCCCGCCTGTCGCTTCGCCGTTCGCGCCTCCGTTCCCCGTGGCTAGGCCGTAAGTAACATAACTAACTATGTATAAAAGTACCCTAGCGAGTTCACTCAGATAACTCAAAAATATACACTCCTGAACTTTGTTCACTACGGGTATTGTTCGGACTAGATTTGAGTTACTAAGCAAATTGGTTCTGGGCACGGGCGCCGCAGCAGCGGCGGATGGCGCCGCCTCCACACGTACCGGTCCAGTGCGCATAGAAGCAGGTGGCGCAGAACCTCCGCATTGCACGCAGTGCTGCGGAGCAGTGTCACTCTGAGTTAGTTGTACCTGACCATCCCGAGCACGAACAATCTGGGGTAAATAAAAGGGTTAAAGGATATACCCCATAAAGTTTGAAGTACAGGTAAAAGTAAAAGTTACAGCCTTTATAAGTCCCACTGCTGGGCACAGGCCTCCCCTCATTTCTGAGAGGGTTTTAGGGCAAGGAAGTGTCCGCCGCGCAGCCCCAATGCGTGTTGGCGAACTTCACATGTCTTAGAAATATTTTTTTATTCCTCAGACATGCAGGTTTCCTCCCGATGTTTTCCTTCACCGCCGAACACGTGGTAAATCGACACTTAAAATTGCAGTTAACAATTTCATTGGTGCTAGTGGGGATCGAACCCGGGTTACTCGCGTATTTACAGCGAGCATTAACCATCTGAGCTACCACGGCTTCTCTACTGTTCTCTAGTGACTCCTGACCTCATCATATAGCACTCTCAGTGTGGTATTTGTAAAGTCTCGTGACTGTTTCGAAACAAAACCCAGATTTCTATACGCCTTTTTACAAACGTTTGATCGGGGGTGAGATGGATTCCGAGATCTCATACCTGAGACACCCGTCATCGGTGTTGTTACCGCTTTGTATTCGAAGTGGATCGGTTTACACACGGGTGAAAGACAAGCTAGCATTTGGACACATTAAAACACAATTTATTTTCGTGGCTCCACTTCGCCACTCTATTTATATCCTGCAGACGTTCACAATCATTAATTATATTAACAGTGGTAGAGCCACGCGGCAGCTTTGCTGTTGCACGTATGGGCCGGCTCAAACCGGTGTGGTACCACGACCTCACAGAATACTGGCGTGAAGGGGAAGTTCTGCTTCCGCGTTTCGTCTGGTGAGTGCAGGTGGCCGGAGGCCCAATCCCCCCCCCTCCCCCTCAACATAGTAGCAGAATTAAATAATGATAGACTACCCCAGGAGGGTACCAGCACCCCTGGAGAATCCCTCGCTGAGCATCCACGACCTTGTTTCTCCACTTCTGAGCGTGGGTGCTCAGGCTGCCCCGCGTATTCTGGGGGGGGGGGAGGCAAAATTCCGCTCAAGACTACAACTGCTCGGGGCAAACGGAGCAACAAGACCACGGTGACCCTTGCCACGCTGTTCGTGAATTTCTGCAATGTCAGGGGACTTCACTCTAACCTAAACGCCGTCCACTACCATCTCAAGACGGCGAGGCTGACTCTGCTCTTTCTGACCTAGACGCAGGTGTCCTCTCCGGCTGATGTCTCGTATCTCTCCTACCCGGGGTACAAACTAGAACACTCCTTTGTGCCTCGGGCTGGAGTTTGCGTTTACGTCGGAGAGGACATCTGTTCTCGACGCCTCGGCAGACTTGAAGGTTCGGACTTGTCCATTCTTTGGCTACGCGTAGACAGCGACGACCATCCGCGCGTCTACGGGTGCCTCTATAGGTCGCATAGCGGTAATGCCGAAACAGACCGACTCTTCGACCACGTCCAAATGGCTACAGATTCGTTACTACAGCAGATCCCCTCCGCAGAGATCGTGATCCTCGGCGACTTTAACGCCCGCCGAATGGCTTGGTTTACGTTTAACCGATCATGCGGGGAGATCTGTTCATGATTTTGCCTTGGCATATGGTCTGACACAACTGGTTACTTCGCCTACGCGGATTCCAGATGTTGAGGATCATGCACCTTCCCTGTTGGACCTTCTGCTGACCTCTCACCCGGACGGATATCAGATTTCCGTCGAAGCCCCTTTAGGCTCCTCGGACCATTGTCTTGTCCGGAGTGTGGTGCCACTCACGCTGAAATCGCAGTTGCATTCTGCAGGCTGCCGCCGTGTTTGGCACTAAAGGTCAGCCGTTTGGGATGGGATGCGGTCTTTCTTTGCATCCTATCCTTGGGGGCGGGTTTGCTTCTCGCCGGACGATCCCAACGTTGTTGCGGATTCTGTCGCTAATGTGGTACTTCAGGGTATGGAACTTTTTATTCCTTCCTGTGTGGTGCCCATTAGAGGCAAATCTCAGCCATGGTTTGGTTGCTCCTGTAAAATATTATCATGCTATAAGCAGGAGTGCTACCGAGCTTGGGCTGATGCATCAGCGTCCCGGGATGTAAACACCAGCGCTATAAAAAAGAAGTATAATTCCGCCTCTAGGTCCTTCAAAAGAGTCATTGCCAAGGCAAAGTCAGAGCACATAGGCAGAATTGGCGAGACACTAGTTCGCCTTCCTTCTGGAACCCGTGCATTCTGGTCTCTCGCCAAGGCTGTCCAGGGGAATTTCTGTCAGCCATCTCTTCCATCTCTGGACAGGGAGGGCAACTCACTGGCCCATACCGCAAAGGAGAAAGCAGATCTTCTAGGCTCTTTCTTTGCGACCAACTTGACTCTCGATGACGGGGAAGTACGCCGCCGACCTTCCCGCGGTGTGAGTGCTCCATGCCGGAAGTGCAGTTCACACACCGCTCGGTTCACAAAGCACTCCTCTCCCTGGACATTCACAAGTCGAGTGGGCCTGACGGAATCCCCCCAATTGTGCTCAGGATGTGTGCTCCAGAGTTGGTACCGGTTTTAACGCGTCTTTTCTGGTACTCCTACTCCCTAGGCGTAGTCCCAAAATCATGGAAGACGGCTTTCGTCCACCGGATCCTTAAAAAAGGCGACCGCTCAGACCCGTCCAACTACCGGCCTATCGCCATCACCTTCTTGTTCTCCAAAACAATGGAGTCCATTGTAAACTGCCAGCTCATGAGGTACCTTGAGGATCACCAGCTGATTAGTGACCGCCAATACGGTTTTCGCCGTGGTCGGTCAGCTGGTGATCTTCTGGTCTACCTAACTCATAGATGGGCGGAGGCAGTAGAGTCCAAGGGGGAGGCATTGGCCGTTAATTTGGACATTGCGAAGGCCTTCGATCGGGTTTGGCACAAAGCGCTTCTTTCGAAGCTCCCTTCCTATGGGCTTCCCGAGAAATTGTGCGATTGGATCACCAGCTTTCTTGCAGATTGGAGCATCACGGTCGTTGTAGACGGTACCAGCTCCGATTGCAAGCCTATTAATGCTGGTGTTCCACAAGGCTGCGTGCTATCGCCAACGCTATTTCTTCGGCATATCAATGATATGTTGCAAACCCGTAACATTCCATGCTATGCAGATGACTGCACCGGTGATGCTCTTTACACCGGCTGAGCCAATATTTCTCCGGAAAACGTCTCCGTGTGCCGGTACACACTTGTGTCTGAAGTCGAGTCTTTGCTGTACAGAGTCTCGGATTGGGGGCGACTAAACCTATTCCAGTTTAACCCCCAGAAGACACAAGTTTGCGCGTTAATCGCTAAAAAGAACCCCTTTGTCGTATCTCCTCAGTTTTAAGGCACCCCCCTTGTTGCCTCAGCCAGTATCGCAATCCTCGTTGACATATCGAGTGACGTGCAGTTTCATGGTCACTTGGATCTCTTCCAAGGCCAAATTGGCCTCTAAAAAGCTAGGCGTGCTCAGCAGAGCGCTCTGTTGAGCGGGACAGTATTTCATGCCGGCACACCACCTGCAACTTTACAAGGCGCAGGTTCGACCGCACATGGAATACTGTTCCCATCTCTGGGCTGGGGCTCCCCGGTACCAGCTCCTTCTACTTGACCGCATCCAGCGCAGAGCGGCTCGAATCGTCGACGACCGAGTGCTTTCCGATCGGCTCGATTCACTGGCACTGCGAAGAGATGTTGCATCTCTTTGCATTTTATTTCGCATATACCATGGAAAGTGCTATATGGAATTGTTTGGATTATTCTCAGCCGCTAAATTTCGTGAACGCACTACGCTGCAAACGTCCCGATACTATCCACAACATCTGGATGCTTGGCGGTCCACCACTGTACGTTTCACAAGGAGTTTTCTTCCGCGTACAACCTCTCTGTGGAATAGTTTACCACCGGCGATTTTTCCGGACCGATACGACCTGGGGACCTTCAAGAAAAGAGCTTACTCCTTTCTAAAGGGCCGGCAATGCACCTGCAATTCCTCTGGTGTTGCGGTTGATCATGGGCGGCGGTAGTCACTTAACATCAGGTGAGCCGCATGCTCGTTTGCCCCCTCTTCTATATAAAAAAACAATCAGACGTATCCCTAACCGGAAGCAGCAATATAATAAACACGTACTATCTCTGACAACTTAGTAAGTAAGTTAAGTAAGCACGTTAAGTTATTTACTATTATTGTAAACTCGAGAGGCCCCAAATTGCTGCCCCGGCTAACACTGGATCGTTTATAGTATAGTCCAGATTCATATCCATTGTAATCCACAAACTGTTGTCAATCCTTCATGTACATGACGAAGAACTGGAGCATATGAGGTTTATATTCAACCTGAGCCAACTTTTTTAATAAAACATCAGTATCCACCGTGTCAAATGCCTTTTTAAAATCAAGGTGGCTGCGTCTACTTGTATACCAGCATCAACTGCTGATACTACCTACGTCATAAAGTTCTGCAGATTAGTGGTGATACAGCGGCCTGGCTTAAACCCCTGCTGCGCGTCGGAGAGATAAGCGTTGATTTGTGACTGCACCCGCTACCGAAAAATGCCGATTAGAATAAGAAATGGATTTATTTTTTCACACACCACAAGTACAGGTACAATCGCGTAGTCTAAAATAGCTAAGCTTTTCAGAGAGGTCCTCAATAATCAGAGATGTCATAGGTCGATTGCTTGTAGTCGCTTTCTGGAGTAGAGTTCCTATAGCGTTACCAAGATTGTTGATTCTCCTATTATCAGAGCTCGCTTTAGTACCCGAGAGAAATATAGAACATTGTAGTAATACTAGTTTTTACGGATTTTATCGCGTATATTTAACTATAAATACCCGACGTTTCGAGCGCTTTACAGCACCCATGGTCACGGGGGGGACTGAAGTCACTTAACATCAGGTGAGCCGCATGCTCGTTTGCCCGCTCTTCTATAAAAAAAAAAACCTTGAGAATCACCAGCTGATTAGTGATCACCAATACGGTTTTCGTCGTGGTACAATCAGCTGGTTGATCTTCTAGTCTACCTGACTCATAGATGAGCAGCGACAGTAGAGTCCAAGGCCAAATAATATCAATTAATCATTAATAAAATTAAATCCAAATCGAAAGATATCACTACTAACTTCAAGATATTTAAACGCTGTAGGTTGGACGTTGAATATATCAGTTCCCCCGTGCACATGCGTATTGCGCAGCATTTTATACGTCGATATTTTTAAATAATCTAATATAAAAGATGAATGTTTGTTTGTTCGTATTTTATGCGCCGCCATATTATTATTCATCTCAATTTTACGGGGACCTTTTATTATGCACACGGTTATTTCATGAAATATCTCCACTAATAGTGATCCAATCAAATAATCGATTTTAACCAGAGGATTAAGAAAAAAATCGGGGTATGACTATGTCATGGACGTGGCCCCGAGTTTTACGTGAATAGGAGTACGTAACAAAAAGCGACCTCAAAATTAATGGTGGTTATTATAGCGCGCTATCTCTCCATAGCGCATAGCGCGTGCTATATAAGTAGTCGCCATGGCGCTATGGCGCTTTGGCGCTATGGCGCTTTGGCGCTATGGCGCTTTGGCGCTATGGCGCTTTGGCGCTATGGCGCTTTGGCGCTCTTAGGGATTAATATCTAGCGGCAACTAGTTCTAGCAGCAGCGCTGTTGTGAGTGGACGTGTGACACATTTTTTTTTGCGCCCGAAGCAAATATGGGCAACCCTCCGGAAAGCGGGGGAGGGAGGTTGGGAATGCCCATAGCATACCACGCAGCCGGCTGCGTGGTTATGTGGTGACTTTTACCCACTAAATCCAACCTTTTAGGAACTGGCTTAACGATCTAACTAGAGATCTCTAAGCCGTATACGAACGCGACCCTACTTGGCATAAAGGAGGGCGCAAAGTGTGACACAGTGTATACTATATATTTATAAGTGATCGAAGGGCACAGGTGTCTGCTACAAAATAAGCCTAACTAATCTTTTTAAAAGTTAATAAAATATACGTACAAAAGTGTTCGTAAGTAGTTGATTTTTGTATATACAATCTTAAATGTATAAACTTATAAATACACCTTTAATTGATTTATAAATTATATTAAGGTTAAGGTTACCTTCACATCGAATACAATAGAAAATAATTTATTTTATTTAATTTAAAAAGTACATGACTTAAAAATATTTTTAGAATTATAGAAATTAATAAGGATGAAAATTATAAAATAGCATTCATTAGTTTTTCTTTACCGCTTTATTTTAGTCTGAAATGCGACTTATTACGAAATAATGTTCTTATATAGCACGCGGTCTATCCAATGAACGATATCTAATGTAACGTGCTACAAGATATAGCGTGCTGCAAAACTTAACGCGCTTTCTTATAAACAGCGCGCTATAACATAGCGTATTTAATAGCGCGCTAGAAATTAGTAGTTTATAATCAGTAGCGTGCTATTAATTTATAGTCCTTTTGAACAACTTTTCTCAAAATGACAGCATTCCCTTGTGCCACGCGCGATGTTATAAAATAGTCCTCACTCAAAGCAAATGACTAAAGAAACCGACCAGAGGGGAAGCTACAATCAAACGGCTCGCTGCGAATACACCCACACAGCGCAGCGATGTGTGCGTGAGCTCTCACCCATGGAGTATAGAGGTATCTCACCGACAGGTTCACCCATGGAGTATAGAGGGAAGGAGGACAATCTCCCATTGGAGAATAGTTGAAAATGTGTCCTTCTGCAAGTAGTAAATAACAGTTAAAAACTCACCACAACAGCGCTCGATAAGGCTACAGGGTATGGTAATCGCCGTAAAATACGTTTGTAAATTGTAAAATTAAATAAAAAAAATAAAAATTATGAAAGCAATAAAATAATTGTTGTAAAAAGAATTATGGTGAAAGTGTGTTCAACAAAAAAAAAATATAAAAAGTTCTTTAAAATTTAGACTGTAGCTTGATTGGCGCCACCCTTATTTAACACTTTCCTACGGACACTTTTTTATACAGAGTCGGTACTCTTTACCTCTACACTCCATAGGTTCACCGATGCTCCGGCGTGGTACAAACCGGTTTGCACCGGCTCAGTCAGAGCAAAGACTACAATATTATAAGTCAGAGTATCCATGAAAGGGCTGTCGTACGCATTTAAATTAATAGACCAACAATATTTGTAAATTTTGTATATCAATTAATTTTTATTGTTTGCAATAAATAAATAATTAGTTTTATTAGATTTTAAATAAAATAATTAGAGTTAAGTTATTATAAATTTATATAGGTAAGTAATGAGTGTTCTGTATAAGCAAAAATGCCTAATACATAGTTGTACAGTATGCATGAATAATTCTAGAGAAAATAAGGATATTTCCTTTTTTGTATCCGAGAGATCAAGTGAAGTACATTTTTACGATTATAGGTATACAATAAAACTGTATATTAACATTGATAGGTAAGTGAGAATGTGTTAGACAGGTATGTTGCCGAGTGATGAAGTCGGTCTCACCTACTGTATAATATAAGTTATAATTTGTACACATGTTGTTTTATACTATATAATATTTTTATTTATTCCTTAAATCTTTTCACATGCGTCATGTGACAACCCTATCAGAATATGTACATTTTCGAGGTTGTTAGGAAGCTTCCCTTTTGGTCTTTACTCCTTAGGTACTTTGTGATCAAAGTAACAAATTCTTTGACCATTTAACTATGGATTGGTGTAATTAAATTTTGGATGTAGATAATAGCCACGAGATAGTAAATAGCTGATATGTAGCTGCAGTTTCAAACTGTATCCTTGGATTTTGTTATAATCAGTTTTCTGAATTGCTTCCCACTATGGAAGCAAATTCAAAGACGTGTTCACGTCAAAAAAATCTAATTTGATCAATTTTTAAATCACGTTAATAACTTGTATATGTTAAACCCGCATATTGCCATTTCCGTTTTAAAATATTGTCTCTTTGTAGCTAAATTTACATACTTATTAATTACGCTCAAGTCCAGTCTAGAAATGTTCGAATATTTTACAAGATATTGATAATAATCTTAAAATAGCTTTAGAAAAAGTTCGAAATTGGAGATTAAATACAACAGCCTGGAATCAAGCTACAGGCAAGGCAAACATGGCTAACGCTCTGTCCCGGCGAAAATGTCCCACTGGAAGTTACCCAACAAAAACAGTGGGATATTCCGTTGGTACGGAGTGTCCAGAAAGATTTATTTCACAATCTCCATAGGGACCACGATCAGGCTCGCCTTCTTGCTGTTTCGACAAAGGGTCACTGGTTACACGCTATCCAATCGAGTAATCTCGGCACATCGCTTGATGAGGAAAGCTTACGCATCGTCGTAGGAATCCGCCCAGGAGCGTAAATTTGTCAACCTCACCAGTGCCGCTGTGGTAGCAGCGTCGATGAGTTTGGGCTCCATGGACTTTCATGTAAGAAAAGTGCAGGTAGGTTTTTTTTTCGTTTATTCTTTTATACTACTGCTGTTAATGCAGTACTTTTCTTTCCTTTATGTTTTATATCTGGTTTTATTATTTCCATATTTTTTTCCATTTTTTTATTATTTTTTTATAATTGTTTTTTTTTTTAATTATATACAATTAGATTCCTTATAAGTTTTGCTTACTGCTATTATAGTTTTATACTTTTCTACCTCTCTTTTTAATCTACTTACCTTCGTGTAGCTTTTTGCTAATACATTACTAATAATGATTTTTTTTAATTGATATTTCATTATTCATTACTATATCTACTTGCTAATACATTACTTACGACTTTATCTCTATAGTGTACTGTAAAGGTCTTACTGTTAAATTTTTATATCATTATTTAAGAAGGTTTATCTCTTATACTATACATATTGTTACGAGCTTAAGGTTCGTGACAATAAAAATTGCCGATAAAATTACCTAAATTAACACTTTAATTTACTTTACACAAACTAAAGTTAAAAACACTAATAATTAAAAACACTAATTCACTTAATTCCGCTCCGAACCTTCGCTTGTTTCGTCAAATCAACTCTGTCCCGATCGCATCTTGCGCCACCTATTTATTTATTAGCAAAATATCCGGAATGTTCAAGTAAACACGCGCAAGGTACCGAGATTTCGAGTATAGATTTTCTAGAAACTTAGTTCTTCGTGTGGCGCTGTCGGTTGAGAGATCTGTGATGTCATTCTCTGCAAAGCTCCCCTCGCTCTCGTTCCTGACACTAGATGGCGCTAGTTGACTTATTCACACAACACTGCCCCCTCCTAAGACATGCTCGTCCCGAGCATTATCGGTCCCATAATAACGCGCCAAGCGATCCACATGGACGATCTTAGGAGTCCCTCTTGCGCCTTTCTGTATCCGGTAGGTCACATCGTTGATCCTGGTTACAATCCGGTACGGGCCGTCCCATTTAGCTTGAAGCTTAGGAGATTTCCCTTTGCTGCGGACTGGATTGTGCAACCACACTAATGAACCTTCGTTGAACCCTTTATTGTTCATTTTGCGGTCATACCGGGTTTTCATTTTCTCAGACATTTGCTGGCCCGATTGTCTGACGTGCTCATAAATGTCATTCATTTTGTTCCGCAAGTCATTTGCATAATCGGTTATACTGCGTGGGGCATCAGGTGGTATCCCGGTGATCAGGTCCGCAGGCAGCCGTAATTCTCTTCCAAAGTTTGCGAAAGCTGGTGTCATTGCTGTACTTTCGTGAACAGAACTCCGATATGACAACAAAAACGGTTGTATGTGCTTGTCCCAATCTCGTTGCCGATTGTCTACAACTTTTGCTAGGTACCTCTCCAATGTCTAATTAAATCGTTCCACCATTCCATCAGATTGCGGGTGATAAGAAGTCGTTCTTGTTTTATGAGTACCCATAACTCGGCAAGTTTCCTGGAATATTTGAGACTCAAAATTCTTTCCTTGATCGCTGTGAATCTCTAAAGGTACTCCAAAACGACAGAAGACTTCATGAACTAGTTTATCTGCAACTGTTGAAGCTTCTTGATTTGGAATGGCGAAGACTTCTGACCACTTAGTGAAGTAATCCGTCACAACCATGAAATACTTGTTACCGCTTTCACTCTCCGGAAACGGCCAAGTCAATGGCTATTCTCTCCCATGGCGCACCCACATTGTACAACTTCAATGCACCTCTACTACGAGTCTGAGGTCCCTTTACAGCCGCACAACTTGTACATTTACGACACCAGTCCTCGACATCGTTTCGACAGTGGACCCAGTAAAACCGTTCTCGGATCTTCAGTAGGGTTCGTTTAACTCCCAGATGGCCTCCTGAACAATCATTATGGTACAGCCGAATGTTCTAATTCGGTACTTTAGCTTTAGGGACAACCATTTGCAAATGACAGCTATCTCCCCGAACGTTTTCCCATTTACGACACAGAACTCCATCCTGAAGGAGCAAGCTGTCCCACTGGGCCCAATAGCTTTTAGTGGTCGAACTCATCGCTGAGACGTCACTCCACTTGGGCTTGGGAGCACTGGCCTTTATCCATTCCAGAATCGGCTTGATGTCCGGATCTTCCTGCTGTGCATGTAGTAAGCTGTCCTTCCACTCGTTGCTGAGGTGGTCTGCCCTGAGCATCCTCACGGATACCACTTCCTTACTCTCTTGCCTAGTACAATGTTTGCAATCCTCAGGATAAGGTCTCCTTGACAATGCATCTGCGTTGCCATGAGATTTCCCGCTGCGATGTTCGATCTCAAAGTCGTATTCCTGCAGTAGTTCAATCCACCTCTCAACTTGTCCTTCTGGGTTTTTAAACTGCAATAGCCATTTTAGTGCAGCATGGTCAGTCCGTAAGTAAAATTTTCGTCCCAGAAGATATTTACTAAAATGCTGCAACGACTTTACCACAGCGAGCAATTCGCGTCTTGTGACACAATAGTTCCTTTCCGGTTTTGACAACGACTTGCTGAAGTAAGCTATCACGACCTCTTGGTCACCATTCCGTTGAGACAGCACACCGCCAAGTCCTATATCACTTGCGTCTGTGTCAACTATAAATTCTTTGCTTGCATCAGGGTATCCCAAAATAGGTGTTTTGCACAGACGGTCCTTGAGCTCCTGGAATGCGATATTGCAACTTTCATCCCAGCAGAAATGTCGCTTCTCCTCGGTTAGCTTGTGCAGAGGTTTGGCTATATCTGCAAAGTTCTTCACGAATCGCCGGTAATAGGAGCACAAACCCAAAAATGCTCTAACCTGCGTCTTGTCTTTTGGAACCGGCCAATCCTTGACAGCGGCGATTTTCTCTGGATCTGTGCGGATACCTTCTTCCGATACTACAAACCCCAAAAAGTTAACTTGCCGTTGGAATAGTGAACATTTCTTCGGACTCAACTTGAGGTTGGCACTCTGAATCTTCATAAGCACGCGTTCCAGGTTTTGAAGGTGTTCCTCAAACGTACGGCCCACGATGATGATGTCATCCAAGTAGACCAGACAGGCATCGCCAATTAGCCCGGTAAGTACAAGTTCTATCAGCCTTTCAAACGTTGCTGGAGCATTGCACAACCCAAACGGCATTACTTTGAATTGCCACAGACCCTTTCCCGTCGAGAACGCAGTTTTCTCCTTGTTCTTAGGGTCAATTTCCACTTGCCAGTAGCCACTTTTTAGATCCAGCGTGCTAAACCATTTTACTCCTGTAAGCATGTCCAGCGTGTCATCAATTCTTGGCAAGGGATAGCTGTCCTTCTTTGTAACGTCGTTCAGACGGCGGTAATCAACACAGAACCGCATGCTGCCATCCTTCTTTTTCACCAGCACCACTGGTGAACACCATGGACTAGAGGAAGGTTCGATAACACCATCCTTCACCATTCCTTCAATCATGGTTTCCACTTCCTTTTCACGTGCTACCGGCAATCTTCTTGGCCGCTGACGGATAGGCAATTCTTCTCCTGTGTTTATTTTGTGTTGAACTAAGCCAGTCTTTCCTATGTCAGCATCGTTTGATGAGAATACATCGGCGTACTTGAGTAACAACTTCTTCGCCTTGACCAATTCGTTCGGGGAGAGAACACTGCGACAGTCTTCCAAAAGTGTGGTCACTCTCGTTTCTGAATCCTTGCTGGGGGTCCCACTCGATATATATTGGCACCGACGTAACCAATCCACTTCTTCACAAGTACCGATTAGTGTACCTTTTTCTATAATCTGGTCCCGGTCGCAAAGGTTCAGCACACGTACTCCTGAGATGTCAGTGGTCCTGACTAAGGTTCGAGCTACTTTCCATGGAAGGTCATTGTTTACCCTTTCCACAAGTACACAACGGTGGGCTTGCCCAGCGTTTCGAGGAAGACTAACCGGAACAATCGTCTCCTATCTCGGCGGAAGAACAATCTTCTTAATGCTGTACACGTTCCCTGGTAACGCACCTTCCATAAAAAGTTCCTCCTGTCCACATTTCAAAACACCTTGCCTAACGTCGATCTCACAACAATTATTTCTCATAAAGTTTAGGCCTAGGATGCAGTCGTCCATTATATCAGCCACGATGACATTATGCAGGTAGATCACGTTGCCTAGCTTCAACTCCATCTCCTTCTCTCCACGGACGGGTATACGCTGACCGGTGGCTGTTACCAAATTAATGCGTTCTCGGTTGTATGCGGAGTCCCCAAGGAACTGACTTATAAGTTGGGAACTAACAACCGTACGAGAGGCTCCAGTGTCTATGGTCAGTTTACACGGCATTCCGTTGACCTCGCCCTTGATGATTAGACTGTTCCCATCATGGGTTTGTGAGATCGAGATCCTTGGGGCTCTTTTAACATCAGCCAGCAACCGCCCCGCAGTTCTGGCTTTTACTCGTTTTCCTGCTGCTGCTGGGCGGTGCTGTTGGCCGCACTACCCTCCTGGGATCGTTCACCTTCCCTTTCTAGGGTTCGCTTAGGGCAGCTGGATCGAAGATGGCCCTTTTCCCCACAGCCATAGCACCTAGGGCTGTATCCTTTGTTGCGGTCGCGAACTATAGCTGCTGCAACCTCCCTGACGCGATGGGAACGGTGATCCTGCCGCACGGCTTCCACTTCCAGTGTATGGGCCAAGGCATCCTTAAGCGTCTCGTGGTGCCCGAGCCTCACAGCAGCTCTGACTTCCAGGTCGCGGATGCCGTCGATGAATGTCTGCACCAGGTTCCCTTCAATGAGCGCAGGTACAGACCGGTATGCTTTTCGAACCATCTTCTCCACCTCAAGGGCCCACTGCTGCAGGTTTTCATTGCTGCGTTGCACGCGATCTTTAAGCTGCGCGCGAAAGACGTGTTCCAGGTGAGCGTCACCATATCTCGCCTCCAATGCCTCAAGGAGCTGCTCGTAGGTCACTTTCTTACCGAGAGCTTCCAACACGGTTAAGGCATGGTCGCGCAGGCCTAAGGTGAGTGCAGTCATGGCCTGGCTTTTATTCCAGCCGTTTGCCTCCCTGACGGCCTCGAACTGGATTTTGTAGGCCGACCAGGAAGAAGTCCCGTCGAACGGTGGTACCTTGAACCCACGTAGCGAAGGTGTAGTAGCTACTGCGGGGGCTGCAATTCCATCTCCAAGTTTGAGTTCACCCAGCGTTTTCTTAACTTGGTTGATTTGGGTCTCATGTTCTTCGATTCGGGTTTCAGCTTCCGACAGGCGGTTGTCATGTTGAGCAACCCTATCCTTCACCTCCCTTATCTCTTTCCCAAAGGTAGCGTGAAGTTCCTTCATGAGGAGCATCTGCTCTTCCAACCGACGAGCCTGTTCCGCCTGCTGATCTTCCAACCGACGGGCCTGTTCCTCCTGTCGGCGGGCCTGTTCCTCCTGTCGGCGTGCCTGTTCCTCCTGTCGGCGGGCCTGTTCCTCCTGTCGGCGGACCTGTTCCTCCTGTCCGCCCCGCAGCTGCTGCAGCATCACCATCAGAGCACCTAAGTCAGGTGCCACAGACGTAGAAGCTGCTGACGGACCGGCTTCCGTGGCCGGCGGCTGGCCCTCAGACATCTGCGGCGTTGCACCTCCAAATCTCCTCTGGTCCGTCTCCTGCTGGCGTTGACTTCGGGTACGAACACCCTCCGTTTCCTCCTTAGGTAAAATCGGCATTATTTTATCCCACTTCTGACACCAATTGTTACGAGCTTAGGGTTCGTGACAATAAAAATTGCCGATAAAATTACGTAAATTAACACTTTAATTTACTTTACACAAACTAAAGTTAAAAACACTAATAATTAAAAACACTAATTCACTTAATTCGGCTCCGAAGCTTCGCTTGTTTCGTCAAATCAACTCTGTCCCGATCGCATCTTGCGCCACCTATTTATTTATTAGCAAAATATCCGGAATGTTCAAGTAAACACGCGCAAGGTACCGAGATTTCGGGTATAGATTTTCTAGAAACTTAGTTCTTCGGGTGGCGCTGTCGGTTGAGAGATCTGTGATGTCATTCTCTGCAAAGCTCCCCTCGCTCTCGTTCCTGACACTAGATGGCGCTAGTTGACTTATTCACACAACAATATATATACACATACACATGCACACACATGCGTACATACATACATACACACATATATATATATATATATATATATATATATATATATATTATATAATATATATATATATTATATATATATATATATATATATATATATATATATATATATGTATGTATATATATATATATATATATATATATATATATATATATATATATATATATGTATATATATATATATATATATATATATATATATATATACACATCCACACATATACATACACGTATATACGTACATCCTATTAATTCCTAACCTACCCTGTATACATTGATATTATACTTTACTTCCATTTTCTTTATTTATTGCTAGAATTGCAGAAAGTGCAAATTGCATGAATCTAGATCGGTGATTGTCATCTTCCATCATCATAGCTATATTTCCTTTTGTGATCGACATATCCACGCTGCACTCGCATTCGTATCTAATTTTGTTAAATTTTGGGCATTGTGTAATAACGTGCTCTATTGTTTGATCACTTTCATCATCGCAAGTGCAATGTGGATTTGTCGATAGCTTAAACCTATACAGATAGGATTTATTTCCGCCATGTCCAGTAAACAATTGTTTCGATGTTAGTAATATTGATATCTTTTAATATTTTATAAGCTATCTGTACATTTGGGAAGAATATTTTCGTGGTCTCGCTGCCTGTAGATTCGATGTACTTCTGTTGACATATCGTAAGAGTAGCATTTCTAGTGAGGTGCTTGGCATAAGATAGGGGGAACTTGTCGTATATTGGACGCTGTTTATTTTTAGTGGCAGCATTTTTAGCCAGTTCGTCAGCTCGTTCATTGCCAGGGATGCCGCAGTGCGCCTTTATCCAGAATAGTTCAATGAGTCCACTATTATTTTCTAGTTCAGTGATGTTGTTTTGTATCTCCGCTACAATAGGGTGCAGTGATAATGAATTGCAGATACTTTCAATGGCTGATCTTGAGTCACATAAAATATTAGATTTAGGATACTTAGCAAATTCAGAAATAAACTGTACAGCTTTTAATATTGCAATCAATTCTGCCTGATACACACTGCAGTAGCTCTCAAGGCAAGAGGTGATTCTTTTAATTTCAGTGCAGGTAGGTTTTCCCGTCACGGTTTTTCGAATGAAATCATTCGAAGGGCTCTTGTCTCCATAAATATTCCCTGGGTTTTAGAGCCTAGCGGGATATTTAAAGACGATGGCAAGAGTCCCGATGGTATGACTTTGGTCCCTTGGAAGAGAGGTTAAGCCGTGGTGTGGGATACTACTAGCGTTGACACTTTGGCGGCCCCTCATCTCAAGGATACCTCTTTCAGAGCCGGGGCGGCATCAGAGGTAGCTGAATTAAATAAATGGCGCAAATATGAATCTTTGAGAAATGACTACATATTTGTGCCATTTGCTGTAGAGACTATCGGTCCGTGGGGTCCGTGCAATAAAGTTCTTAAAGGAACTGTGTCCACCACTGGTCGCCGCTGCTGGTGATAAGAGGGCTGGTTCTTTCCTCGCTCAAAGGCTAAGTATAGCTATTCAGCGAGGAAACGCAGCCAGCGCTCTTGGCACGATACCACGGGGAGCAGGACTTTATGATAATTTGAATTTTTAGTTTTAGTTTTTCTATATTGTAAATTTTTTTATATTTTGTGTAATAAATATTAATTGTAAATACTATTATTAATAATACATACATATAAATGTAAGTGTACTTATAAATGTAGTAAATTTAGTTGGTTGTTATTTGTGTATTGTTATACATTAAAATAAATTTGTTTGTTTAAAAAAAACTTATAAGTGAAATTTTACCTCACTTTCATTAAAAAAATCAGATGAACTGATTTTGTAAGTACACCCCCATATAGACTATTGGGATCATTTTTAATTGATAATTAATTTTTAATCCAAGTGGAGGAAAAAGGGTATTTGTATATGGTAACGCTGGACGCGTATGAAAAAACACGCACACGTACTTATTCTATGTGGAAATTGAACTCACGGAACTTAATAGTCATTGCGCTTGCGAGCCTTCATTTATAATTCACCTGTCGCGCAAGCCGACAAATTACAAACGCAGACTTAAATTACGTTATAATAATATAGGTACATTCTTTTCTACACATAGTTTGTTGAACAAAACACCACAGACCTATGGTAGCCAAGGGGATATTTTTATTATATTTGGAGCCTATAACTGTTAGTAACAAATTAACTTATAGCTAAGGTTAGTAAAAAATTACATTAAAACATTACAAAACAAAAGAAAAATTCAAATATTCAACTATATAATAACTAATAACTATAGTATTCAAATAATAACCGTAGTGTTCAACCAAGTATTTCTTTGAGCATTCAACCAAGGCGTACTCGCACCCACGCTTGGTCCGCAAACGGGACGGCGTGGAAGCACAATACCTCCTACACAGTGATTTTTTTAATCGTCTGGAAAAAAATAGGCTGTAACAGGTGAAAGGAATAGAAGCCTATGGCACTGATATTTTACAACTTTTTTTACATTAACATATTATTAAATTGATCTATCAAATAACAGTAGTAATTGGGTGCGTATTTATTTTAATTTCGATAGTTTTTAATTGATTTATTTAGTTAGTTAAATATTATTGTTTTTTTTAAGTCCCAAAAAATTTATTTTAAATTAGTGGTATTTATTGATAGGTAGATTTCATAATATATTAATGTAATAGAAAAAAATGTAAAATATCAGTGCCATAGGCTTTTATTCCGTTCACGTGATTTTTTACCGTCTTGAAAAAATCACCAGTATAACACTCGACTTTATATTATCCGAGAAAACTGAGTGCGATCTACGCTGGCTCAATGAAATTGATTATTACAATTTTCCACATACTTGAAGGCAAAACAGAAAATCGTGATTAAACCTTTTGGAAAAATATTACGAAGACATTCGAAATCCAATACCAAGGAACAGCGCGGTGGTCTGTTACACATATTATACCTTGAAAGGTCTTTGGTGGTGATCTGTGTGCCAGAGTGCGACAGGCACTGATTTATGTATTACACTATAATTCAATGGCGACAGGTTTTATTTTTACTATTTTATTTTCCTTTTTAACCGACTTCAAAAAGGAGGAGGTACAAAATTCGACTGTATGTTTTTTTAATGTGTATATGTAATTTTTTTATTTGAAAGCTATTGTTTTTCGTGTAGTCCCATATAAATTTGATCAAGATCTGACCAGTAGTTTTGAGTTATCTTTAATAGTGCGTATTTAATTAACTTTGAAGATATTAATGATGTTCTTATTTTATTTGTATTGGTTGTACAATTTTTTTAAATTTACCACGTGTTTTTATTGAAGTTGGTCAAACAATTTTTTTTATTTTATCGCTTGTTTAACTACTGAATCGATCGTATAATTTTCGTAAAAGTTTATTATGGAATGAAACCAAGCAAAGTAACGATTACAGTGGTTAATTGCCAAGATAGGATTATTACGAATCGCTTGTGCTGCCTGTAATACGTGTTTGTTTACTTATTACTGGTGTATAATGATGATTTCAAAACCGATTTTTTTTGTAGTGACGTACTGGATATCGTGCGTGCAATGTTTGTGTGAGTGTTATTTTGAAGTGCTCTTCAACGCCATTTTAAAAAGAAATTTGCTTTACATTCGTCATTTATAAATATTTGTGTTACGCTAATACAGTGAGATAAAATGCACGCTTATGAGTAGGCATTTTCTCATTTTTCTCATAAAGGTCACTATGGTGGTCAAAACTCAGCTCGGTCTAATATCGCTCCATTTTACGGTTTATTCTTCATTGCGTATATGCATATAGTTATCTATAGAAGTAATTAAAGTAAATAATTTCAACAGAAACAGGAACAGTAGCGGAAGCAGAAACTTTTTTATTCAATATAGATTATAGATTACAAATAATAGTTATTAAAAGTCACTCTTTTGTTTAATTACCTCCGGTTCGGAAAAAAACCTCTGTCTTGAGGGGAACCAGGAAGAAACACAGCGTGACTTTAACAATAATAACTGCTCACAATCGTATATGTTACACAATTAACAACACATAATAAATTAGAAATAGTTTGCTAGCGATGACCTCATACCCATAGGTTATTATCATCCATAAATTCCTTAATCTTTTCTGAGATTTTGTTGTAAAAGCGTATACATCGCCTCAAGAATGAATTAGGTACTGGCTTGGAAGAGTTTAAAGGAACAATGGAGTAGATCCATGTCTGATTGCAGACTTTAACGTTGTGATGATAATGATAACAGTAGCCACTTTTTAGTACTTGATATACCTATATCATACTAAAATACAAGTAACTTATTAAAAAAGGGAATTGCATTGTAGTTTTCTGTTATTACTTATTAGCTAACTTGCCCAATCTCTCCGCAGCGCTGAGGTTACGTACTTACAGGTGTGGTTTGCAAGTGTAGATAGTACTATTTTCTCACAACTTGATATTAAAGCTTTTTTTTTAATTATCCTTGCATGTGAAAAGCATATTACGATTCTTTTCCAAGAAACCCTTTAACCGACAGTAAATTCATAAATATCCGTAAGCGGTGCTACAGTTTTCAGCGAGTATTACCGACACGGACAGACAAAATAAAATTAGTTTCATGCTTGCCACACATGCCTGCTAAATCTACTTTTTACGGCGGTTGCATTGGCGTTCTTTTCATAAAACTAGGCAGGGTTCCGAGTGAGAGAACAGAAGGTGCATCCGTGTTTGCTTTTATTATTGTCGTAAAATAACCCTAGGTCTAACAACACCCCGTCGCGCCGTTAAATTATGACTACAGTATTTTTATAGTTTAATTATTATTATAGTTTTTTATAAATCTATAATACGTGTAGTTAGGGTTACAAACTTTTATTTTTGAGGGAAAAAACGCTTTTAATCCCTTGATTAAGAAAAAATGAATTATTTGCAAGTAAAAACAGTAATTTAAAAATTTAAGTTATTATTGATTGAAATAAATATTTTTGTGCTTTTAGCACACTATAACAGTTTTGGTTATATTTAAAAGTTTCAAAACTGTTTTGACGATTG
Organism: Parnassius smintheus behrii; assembly: GCA_036936625.1. Taxonomy (NCBI): domain Eukaryota; kingdom Metazoa; phylum Arthropoda; class Insecta; order Lepidoptera; family Papilionidae; genus Parnassius; species Parnassius smintheus. The sequence goes on along the minus strand of JAUPFT010000028.1, from coordinate 15,893,945 downwards.
AAGTTTCTCTTTCTCAAGATCCTTTTCTCTCTTCTCGCCACTTCACTTTCGTCACCGAAAAAACTACAACTAGGTACCTATAAGGGAAACCGATAAAGACAATTATCGCTAACAGGTAGATGTTGCAAATCATCATTTTAATCTTATTGTCTCGGTTCTAATTTACCTTTAGTATCGACAAATCATTCAACAATTACTTGTATTTTTTTGCGCATCGCAGTAATTATTCGAAATAAATTATTTTCGCATACTTTATTTTTATGTAAAATTATAGAGTATATTTATCAAAAATTTTATAAGTGATTTTTGGCAACCCTACCCGTACGCATATATACTTTACTCTACTTTCGAGACAGACGCGTTAAACAAAATTGAGTCATTGTCTATATTTTTTATAGCATTGGGTGACAAACGAGCACACTGTCCTTCATTCTTTCCTGAACCTTTGTGTGTATGTGTGTGTGTGTGAATGTGTGAATAAATGCGTTTGTGTGTGCTCGCATGCCTGCTTACATGCGTGCGTTTTGTGTCTATCTGTGCGCTTGTGCGTATGCTGCTGGTCTAATTCAATGTACAAATATGTAATGAGAATCTGATTACCTTTTTATGTAAATCGGTAGTTTTTTTTGTTATAAATAAATAAACTGAAGAAATGACTATCTGTATTTTTTATAAAGGCTTAGAGCAGACCGGGACAATTTTATATGTTATAAATTTAAAAGTGTTGCTATTTCCCTATTTCTTATATTACGCCCTATGTCTCACGTTTCCTATTTTTGCCTCTTCTTAAGTTTTTAATGTGATTCTCCTGAGTTTAGTTATTTTTGTCATATTATCAGTGTAATTAAGCAAACATTGATTTTCAGCGAACGAATCATTACTATATCCAGACATTCCAGAGATAAGAGAAGGCGAACCGTGCGTTAAGGGCCAAATGTATAAAATGTCTTGTAATACTTGCCACTGCGCTGACAACAATGCACTCTATTGCACGAAAATGGCATGTCTAAATGACGAAAGCATTCATCTACTAAAACACTTTAAGAATAGTCCATTGAAGGCCTTAAGGCAAGGTTCTGAAGACAACGGGCCTTATTTACCGGAATTGCCCAGGGGTCTATGTGTTCCAGGAAAGTTATATCGGGAAGGATGCCGAAAGTGCTTTTGTAATAATAAAGGAAGATCTGTGTGTTCTCTACAGAAGAGATCAGAGTGCAAAGAAATTCCGAAAAGTAAAGTGCTTATGTTATTTGTACTTTAGAATTCACAGTATTGTAAGAGATACTGAAAACAGAAACAGAATATAATAGTCACGTTTTATATTCAATTGTTTTAAATTTCAGACTATTTCACATTTTTTATAGAATAAGGGTGACAAAGTTGTACATAGTTCACCGGATGGTAAGTTGCAGTCAACTTCAAACAATGAAGACTAAAGATGCGCTGGCACCTCTGAAGACTAAGATGTAACCCCCTAAAACCTTTATTTTTGTAGAACAAGGTTGACAAACGAACACACCACAATTCACCTGATGGTAAGTAAGTACTGTGGCCTATAGATATCTACATTTTTTCTTAATAAAAAATCAAAATACAGATGTGGACTAATATCGAATCCCTAATATCCAGTAAAAAAGGTATTCGGTTCTCTACATTGATCATACGAAACACAGCAACAATTAACTCCTATTTTGGTTTTCTGTGAGAGCGTTCTAGCCCATTCGAGCCGACTCATTCATGCTGCAGCCATAACATAGCTTCAGCACGGATCTACCATGTAAAAATACAATAACATATAATATGCAGGCTCTTTATAGGTTCCCTTTATTTTAATCGTATGCACCATACGAAGCATACAATCTATTGACCTATGTAAACTAAATTAACATTATTTCAATTATTTTGATAGTTACGGATGTATCAACACCGAACGATGTTAGTCCACCGATCACAGACGATGATTATTCGGGCCTTCCAAGATTACCACATTCAGCTGCCAAGTGTGAGCGGGGAAAAATTTACATGGTGGACTGCAACTCCTGTCTATGTTTGAATAGTGGAAATCTCATATGCGAGAGCAAGTTGTGCCCTGTCGAAGAAGGTAAGATGTGGTCAGGTATAATACCGGGGGTAATACTCTACACATTTCCATTTTATTACCACGTTTTTACTGACGTTAAATTTTTTTACGCACGCTTGACTTGGGGAGTAAGCTGACAAACGTTACGAAAAGTGTGATCGGGGGAGGCGAACGGCAGTTAAATGGGGGATATAAGCAAGAGAGAGCAGTGTGCACGCACATTTTATTTCTCTCTTTCTCTCATAGCCAGTTATTTTTAGTAATTTAATTCGTTTTGAACAATGTTATGAATTAATATTTTATTCAATACATTAAATATTCTACGTTTAAACGAATGAAATTGTAAATTCATTTTAAAGTTCAAGTTTTGTGAATTTCGGGTAAATAATAACAAATTATGTAAGGAAGCCGATAGTAAAGGGGAATGCCCAGTCTTCATAGACACTTCGGCCATGAGTGCCCACATATAAAAGCATATAGATATGATAATATGCAATTAAAACAATGAAATGGTAAAGGAATTGCTTTAAAAAAAGTCGGGGTTTTGAAAATATTTGAAGTTTTTATTTTCACAAATGCAGTTTTTTTAACAACTATTTTTATCGATTTTATCGCGTTTTATTTCTTTGATTTTTAATTCCAGACATTTCGGGTGCTTTCCAGCACCCATGGTTACGGCAGACTGAGGTGACCGACGTCCCAATGTCAGTGTTAACCCGGAGTACCTTCAGATTTTTAATTTTTATTTATTGTCCGATCTACAGAATGAACTTACTGTGTCTAGAAGTCTTGCAGTGGTATGCTTGGGTTTTTAATTTCATTAATTACAGGGTCCTAAGCAGGTGGTAGTACCAAGCATCCTTCCTAAAAAAGAATTTATATATTAGATATTATATAGAATTTATATAATAAAATACACTTTACGACTAATAGTGATGACTTGCAATTCTAGCCCTAAGTAAAGATCAGCTAGGGCTTAACTTTATTCCTTCCATAATGCTGCTCCTCTGGTTATTACAGAGTTCTATCCGGTAGCAACCATTAAATCTTATATGCTCACCATAATAGTAGCGAGCTTGCTTTAATTGGTATGTGACACAAGCAATTAATATTAAGTCGCTGTAAGTTAAAACAGGAAATTCCCTAACATTTTAAAGTCTACATTTATATTTCTAAAGTCTGCCTGCCCTAGCTCTATTTAGATTGTTTTCCCTAGCATACTCAGAAAAATCATTATTTGTCTCCATATTTTGATGAACTATTTCAAGTATTTGAGCCGCATCATCCCTGTCCCTTATTTTTGTGTGGAATTTATTAACTACAGCAGAAGCCACAGCAGTCTATCATCAAATGTGTAGAAGCCTTGTTAAAGTAATTTTGATGAAATATTTTAAATTCAGTTTTAAAAATGCCATTCACCACCTCTACTACCCATATCGACACATAGTCACGGCTCTGGATTTATTAGCATATCTTGTCATTAACTGAGATTCACCATCTGCTGGAGACATTTCTGCGACCCTTAGACATCCACATCTATCCTCGATTACAAATCAAAATGCAGATGCGTTGTCACCCGTGAGGACTAAGATCATTTTCTCGTTTCCAGTAAAAAGGCTCTCCGGTTCTCTACACTCACCATACAAAACACAGCAGCATTAAGCTGCTATTTCACGCTGGTATTCTGTGAGAGGGTGCTCCTTCCCCGGTCGAGCCGACCCATTCATGCTACAACTATACTTCTAATATAACTGCAGCATGGCTCTACCAAGTATAACACACATACATAGTACTTGTCACTATGTATGTTTGTTATCGCAAAATGTAGTTAATCACAAAAGAGACATACTTGCAATGCTGATGGAACTGTTACAACCTGGTAAAAAACATTGTGCTTTTATATAATTAGTTAGCAGTACACTGTGTGATGTATGATCTAAGCTTTGTTGTTCTGGGTGCAATACATTACTCACTTCAGATTGCAACGAGGACGGACTAGATGATTCAGATGGTTCCCGTTCTGCAGTTGAACATGATGCTGTTCTATCAGTTCATTGCCAGCAATTATGATATACACGGCATGACAACTGAAACAATGTAAAATACAAAAAATGAAGTCAAAGTGAAAAAATAAAAATAAAATAGATATATTTCAAACTCAAATATAAATAAAATATTTATCAAGTTAAATGTTACTGCACAAGGACGGATTTAATGCCCTATATTATTTAATAATTAAGGACTGACAGACTACCAGCAGTCCAAAAACAATGAAAAATCAACTGTCTCCTTTCTTGGTAGTTGATAAAACTGGTTAATCTCATAAATAAGCTAGTATGTTTGTCAGATATAGCTAGGGCAGATGTGAAAAAATAAAACAAGTTCTTGAGTTGATATACAATCAGTGTAAAAACGTGTATAATTATCAGATATATGGATCACATTTAATAAATTGAAATGTTAAACATGTTAAACACTTACCTCACGTAGCGCAAATAATTCCTCACGTGGAAAATCGAAGACAAACAATGTGTGTGATCTTATTCTCATAAGTGTCAGTGCCACAGCTGATGTATAGATGTTCAATACGAACTATTGGTGCATTTTGCGAGTGCCACACTACACGTTCACTGTACTCGAAACTTGTACCTAATAAAGAAGCTACAATTATTATATTGATATTATTCAAGTAAACTCAGTTATAAAGCATTTCTTAGAGGAAGACATACCACATCGTGATATGTACCAACTATTTACCTGCTGTGTTCGAACCAATTGTTGAGAGATCAACAATTGCATTTTACTTTTACAACAAAACAATAACACGATAACAACACGTAATTTAATTCTTGTGACATAACAGTGACAGAGGCCTACCTGTCGGATACGATGTTGCCACTTAACGGTCATAAAATCTATGGAATGATATCGATTTTTATTCGATTAATAATATCATAAAAAGAATAATCTTTGACGCGTTTTAAGTTCTGCACGCTTTTTAAAATATAATTTCCTTTATTTATTGAAACTCTATTTCAAATGTATTTTTAAGAACAGTTAGCTTGTGCTGTATTGTTTTGTTATGCTTTAGAGAATTCGTGGTAAATCAGCTGGAAATTAACTTCTTGAATTATCATAACATGATTCCATTTTAAATGTTATGTTAAAAACAGATAAGAATAACAGTTAATTAAAACTACTTTTACGGATTTTATCGCGTTTATTTTTACTTTTTATTTTTAATTCCCGACGTTTCGGGCGCTTTCCAGCACCCATGGTCACGGGGGACTGAGATGACTGACGTCCCGATGTCACTGTTAAACCCGGAGTACCTTCAGCTTTTTTAATTATTGTTTATGGTCCGATCTATGCAAAATGAACTAACTCTGTCTTGAGGTCTTGCAGTGGTATGCTTGGGTTTAGTTTTAATTTTATTGATTATAGGATCCCAAGCAGGTGGTAGTACCCAGCCTCCTTCTCTATTGAAATTAGGATGTTTTTTAATTTCAATAGCCTCACGTATCATCCTTGGTAGGAATCGGTGTTCTTTCGCAAGGATTTGTGGTCTATCAAATCTGATGTAATGGTTGGGGCCGTCTAGGATATGATCACAAACTGCAGACCTCCCCGGGAAGTCTGCAGCTTGGGATCCTATAATCAATAAAATTAAAACTAAACCCAAGCATACCACTGCAAGACCTCAAGACAGAGTTAGTTCATTTTGCATAGATCGGACCATAAACAATAATTAAAAAAAGCTGAAGGTACTCCGGGTTTAACAATGACATTGGGACGTCAGTCATCTCAGTCCCCCGTGACCATGGGTGCTGGAAAGCGCCCGAAACGTCGGAAATTAAAAATAAAAAGTAAAAATAAACGCGATAAAATCCGTAAAAGTAGTTTTAATCATGTGTAGTGTTCGCGTAAATATAAGAAATCATTATGTTAATAACAGTTAACTTGTGCAGTAGCGTTTTGTTATACTCTAAAGAATTCTTGGTAAATCAGCTAGTAATTCGCTTGTTTAATTATCATAACTATAAATGTGAAGGTTGTCAATGAATTCAACCGAGCCTATAACAACGGTTGTTTTAGTTTTTAATGGTTGACTGCCGCTTTTGATGACTTGAAATTAATAAAAACCTATTTTGCGCAATAAGTTTTTTCTCTTTGGTAATGAATAAACCACAGAAACCCCTTTAATGTATAATAGTCCTTTTTTGATACAAGTAGCACATTTTAAGGAACCGCAAAAACAACTTTGTTATTTATACAAACACTATGAAAAACAAAATAATTTGTTGCTGGCGATAATGATAGTGGTATTTTGACTCGATTTAAAATATATGCTTGTTACTACTGAACTCTTCACGGGCCTGCGAGTCCGACTCGCACTGAACCACTTTTTTTCAACATTTAGTTTTATTCTAATAAATAGTTTTTTCGTTTAAGCGGAGCTCTTTTACTTTAGGTTTATTGCCTCTTTATCTACAATAATCAATCTGAGTAAGTAAAGTGTGTAAATACGATTCTTAAATTGTAAAAATAATAATTGGATTTGAACATCTTAGGTAGGTATTTAGTTTTATTTATTTAGAAAATATTAATCTCACAATTATTTATTGTAATAATATAATTTATCACACAGCTAACGCCCTCATTAGCAATGTAATGGTGAAAGAATTTTCAAAATCGGTCTAGTAATTTTTGAGATTAGCCAAAAAACGTATTCATTGAAAGTAGCGCCCTCTATAATAAAATTAACCCTATATTAGATATCTAAAATTATACATAACAATCTAGTGGTGAAAGAATTCTTAAAGTTGCTCAAGTACTTTACGAGTTAAGCGAATAAAATATTCTTTGATAGTAGCTCCCTCAATAATAAAATGCATCCTACGTTTTAAGCACCATAGCAAAAAACGATTCAACATAGCCTAATCCGCACACACAGTAAAAACATAACCATCCTTTTTCGTCTGTAGTCGATAAACATTTGGTTAATAACGGTTGCGTATCGACTGCTTTGGATAAATATCCATTGTCAACGGTTATTTTAAACCTATATCATAACATCGTAATAATTATCGAAAGATCATATAAGCATTGTAATAATGACACCATAAGTAATCGATCGAAAAGGGGAATCGATTTTTTAATGATTTTTGTGATTGGCAACATTTTTTATTTTATTCACAGACTAATGAATTACGTATTTACCTAATTTTATTTTTATCTTTTCGGTACTTTTAATTTGTGCAAAAATATTCCCATTGTTTTAGGATAAATGAATACCGCGATTAATAACCATAAATAAAGATATATTTTTTTAACAAATGCACATTGTTGGGCGTTCCATGGCCTAATATGGGCATCCCCCTTTAATGATTTGTAGAAAATTAATAAATGTATATACGTGTAGGTATACATATATATATATATATATATATATATATATATATATATATATATATATATATATATATATATATATATATATATATATAAACATAATTTTATAGCAGGCTGTAATACTTTCTTCTTGAAATGCTAGCCAAGTATATGTGATTCAGTTAATAAACGAACACGGTTCTGATGGCCAAAAATCGACTACTAAATAAAAAGAAGAGTTAGAAGATATAATTATGTATTTTTTAAATTGTATCGTATTTTATATAGTTAAATGGTAGCTTCCGTCACAACGTCTCAAATAACCTGCTGGGACTGCTAGAAAATTGTAACTCTCGGTCTATAACAAAGAGGGAGGTGGCGGCGTTAGAGATCCATCATAAAACTGCATTCTGTGGGTATTATCGGAGATGCGAGAGATGGAGGTATAAGCATCTAGTTTACAAGCATAAAAAACCCTGACCAGCGACGAAAAGCAACGTCAAATGTGTGACTTTATTTTTTCCAACTTCTGATTCTGCGATCGTCAATCTTTATACCAAACGTGACGATGATGTAACGCAGGCCGTATCTGATGACGATGATGGTAATGATAACAAAGATTAAAATTAACAATTTAAAAAATAAAGCTAAAAGAACTTTTCTATAATGGAACGCTTTCACAGGATCAAAGGTGAAAAAACTGCACGGTCCCTCAAAAAAACGGCCAATTCTCGACGTGTATAAGGACAAGTGCGAACCTGGCACTATGTACAAGTAAGTATTCAATGCTTATAATTTATCTGCCTTAAAAGTCTACGGATACTCTCGCTTATAAGTCTACTAGCTACGGATCTTTCGCATTGAAAGAAAGATCTTGGCTGGTTTTGGTCTATCATAGGACGAGAATTGTACGCACCGTCAGGATGGCGTTTGCTGGGACAAAAACTGACGTAGCGCATACATGACCTGTGGCAGAAAATCACGGCTTGGGGGAAGCGAATATATATATACAGGCTGTCCCGAAACTCACCGTCAAATTGGAACCGGGTGAAAAGGCAAGTCATGCTGGTTGTCGGAAAAATTAAAAAAAAATCTAAGAAGGGTTCTCGAGTGGCAGCCTCGTATTCGTAGGCGAAGTGTAGGGCGACCCCCACTAGACGGAGTGACAACCTGGTAAGACATGCAGGAAGTCGATGGATGCATGTGGCTCAAGACCGTGCTTTGTGGCATACCTTGGGGGAGGCTTATGATCAGCAGTGGACTTGTGAGGGGCTGTAATGATGATGATAATGATGAAGTTGCATGTTTTCAAAATTATAGGCATTTAAAAAAATTCACAACCTGTGTGGTGGCAGTCTTTTCAATTCTGTTGCCACAAATCTTTACTTTCTCCAACTTTTTTGTTGTTGTGAAACCCTAAATAATGCTTCTCTAAGCTGTTTTCAAAATTTTAAAACCAGCTGCTCTCGCTTGCATAAAAAATAGGACTTATTTTCTAAAAAAAATCAAAATAACAAATTGCCTAAATTTAACGGACTGTATTGAAAAAAAAATGTACTGTACGAGTTTGGCAAATAGCGTCAATAGTTAGCGCATTTAGTAAAGATTCCAAAATGGTATAACACTTATATACATTATACGCTTAGTATTTCGTTTATTCGATAATCACTGTGGTTGATATTTAAATTAAATTTTTACTGACTGACTCTTTAATACACCCGTAATTTAAACTTTTCTGGGGCCATATCTACCGTTGGTTCATGGAATTCTTATTTAATTATAATAATAGCATGCAATGCTTTTAAAATTACTAATATTTCTTTTAACTACGCCCGGTAAACTTAAAATGCGTGTGTTAGGAGTTTGAGTTCGACCACGACCATTGATTTCGTGAGCTGCACCTAGAGTTGCCAGATGGTCGGGATTCGCCTGGATTCTCCCGATATTTTAAGTAATCTCCAGACTCCCGACGAAACTCAAAATCTCCAGACAAACAGCTTCTCGGAAATTTAACGTATGGCTTTTGATTTAATAAAACTGAGCTAGTAATTAGACTGAAATTTTAAGTAAATTGCTTATAAATATTTTATGAACACAGCTAAAGGATCCAAATTGGTGTACTCTAGTAAAGGGACACCTAAAATTATGTATACTTAATTTAATTTTGTTTAATGTACTTTTTGTAAAAAGTCCTCTCAAAAAAGAAACTCTTTATTTTTGATATTTATTTCTCCCGACAGAAAACCTAATATCCCGACATTATCAAAATTTGTCCGGATATTTTGGTCTTTCGATCTGGCAAACCTAGCCGCACCCTATCATTCGGCTATTGTCACTTCAAATATATTGTGGTTATGAGAAATAATACTTGTTCAGTGAGTCGAACTTAGTACGGCGGGAGGCATTCAGTGCTTGCACACCAGTGAAGTGCGTCGGAAGGAATGTGGCCTGCGTTGGTGCGGGGTGAAGGGAGGGGAGGTGTTTTTAATTTTAATAGCGGCTCCACATTAGTGCCGTGAATTTACGCGCGAATTCACGGCACAAGTCGTGCCCTCCACTTCGGTGAAACCAGCCGCGAAACTGACGTAGAAACAGCTGCTGCAATAACTTTATTTGCTGTAGCAAAATATCACTATTTAGACGTCCAAAACAAGAAGTTCATTAGAAAGCGCTGAAAGAAAAGAAGATGGTGTATGAGTATGACTGAAATACATCGTCCGTACGCCTTTGTAGTCCGAAACGAACTGGCACGGGGCCGTGAATGTGGATGTGTACGCGTGAATGCTGCGCGAAGGAGGCGCGAACCCTTTGTCAAAATACTGACTCTGATCAGAGAACAGGCGTGAACGCACGTGAGCCCCACGAAAACCGTCCACATTCACGTTCACGCCTGTTTACGGAGCTTCACGGCGATAATGTGGAGCGCCATCACTACGCAGCTATGACTTAATATGCCATTCCTGCGTTGCTCCTACGTAAAAGTTCTGCTGCTCGTCACTGATCTAGGTATTTTAGTGGATATTATTATAGCAGGTGGACTGTCAGCCTTATTCCATAAAAAAATCTCCGGTTCTCTTCACTCACCATACGAAACACAGCCGCATTAAGCTGCTATTTTGTGAGAGCACGGTGCCTTTCCGGTCGAGTCAACCCATTCGTGTTATAAAAATAATATCTCATCATGATCTCTTCAGATCCCTACACCTGTCCTAGGAGAATGTCCTAAAACACGACCGCGAGCCTGCATCTATCGTCTTCCTGCATTTCATTAATTTTCAATAATACTAGCACAATATTTTTATTGTGAGCGTGCTACTCGAGGACGTGGTAATAAGCATTATTATTGGCTATTAAAATTTTAAGTATGCATTACTGATTAAGAGATTTGAAATTGATTGCTTGGTCGAGCGTCCACCTCACAACGTCGACTTTTATTTATTTTTTTATAAGCTAGGTTGACAAACGAGCACACAGTCCATCTGATGGTAAGTGGTTGCTGCGGCCCATAGACATCTACATCTATCCTCGATTACAAATCAAAATGCAGATGCGTTGTCACCCGTGAGGACTACGATGGAATGTCTCGTTTCCAGTAAAAAGGGTCTCCGGTTCTCTACACTCGCCATACGAAATACAGTAACATTAAGCTACTATTTCACGCGGGTATTCTGTGAGAGCGTGGTCCTTCCCCGGTGGAGCCGACCCATTCGTGCTAAAATGATACTACTAATATAACTGCAGCATGGCTCTACCACGTAAAAATATTTGCACCGATACACCCCGTGTAGTGGGCGTGTAGAATATCCACTACCCCTTATCATCCTGTGGGTGTCGTAAGAGGCGACAGAGAGAAATAAACCAGGAGGTGTACCTAGAGTTGCCAGATGGTCGGGATTCGCCTGGATTCTCCCGATATTTTAAGGCGTCTTCTTAATAACGGCTAAAAATAAAAAAACTGCAGTTGCCAACCCGTACGCCAAGCGTGGCAACTATGGCAAATATCCCAACTATGAGGCAATCTATAGTTCCCGTATGTTCATCGGTGGATTTTAATAGGGATGAACGGTAACGGTAACGCTACCGGCGTTACCGTTACCGTACCGTTACAGTATCTTCTTATTGATAAGCCCGTTGTATGGTGCATTTGTTTAATCTTCTACACTACTTTCACGACGCTGGTCTTGCATTTTCCCAAGACGTTTCTTACGACAGCTACAAGATGAAATATGTTATACTTTTTATAGTATGGGGGGGGGGGTGACAAACGAGCACACAGTTCACATGTTGATAAATGGATGCTGGCGTCCATAAACATCTCCATCTATCATCGATTAAGAATCAAAATGCAGATGCGTAAACCCTTGAAGAATAATATGAAATGCATTGTCTCCAGTAAAAAGTGTACTCCGGTTCTTTACATTAAACATATGAAACAGCGGCATTGAAATTTTGCGCTGGTATTATGTGACATTTTTGATAGATTTTTTCACTGTCACCTCTGTACATCACTACACTGTACATCAGTTGTATCGATCTATGTTAAGAAAAATGTTTAATTTGTCATATTATAATAATTATTTAAAGGCTCGACTGCAACTACTGCTCCTGCCAAGCTGACGGTTCACTGCGTTGCACACAGAAGACTTGCCTCAGCTACAGACAGGCCTTGAAGTTGAAGAAATTAAGCTCGTATCTCGAGAAACACGGCCTCTAGTACACATAGCAGGAATATAAAAAGAAAAATAAAACACAGAACTTATATTGTGTTCATAAAATGAGTAAATTATGTTATGGTAAAAAATTCAAGCAAACCAATAAATTATGATATATTAATGAGGTCTTTATTATTCTATTCCAGTAGTACTGTCATTATCATCATTATTATCGAATACCATCATTTCCCAAATATATTTTATACAACAGAGCTGTTATCAGGAAAATGCTACTGCCCATCCCCTTTTTAATTTCTCTCTGTCGATATTGTCTCTTACACCTTCGGGATGATACAGGGGTAGTGAATTCTCTTACACCTTCGGGATGATACAGGGGTAGTGAATTCTCTTACACCTTCGGGATGATACAGGGGTAGTGAATTCTCTTACACCTTCGGGATGATACAGGGGTAGTGAATTCTCTTACACCTTCGGGATGATACAGGGGTAGTGAATTCTCTTACACCTTCGGGATGATACAGGGGTAGTGAATTCTCTTACACCTTCGGGATGATACAGGGGTAGTGAATTCTCCTACACAGCCACTACATGACACATTCCTATACTCGTAGTATATTATCCTAGTAGAAAGGATATGTTTACTGGAACTTTTTTATATTATATAAAAGTGATAATAATAAAAGTCTTTATTTGTCTCAAAAGAAGTACAAAATCCATTGACATAAACAAACCTTGTTATGCTAGTTGAAGACAAAGTAGTCTATGGCTCAGTGGATGTAGGAGACCCAAAGATCCTAGTATTTTGCTACAGCCTAAAATACAGCCCCGGATCTAGGGGGGGGGGGGCAAACCGGGGCACCTGCCCCGGGAGACAGTTTCAGGGGGCGCTATAATTATAATATGATTGGAAAAAATAGTTTTATTTGCTTCGTAAAGCACCTAGTATCCAGCGCACGTTGTTCTGCCAATTATTCACTTGATTTTAAAACACCCAGTTGGTTTTTGAACACATCCTAAGGGTTTATTCCGACATGCGTTGCCAGCAGCTGTAGTGCAGTTGATTGTTCGCAACATCTAATGGCGTGAATTTGGATTTAAACAATTTATTAATTCTGTAAAAAATTACTGTTAACAATTATTTAAAAATTAATTTTATCCTTTTTTTTATTTATTAGAATTATCATAAAATTGTAACAATTAGTAATTGTTATGATGGATTTCCGCAAAGTAACGCCTGATTCTATCAATTATCATAAAATGAATAAATTATTTAAATTCAAACGAATTGGCTTCACGAATGAGGCTCCTCCTTAAGGCTACAGTCTTTTAAAGTTGACTCACATCGAATCATTAGCGCCACTTTGATTTCTTTTTTTACAGCAAATTATTGTTTCAGAGTAAAATATTTTGATAACACATAAATACCCAGATTATAAGTAATGGCTAAATTTTTTTTTTTTGGTTCATCTATGTGGTCTATGTTAGATAAATCAAACGGTAAATAGAGCTCTCTCGCACCCAACGCAATTTCGAGCTTTGTTCGTGTACCATTATAAGGCAATCGATAATAAAAAGGCGAAATCTATTCAGCGCGTTAATAGCTAAACATCTTCATCTCCAAAATACGCTGTTTCTTTTTTTCTAAATATCTTTCATTGTCTTAAATAAGAGGTCTCAATTTCGTTAAATTTCGCTGTTTTCGCCTCATAAAAAACTATTTGTTTCATAGCAATAGCTGAAAATATTTATGCTATAATTATTTTTTTCTCAAGGGCAGGTGTTTAATTAGACAAATATTAAAAAATAATAATTTAAACCACTTTATTTCAAAATTAATAATTATTTCGATCGACCTATAAAATATTGACTTTATAAACAATAATTGCGGGCAATATTCCTTAGTAGCCGCTGAGCGGCTGTAGCGTTCAGACGTCTTGTCTGTGCCAAATTTTTGCACTTCCTCTCGCTCTAACATTCCTCTTTCTCTCTCTTTCCCTAATCTTGGTTGCGCATTGTTACGAATTGAAAGTTTCTCTACTTTATTATTTTTTGCATATAATTCTTTAAGGGTTTATAAATCATTTTGTATTTGTTTTATAACTTTTAATTTCGATATGGACCATAAACGTAAAAAATATGCTTGTACCAGAAAACGAAAATTGAAATCAAACGTTGAAGCAATGAACAGAAATAGAATTCAAAGGTAAGTTTTTTCGTGTTTCATAGTAAAATAGTTAACAACGTGCATATGTGTGAGCACTTGGTTAAATATTAGGTATATAATTAGGTACCTAACCTACATATTATGTAAGTTCTTCAAGGAAATATAGAAGTATTATACATTTTTGGATTGCACATGATGTTTTGTTTACAAGCGACAGTAGCCTAATGGCAGGGAGCGGACCGCGAACTCAAAAAGGTCGTGGGTTCGAATCCACCATTCGACTACTGGCGTGAACCACTCGTAACACAAGCAATTTAAGCTTACCACGAGTGGTTAATGTCCTTTTTTTTAAAAAAAAGTACATTATGTTTTTATAGAAATACTTTTTTAATTTAATTTTTAAGTGTCATAAGGAAAATTTCGTCTTTTTGATTTTCAACTAGAGATTTCCTTGTTACCGGTAGCTGCTGATGTCGAGTTAATGACATTTTTAGATACGAAAACTATTCAGTAATACACGTAGACTACAAGTAAACTATTAAGTAATATCCTCAGCATCCCGTAATTTATTGTACGCCCACTATGGCCAATTTTGGATATAATGTGGCGTCAAACTGCTTACGACGTCCAATATACGGACGTCAAATAGGAGACTTAGCGCAATGTTCGCAAATTGTCATGCTGATCACAGAAACGTCAAAATCTAAAAAAAATTGGACGTCATTTTTCTTCCTCTTTAGCTTCCTGAGCTAATTGATTCTCGCATGGAACGCTCGATGCCAATCAAAGACCCTCCATACATCATTCAAGCCATTGCGAATAAATTAAAAAAAAGCGCTAAGTCGTCCGTCGATGCTGCTGTACAAGAATAGCAATTCATGCATATAGGTAAATGCTATACAAAGTTACATTATACTTTAATGAGAAACTATAAATATGTGTGATAGTGGACTGTTTGTACTTATATAGAAATTATTTTGAGTTTTTTTTTAATCTATTTTAGTATTTAGAACTACTTGACGTACTTGACGGATTTTCGATAGTGTCATCGACTTATTACGAAACCCTCAGTGCACGACTCATTCTATCACTTGCCAGATTCATTTGAATAATCAATAATACGAGTACATGTTATACAGGTTCTAGATGATTATCTTTTAGAAACCTTTTCAACAAAACAACAAAAATTATACAAACTTAAAATATATTTTTTTTGTGTAACGAATTTTGTAATAAAAGCATGGAACAAAAATAGATACGAGGTAGAAAATCTGTATGTGAAAATTTGTTAGCTAATTATCAATAATCCTGTATATTAGATAAATTGATACTGGAAAATCTTAGTAGAGCAACTTTCCACGCTACGGCCAGAAAGATAACTGCGGTGGCGGTACATGAAGTGGCGGGGCAGGGAGGGTGTAGATCCCCCCCGATCGGGTTCCCGCCTTGTCGTGGCGGGGGGGCTTAGTAGCCGTGGCTTGGTCTCCCGCGGTGAACAAAGAGGAACCCAAATGGCTGGTCCGAGGCGGAGGGCCGGCCCGAGGTGGCCACTCCGAGTGGGCTTGGGAAGCCCGCTTCGGATGTGTGTTGGTGGGCTGCGGTGAGAGGTGTGTCCTCCCCACCTACCGCTGCAGCCGAGGTGGAGTCGCGGAGGAAGAGGAGTGTTGGTATGGCGATGCGCCACTCGCCCTATCCTCCGCGACTCAAACGGGGCCGCACCGTTGATGCGGTGGTGGTGGGGCTGCGGGGGGAGAGGATTGTCGGTATTGCGAGGCGCCGCTCTCCCTACCCTCCGCAGCCGAATGTTGGTTGGCGGCGGAGCCATAGACCAGATCCGCCGCTGGGGTCGGGAAGGCTAGTACTTCTAGGTGCTCGTTTTTCCTGGCCCCATGGCCTTCTTGCATTGGACGCGGGGGCGTCCGTTGCGCAGATGAAATTGGAGGCCGTGGAGGAAGGCGTGCCATGTGTTCTGGTGCGCCTTACCTGTGAAGGAGAACGGGGAGGAATATTCCTCTCCCGAGGAGGTGCTGCAATGGGGCGGCAGGCGCTGGTGGGGCTGCGGATGTGTGCGAAAGCGTTCCCGTGGCCCTGCCAATAAGCGACAAAGGTGGAACACCATGGGGTTTTAGTCGGTGCGAGTCCGACATAACCCGTCCTTGCCTCCGCGAGGCGGGTATGCGTAGGCATTTCCCCATGTTAAAAAAAAAAAAAAAAAAAAAAAAAAAAAAAAAGGGAGGGTGTAGATGTGTCACCAGAACGCAATTTTTCTGTTTTGCTCTGAAAGACTGGGCTCTTAAGCTCCATTCATACTTTTGATACGATTCCGGGTATTCCGAATAACTCTTGTATCTTGGACATTGGAGTTAATTAGACTAAACAGTAGAAATTTCAAGGCTCAGATTATGGTAAACAGTCTTCGTCGTCGGTATTATCTCAGCCGTACGATGACGTTCAGCTAGCATCGAGTGAATTATTACAGTCAAATAGCAAAGCAAAATTACCGATGTAATTGATCCAGGTACATGCCCGGATCACAAAAAATTACAGATCAACAAAGATCATTCTTCAGCAAACAAGCTATATTATTAAACGATGAACATCCAAATAACATAGAGTTTATGTCAATTGAACGTAACGGTGGGCCATTTGACCAAGGTTCGGAACAATGGTATATAAGAAAAATATTAAAAGGTCCTGGCTTGTTTATTCGAAAACAAAAATGCGCTTTACTGCACTGCCTGCAAGTTATTCGCCAGCACTTTTACATCAGCCTTTTATAATGAGAGTCTTATTATTTGGTAAAAGACTTCGGAAAGATTAGCTGAACATGAAGTATCACAAACGCAAAAAATATTTTATCAAATGGAAAACTCGTCAACAGCAAAGGAAATTGTGTCAGGGCACCGATTGCAAGATAGAGCGATTAATTTTCACTCTGAGAAAGAAAAGTAGAGACATATTCTGCATATTCATAATCATCGCCACAAATTGTCTTCTTTTTAGAGGTTCTAAAGAAACACTGACAGATTTCACCGAAAGTTTTCTTTAATTTGATATGTCTGCCCACTAAATACGATGCTCCTCTCAAATACCATTTAGATCACGTAAAAAAGGACGGGTATCCCATTTGCTAAAAACGATACACAAGGACATTATAGATATAATGGCAAACAAAGTTCAAAATTACCATTATTAATGACATCAAGGAGGCCAACTATTTCACCATCATGTTTGACTGCACTCACATGGAACAAATGAGCCAGGTGATTCGATTAAATATAAAAATTACAGAATCTGGATGTGAAATAAAGGAAAGATTTATTGATTTTATTGAAGTTGGTGGAAAGGCTGGAGAATATATATTACAAAGCGTAATCTAAAAAAATTAGAGTCTGATAGTTTAGATGTGCACGGATGTGACAACGAATCTAATGTGGCTGGCAGATATACATGAGTTCAATCCAGTATTATGCAGATTAACGAGATGGCAGAGTTTTATACCATGTCTAGCACACTTAAAATCTTGTAGGCGTGCAATCAGCGTCATTATTTCCAGAAGCAGTTAGCCTATTTGAGCTTGTACAAAAACTTTTTTATCTTGTTGGATCCATCACGGTGGAAAATAATGCAAAAGTGTACAACAAGTGTGAAAAACAAACTTAAAAGGAAGTAGTCATAGTATTAGCTGTAGAAAATGTATTAAAGGGTTCTTATTGTCCCGATCACAAAAAATACCACACATTATGTATTAATGAGTTTTTTTTTAACAAATCTCAAATGCTGAAGAGAGGAGGCGCCACTATGAAGTTTTTGCCCCGGGTCAAAAAAAACGTAGATCCGGGGCTGCTAAAATATACTGATACCTATTTCGTATTATATTGGTGGTTGATCTTTTTAATTACTAAGCTTTCAGATAATAGTTTTGAAGAATCCGGGTTTTACTGCGGATATAGATGAATGCTGTCTGTTTACGCGAAACGAATTATAAAATTATTTTATTAGTAATTAGAAATCCAAGTGTCACTACAATTTTTACTGTTGGTAGAGCACTTGTTATTTCAGGAGCAATTTTATACATATTATTGCGCAAAATCACACTATAAGTCATTTTGCCTAACAAATTTCGAAATAAATAGAAATTTGGAATAATTACTCATTAAAATAAAAGATGAACTGTATAAATATTTACGTCACGCTTGGCTGCCAAGTCATTGTGGCATACGTGACAACGAAACTATCGATCCCTTGGCAAAACAAGCGCCTACTTCTGGATCCTTATTGCATTATGAAACTCACACTCAAGGCCTTATTTCTCTTGCGAAAGTCCATCGGATGTCATTGAAATTACCTTAAGGAAGAAAATTTAAAATTTTAAAATAATGTAACCAACATTTTAAATTTTCTTATTAATTTATCACTCTTATCAGTAAAATTTCCAGAAGCACTAAAGTTGCCAATTATAAAACCTTCATTTAAAAAAGGGCGAAACTATGATGTTTGAAATGATCAGTTACCTTGATATCTATTCTAGCTAAAATCTTTGAAAAATATATGTATAAAAGAATTGTTCATTACTGTGATAAATACCAAATAATTGAAAGTGAACAATACGGGTTTCAAAAATATAAATTCACATCACTTGGAATGTTTTCGTTAGTAAAACTTAGTAACATAAACAATAGACAGTTGAGATTGACAACAGGATTATTCTTTGACCTCTCAAAGGCCTTTGATTTCGCTTCACATGACATATTATTGCAAATATTTGAGACAGTTGGGATCAGAGGACCAGTACTTCAGTGGTTATCGTCGTATTTAAAAGACAGAAAACAATATCTCATCATTGCAAAAATAGATAGAAACTATAACTTAACATCTTATCCATCTGGATATAAATATAATAAATTTTGCATTCCGCTAGGAAATATATTAGGACCAATTCTTTTGCTATTATATATTAGTGATATTGTTGACATAACGAATCATAAATGTATTCTGTACGCTGATGACATTTTAGTTATTTTGACTAGTAATAAAAATAATAATACAATTAGGAATCATGAAGATGACAGTAATAATACAATTGACAAACTAGTAGAATGGCTTGGCGTAAATAATTTCAAAATTAATTTAGATAATTCTCATTACATATAATTTAACAAATCTATCAATTAAAATCATCATATTGAATTTATTATACCAAAACTAACAGAAGTTACATGTACAAAATTTGTGGGAGTAACGTTAAATGAAAATATAAACTGAAAAGTACACATACATAATGATTGCACAAGAATTAATAAATTTGTATGCATACTGTGGTAATAGTATAATGGGGTAATAGTACTGACAGAAATAGGGCATTTGTTGCCCGAAAAAAATTTATTCATGCAATGTACGGAATGTCGCCCGAGGATATATGTAAACCAGAATTTAAAAGACTTGGTATATTACTCCTCTCATCACTATACATTTATGAAGTTGGCATGTTTGTCTTTAAAAATAAGTCACTGTTTATTAAATTGCGTGATAAATATCCCCAAAACCGACATGACCCAGACAAACGAGTTCAAGATGTTATTCCTAGATTTTTTAATTACAACAAAAATTGCCTAAATATGTGTATAAAATATTTAATAAACTACCTAAAGAATTTAAATTATTAAGCGAAGGATTATATAAGAAACATTTGTTTATTTGGTTAAAACCGAATACTTTTATGACGTATTTTTTTAGATAGTAATTTTTAATACGTTTATTCATATAAAAAACACGCATTTATAATTAAAATTTATTGTGCACTTGCATGCTATGTACCATTGTTAGTGAAGCACGAGTGCACTAGATAAATTGTAACATCTTTTTATACCGTGATTCTTGCAAATAAAGATTTATGATTTTATGATTAAAAAAAATTACGTTATTGTTTAAAAATTCTAAACAATAGTCAAACTACAATAGACTTGCTAAACTAGTTGTATGATTTCATACAGAAAAATATATAAAAGTGTATAGGGATTCGGATTTATTACTCACATGGCACTGTGTACCCAACATTACACAACCCTAACATCCAGTACCATGTGAATAGTAAATCCGGAGTATTTTCTGTATATACCCTTATATCATAAGGGTATAATCAGAAAATACTACTATTCTATTGTTTAGAATTTTAACGCGTCGTTAATTTTTAAAAATTGATTAAGGTTGCCCCAATTATGTTCCGCAATGAATTGGAAATGTTATGACATTTTTATCGAGCATATGTTGAAAGATGAGGTTTCTTTTTAGTATTTTAATTTTTTTGTTGTTGAGTGTTGTAAGATCTCACAAAATAACAGGTAACCGTCTTTACATTATCTATTTGTTACATACTGAAAATAGTAGGCGCCATATTGATAGCTCTTTTTTTCTCCATCGATTGCTTTATTTATGAATATGCATATGTCATCAGAATATTGGACTAGTCGCTAAAAGCAATCATTGCAGAACAAGATTTTTTAAAATTTTCTTTCAAATGCACTTTAACTAAGTTTAATAATAGATTTTTTTTCTGTTCAGAAGACTTCATAATGTTGAAATTCAATGGAATGAAGACAAAGTCATTATCATGCCAGCCAAACGTAACGTACATCCATAGAACTGTGTATTGCGTCTGTACGAAAAATGGGAATTGGCCTAATAATAATTGTGCCTCGATATTTGACAACTTATACAGTAACAGAACATTAAACGAAAAATGCAAACCAAACTCCTACGTTGTTGTCCAATGCAATGTCTGTAAATGTAGCGAAGAAGGAAGACTAGATTATAAAAGATGTACGAAACATGTTTGCGAGAGCAATAATAAATCTCGCAGAAGTCGTAAACCTACCAAAGCACTTAAAGAAAAATGTATTGCAAATATTTGGTATTCTTTTGGTCCTTGTCAGATTTGTTACTGTATTAATGGAAATAAGCTTTTATGTAGTTCAAGTAACATACGAACAAAACCACTGGCATTAGGAATGCACAATCTAACTGTATGCGGTGAATCATTTTTGAAAGATGCTATTTATTTAATGTCAGGTCACGAATCTATTCGAAGAATAGGAAGCGATAGCAATGCAAGACCATCAGCAGTTTTAAATAAGGTCAACCCTATGATAGAAGAAATCTATGACAAAGACAGAGGAGTTTTAATTTCTGCTAGAAATATGGTAGATGTGGAAAATTCTGATTCAGAATACGATTCTAAATCGAAAATTGATTCTAGAACTCAAATGCCATATGAAGAATTTGATAATGAAGCTATTTCAGATGAAACCGATAAGCAGGAAAGCTCGAATTTAAGTAGTAAAAATAATTCAGACGATGAAAACTCTCAAATATACGTAAAGCCATCAATATCTTTACCTGATCAATTGGTGGCAAAAAGTGATAAATTTCCTTCTAAAACTATTAATTTGATAGAAAAGACGAAAGATGAAAAATCTTCCCATTTTGGTGTAAATCTTTCAAGTATGTTAAAAAACATTTTCGATCTAGAGTCAAGAAGAATGGTGTCCCTGAACTCAAAAAGTACCTGCAAGCCTGGAACGAAGTTTGCAGTAGAATGCAACACTTGTCACTGCATGAAAAATGGAAAATTGCTGTGTACAAAGAGATTATGTTTAAAATAAGGGCTAATTTGAACGAATTAAAATATAAAAACTTTAAGGTCCGAGCGTTATTTGTCATATCTTGTCATTAGGTAAAACTGCATCTAATATTTATACTTGTCTGACTCAGAGTAATTACTATAATTAGGATTCTTTATTCAAGTTTCTAACTATGATAAAGTCTTAATAAATCATTAATCCTAATAGTAATAATCTATTCCTAGAGGCATAGCAAGGGTTTCTGGTGAAACCCGTGTCTCTTGAAATAAAGATACCTCCTCATAAAATAAAATATTACTATTCTCATATGGCCAGCATGGATGGACCACGTCTCTGATCCATATGACATCACTGTCAACATGCATTGATTGTACACTCTTGTTTGAAAATTTTGAAGTATATATGATAAAAAAATGTGATCCATAATTCTTCACCGGCAATACACACTGGCTTACAATCTTGTTTTGAAGTTTTGACAAGAAGTTTTTTTGATAGAACAATAGTAACAAACGGGCACACAGTCCACCTGATGGTAAGTGGATGCTGTGACCCTTAAACATCTACATTTATCCTTGAACACAAATAAAAACTTAGGTGCGTTGTCATCCCAGAGATTAAAAGATGAAATGCCTCGTTTCCAGTAAAAGGGGTCTTCGGCTCTCTACACTCACCATACGAAACACATCAGCAATGAGCTGCTAAGATACCCTGGTATTTTGTATAATTTACTCCGGTCGAGCTGACCTATTCATAGCCGCAGCGTGGCTCTACCACGTAAAGTTGTGTCATAACGTCCCGAAAGGTGTCCAGCCGAGATGAATCCTATTTGTTCCTGGTAAACATTCTCGTCAACAACTTCGAGCGAAGTGCTCCCAACATCTACCGGGATATCTGTGACATGGATGTCACGGATACAATCGAAATAATGTCGGATAAGACTTGCTCTTAGAGCGTTACTCACTCTTACGTGTAGCTCAAGCGATGGCATGTACAGCTACCCGTAAAACATCTCAATCTCACTCAAAATTTCAGGTGTCCCGGAAATGCTACTACTACATCCAAAAAGACTTTGGGAAATGGTACTGCTCAATCACTTCTTCAATACGAGCTGTAATGAAGTTGCGTAAGACCCGCCGCATCCATTAGAGATCTGTCTATTGAGCTACATGTATGATGTCATATTGACTGAAAACCGCAACTTCATTTTCAGATTAAAAGTGTGATCGGAGAGTTTTTGGATTCATCTTCGACGTGTTTTGCAGAACTTAGCTCCGACCGTAAGGGCAGTCAACTCTATTATTCTTCTCTAGCCTTCTAGGCACTGAAAACGGTTCGGTTCGGTTCGGGAAAGTTTTCGGGGCATTGGATTAGAGCACGAGGAGGATGGTGCGTTGACTTCATTAAAGCTGACCTCTGTAACTTAACATTTAGTGTGCCTCTCAACATTCGGTGACCGCTGACAGTTTTTTAATCTCGCGATCACTAAGACATCACAGTTGTCGTCAAGTTGTCATTTTATATGCCAATAAAACCTTATTGCTTTATATATATTTTATATATATATATATTTTATATATATATATATATATATATATATATATACATACATACATACATACATATAATCACGCCTCTTTCCCGTAGGGGTAGGCAGAGACCACTTCTTTCCACTTGCTACGATCCTTACATACTTGTTTCTCTTCGTCCACTTTCATTATTCCCTTCATACATGCTCTACGGTTTAGGGTACTCTTAACCTGGCCTTTTTTCAAGACGTCACTAATTTGGTCTAGAAAAGTCCGCCTAGGTCTACCCCTTCCAGCACTTTCATTCACACTCGCCCTATACACTTTTTTCGTTAATCGTTCTTCATTCATTCCCTCGATGTGGCCAAACCATCTCAGCATACCTTTCTCAATTTTTGTCACTACTACTACGGTATTATATATATATATATATATATATATATATATATATATATATATATATATATAATCAAAGCCTTATTGTATACTAGCGACCTGCCCCGGCTTCACCTGTATAGGATCTATTACGTTATTTAGAATTAAGATGATCAAAGAACATTTAGTTAAAAACATTTTTATTTGAAAAAAAAAAATTCATTGCTCTTTATCTGAAAATTGGCATTGCTCTTTATCTGAGTATAGAGTTTCATTATAATCGGTTAAGCCATTTCGATGTTAAGCCCGAACAGACAGAACGACAGACAGGCAAAAGGTATAAAAATGGCAGCAGAGAAATCAATTCAATAAAAGACAGTTATTTCGATATAACAGGAAGATACTTCAATTATATTTCTCTTATTAATATATTTTTTATAGTATAGGGTGACAAACGAGCACACAGTCCACCTGATGGTAAGTGGTTGCTGTGGCCCATAGACATCTACATCTATCCTCGATTACAAATCAAAATGCAAATGCGTTGTCACCCGTGAGGACTAAGATGGAATGCCTCATTTTCAGTAAAAAGGGTCTCCGGTTCTTTAGACTCACCATACGAAACACAGCAGCATTAAGCTACTATTTGACGCTGGTATTCTGTGAGAGCGTGGTTCTTCCCCGATCGAGCCAACCCATTCGTGCTACAACTATACTATTAATATAACTGCAGCATGGCTCTACCACGTATAAAACCCTCTCACTACACATGATAGTAATATATTATCATGTGTAATGAAAGCCTATAAATACATCGTCTTGCTTTGTTTCTAATGAACGATACACATGGACAGTTCAACTGATCATTCCAACTGAAAATTCAAACTAGGACTGTTAATACTTTTTAAAATATCGGATTTTCGATACATCGATAATTATAAAAATATTAATATCGGAGTTTTATATATAAGTTTATTTATCGCTATTTCGAATACCCGATATTTTAAAAAATATTAACAATCCTAGTTTGAACTGATCAGTTGGAATGATCAGTTGAACTGACCGTGTGTGTCGTCCATAAGAGAAGCAAAGTAAAGTAAATGAGATGCAATCTTTAATAAGCAGGAAGAATATTATACCCTAAACAATATGTTGTGAATACGTCCAAGAAACCCACACCACATGATTTGAACACTATTCATCAAAACCGGTCACGAAATATTAAGTAATAATAATACTTGAATTTTACGGAATTATCCCTCATGTGCACCATTTTATGGAGACAGTGAATAAGGTAAAATTATAGAGTATTTTTTTTTACTATATATCTTTATTTAAAAAGGATTTTAAAGTTTTATAATCTGCAATATCATTCAATTTTTGTTTACATTTATCTCCGGTGACTTGAATGTTCATATTGTAAAAATAAAAGTTTTATGGTGTGGTTTCAAGTCAATTAAATATCAATTTCATTAAGTTCAATTGATTTTAACTACATCGGTATAATTAGCAATTAAAGTTGGAAAATTGATTAATTACGAACAAGTAGGTAGCTTTACTCTGACTTTAGGTTTATGTTTCGCATTACAGTTTTAGGATTTCAAAAATGTGGTTGAAAAGTTTAATTTTGTTGTCAATAAATTTAAAGTTTGCGTTATCTGCGAATTATGAAAAACGTTAGTATGTTTTAATGCTGGTAATAAGCTTAAATAATGTCTTTTTGCTGTACTATTATTATATTTTTGCCTCAATTATTAACAAACAATTATTAATATGTAATTAAATCGATCCAACAATTTTACACCAGGGGTAGCAAAAAAGGTATGGAGTGAGCATTGTACAAAAAATTCGCACGTTCTTAACGACTGTAACTGGTGCTGGTGTGACAGCAACCATCGGTACAAGTGCCATGCTCGAGCTTGCGGCGAGGTGGACATGTTTGGACATTTCAATGGTAAGAAAACAAATAAAAATATAAACCATGGAGATCTAATTACCCTCTCGATTACTTTACTTACTTTATTAGCATGTAAGTGTCAATGTCATGCCCCATGGCCTCAGTGTATTGGGCTATTAGGGGTCCGTTGCGCAGGTGAAGTAAAAAGCCGCGGAGGAAGGCGCACCTTGGGTTTCTGGTACGCCTTACCTTAAAAGAAAAAGGTTTCCGAAAGGCTGCCATGTCATGGGGCAACCGGCGTTGATGGCTTAGCCAATACGCGGTGAAAGTGGAACATCATAAGATTTTAGTCGGTACGAGTTTAACATGACCCATACTTCCTCCCTCGAGGCGCGTATATGTAGGCATTTCTCAACGTAATAAAGGTCACCGTACAGAACGTCGTCTTTCTCCGGCCGAGCCAATCAATTCATTCTAAAGCTATTATACACTGCAGTGTCGCTTAAACAAATAAAATAACTGGGGATGCTGATCGCAGTTTGACACCGCTCTCCATGGACGGTCTGGATATTCTGCATTTGCCTCCATCAGATGTCATTAGAACTTTGTGGCGTTTTCCATAGTTCTCTCTTCCGACATCCATATAAGATAAAACGAAGGAATATATTCTCTTACGCCGCCACCAAACGGCAATAAGGTATTTAAAAATATACTGAAATCAGTCATTAGCTTAAATTAGATAAATATTTTGCTATCTATTAAAGACAATAAGATCTTTCTGGATTTTCTCCTAGTAGTATCTAACAAAAGTTTTAACTCTAGAAAATAATGTGCCATTATACAAAATGCTTGTTTTGTATAGATTTAAAGTTATACATATATGAATATAACTTTAAACGCATAGTTTAATTTAGTAACCGTATTTATTTTAATTTGTTCATGCCTTGCCTACTATGGCAACATTTTGTACGGGGGCACAAAATTCAGTCGTTTGTGTATTCCACGAACCGCTGCAAATATTCTGAAAATAAGTTTATTTGTAATCGTTTCTTGACAGATGCAATAAAAGATATAGACGTTGGAATTGAAGGAAAAGGCTCTTGGCGCACCACAGAAACAGCCTGCTCTCCAGGAGTGCACTACCGGCGGGATTCAGTACTATGTGTGTGCAATGAAGATGGCAACTGGCCTAACCCAGTCTGTAGGGACATATTTCGAGTCATGCACTCAGTAGAAGTCATTAGAGGAATAGAGATATCTCAAAAGTGCAAGCCATCTAAACTCCATTTAGTTGGCTGCAACGTGTGTTTTTGTCCTTCGTCTGGGATCCTGAATTTGGACTTATGTACAAAAATGACATGTTCAAAAGAAGATCCCGTTATGAATGCTACCAGAAATCTTGAGTACGAAATGAAAGTGGAAGACGATAGTGAATTAGAAATATATGCAACATGTACAACAAATAAACAATATTCCTTAGAATGCCGAACATGTACATGCCTTCGTAACAATAGACTCCTTTGTAATAGCAATAACTGCTCGACTGTAGAAAGACGTGAAGAAAAATCTAATCATCTTAATTTGATTAAAGAATCTGTTTGCGATAACTACGACGTGGGTGAGATTTTTAACGAAGCTTGCAATTACTGTTTCTGCGACGGAAAATCTTTAAAATATTGCACAACAAAGAGATGTTTAAAATACTTTCCTTTAAGGCAACTAGATATAACTGAAAATGAATTCGAACTAACCCAAGCCCCCATTGATAATCACGAATGCAAACCGGGAACTAAGTATAATAGAGATTGCAATACCTGTTATTGTTCGAGCCAAAATGGTAAAAAGAGCTTTACTTGTACAATGAAACAATGTAATGTCAAAAATGCTGTTGATTTAATTGAAAATGATTGTGTTAATAGAACGATGTACGAAAAAAATTGTTTAATATGTCGATGTGATATAGAAGCGGGTGCAAAAAGAGAAACTTGCGTAGCAGATAGATCATGTACTAGAATATCATATGATAAAGAAACTCATGCATTAGATATTGAATTATTGCAAGGTTTCTGTAAACCTTTGCACGTTTACAAGAAAGAGTGTAACACGTGTCAATGTCTGTCGAATAGCAAAATACTGAAGTGTACAAGCCGTAACTGTAAATCACCAGAAGCTTTAACGGTTGATTTGATACCAGTTAAGCCGAAACGTCAAGATCACTGTCCTATAGGTCTGTCTTATGAATTAGACTGCAATGTATGCTTCTGTCTGGATAATGGAAATGCTATTTGTACTACAAACGATTGCGAAGACAAATATGAAGACCTTTATTAGTAATTTTGTGTTGGTAGACTGTCAACATGATTTAAACGAGCTTATTCCATCTTTTCATAGATTATACAGATATAGTCTCTTTTTTAGATTCTTTATTAACTTAGCTTCAAGAACTCTGTGAAATTGATGCAAATAATATTAGATTTAATTAATAAAAGTACTCCTTGAAAGTCCTATGTAACAGTAAGGTCAAATTGTATTTTATATACTGAACATAGGCCTCCCCCATAGATAACTCCATAAAGGGGATATTTGCCACAGTTGCCACGCACGGCTTAGCATTTTTTATTTTTATCGTTATAAAGAAGACGCTGCTGTGTAAAGCTTACGACTCCCACGGGATGATGTGGGGATATTCTTACACCGCCATTATGGTTTATTTACTACTGTAATGATAAAATTTATAACAAGGATCCTTATTTTCTTAGTGGTAGAGTTTCAACTCGGCCAAGGGATCTATCTGAAACTATCGGTGTCGCCTTCTTGACTACTCGTATTTCTGTAGCTAAGCATTAGATTAGCCGTTTTTGCAAGTTTTAGAGTTTTGTTTTGTGATAGGCAAATTATTATATTTAGTATCAGGAATAAATGTATTATATTTTAGATATCGTATCCATTTAATACACGATACAATTAATTTTTTTTAGTAAAATAAATATACCGAACTAAGTTCGATTAGCAGACCAAATTTTATTTTAAATAAGTACTAATAGTCCTTTTTTTCTATGATTTTTGAATGGAATCTACCCGATCGTTTGTTTTTCATGACATTAATTTGTGAGTTTTTTTAAATCGATTCTCTCGATCTCGACTTATGCGGCGCGACGTCCGCGCGTAATAACTTAATACTTGTTGATCGAAGCTTAATATGCTTGGAACACCTGGCCTTAAAGGGGAATGAAGTCCAGGCATATTTTCGTCTTGTTCTCAGGGACTTCTCTATTTAAAATTACTTACAATTATCTTTAAACTGTATTACCTTATTACTATCAGGAGAATTGCTTGCTTGTGTGTCAATGTAATATAACAAAAAATGTCCCTTCAGTATTTGGGGTGAACGCGGACTTTGTTTACAAATGATCCTTAGATGAAAAAGAAATTGGAAACATCAAACCTTAAAACTATTTATATGCTTATGCTATATTATGGGTCGACTCGGGACGGACCACGCTTTCACAGAATACCAGCGTCAAATAGCAGCTTGATGCTGCTGTGTTTCGTATGGTGAGTATAGCCAACCGGAGACCCTTTTTACTGGAAAAGAGGAATTCCATCTTAGTCCTCAAGACTGACAACCCATCTTGATTTTGATTCGCAATCGAGGATAGATGTAGATGTCTATGGGCCACAGCAACCACTTACCATCAGGTAGACTGTGTGCTCGTTTGTCACCTTTTTCCTATTGTTACGCCACACCGCCACAGCCAATCACAGCGTACCGTTTAAGCCAGCCAATCGTAGCTAAGCCAAGCCAAAGCCACCACTCTAATTACCGGATGCCTCTGGTAGGGGGTCCAGCTATATAGTGCCTTACAACCTAATTTGTGGGAGTTCTTATAAGACCGCTCTTTGTAAGACGAAACGCTGTTAGAAATATTAAAATTAAATAAAATTGGTGTGTTTATAGTTTTCTACCTTTTTTTTATTTTACTTACTGTTACACTATAAAAAAATTTAACACGAATTTAGAAGCACAAGTCATCTTGTGATCAAAACGAAGAAAAAATTACACGTGGCCGGCCTGGCCTCCGCCATAGATTGCCTCGTAGGGATTTTCCATATTTGCCACGCTTGGCTTGGTATGGGTTGGTAACCGCAGTTTCGGAAGATGTTGCAGTCCATATCCTGTTTTATTCCCCCTCGGTTGCCCCCTACGATACCCGCGGGATATGGGGTAGTGGATATTCCAACACCGCTACTACATGGTAACTATCTACTGGACACTATTATTCACCAATTCAGCGGTCCACAAATGGACTTTATCGCGATAGCGGACTACTGTGAAAGTACTGTTTTATTTTTGGGGATATAAGGGAATAATAACAAATGAAATACCAAAACTTGTTAATCACATTTTAATTTGAATATGTAATTATGGTTTTCTTATACATTAGTTAAAACAACTATAACAATGCAACAATAAATTACAATAACTAAAAGACATTAATGTACCTTAAAATTTTACAAAAATATTTTAAAAATATTAAAATAAAAATTTGTGCTTCTATCGTGCGTATTGAAGCAAACATGTTAGGCCACAATTTTTTTGATAGCTCCTTGTATAATTACATTGATTTTTTTATTCTATATTTGAAGAACACATTCCGAACCATCACTTAGTATAAAATAGAGAATATTTCATCACGCTTTTCTTTATAACTATAAATCTAAGATTTATGATTTTAAAATTTTAAATACAATTCATTAATAAAGAGTTACAGCTTACAGCGCTAAAGGCCGCGGGTTCAAATCCCGCACGGAATAAGTATTTGTATGGCCTACAAGTAAGTGTTCCTTTTGTGGATGTCTGTGCTTGTACAATTTATGTTTATAAGATGTCTCCACGATACAGGAGAAAATCTTAGTGTGGAGGAAACGTCTTAATATAAAAAGAGATGAAAGTCTAAAGATTTCAAATTTATAACGTCTTGAAATAGTGTTCTAACTAATTAACTATGCTAATGAATTTTTCTGTTTCCTTTTCTTTAAAGATATAATTAAAATGTACCTATGAAAAAAATTCTCGATAACGACTGGTTTATCTGATGAAGTAATACAATATAATAAACAATATATAATTTTCTTTATGTATATATGAATTATAAATTTGTTATGAATGTCTTTTATAGTGATTTTTTTTATTCTTAAGTTCTAATATCGTAAGTTAAGCAATAAACTTTGTATCAATAAGTATCAAGTTTAATTTTTTTTTTAATTTTAGCACCAGCACGTCTATTTAGCGGTGAAAGCAATCGCGAACATTATCATTGGAATTTTTTTTCTAATAGTTATAAATTTATTAACTGTAACAGAAATTCGATAGTTCATTATGTGCTTGTAGCTTGAGCATACAGCGATCCTTACAATTTAATTATTATTGGGGAAATACGTACAAAATGACATACAGTTTGGTTTTTGAATCATGATGATGTACACCAGTAATCTTTGGTTTTATACCTATGAATTCTAATAGATATTTAAAGGACAAACTAACTGAATTTTTTTTAAATTAAAGTTTAACTGAGTTCAACGAAAATCCATTTTGTTCATAGCATATGCACAAAATGACATACACTACAAAATTAAAAACATTAACGACAAGGCTCGCAAATAAATCGCTTTGTTCGTTTAGACTTTAGAGACATCCGCGCAAGAAACGTGGGTCCACTGCGAAACACCGCAACCAGTCTTCTCCTGGTCTTGATCGGAAAAAAAGATCGTTGCAATATATGCAGGATAAAATAAGGTCTTGACTAGTGTTTGATGTTGAATTATCACCTTGTTCAGTAGAGTGGGTTGTTTGAACTGTGTCGTTTTTGTAAGGTAGTTGTGTTTTATCTCTAAAGAAATTAACAGCTTTCAATAAAGGCATGCTAGTGCACAATTAACTCATTGAGTTCTTATAGACAAAACGACATACCTATGTCATTTTGTCAGTTACCTATGTATATCATTTTGTCCTTATAGCGTTATAAAAAATCAAAATTCAACAATAAATTCAAAATTAATATTATTTACGGAAAAAGTTATTCAAATGCAACAATAAGTACATAAGGGGTGTAATAAATGTACAAGCAAGGTAAACTATAAAAAATATAATATTAATATAAAAAACTCCCTGCCATAAGAAAAAATTCATAACCTACCAATTTTTGTCGTCGGCTATGACACCCGAACGAAAGACAAGCGCGAGTTCACGTTTTGACAGTTGAAATATGATACCTGTGTCATTTTGTCCGTGTATGTCATTTTGTACGTACTTCCCCTACCTAATTTATAAGAGATGTAGAAGATTTGGTTAAGTACATCTTTCTATTAAATAATAAACTATAAATCACAAGGAGTCTTGAGTTGTTAGACATTAATAATCAACTGTGATGTAAAAAAGGGAACACTATATACAATGACAGTAAATCTTTTGGCTTTAAAAATGGTAATCATTATTTTACGGGGGCTTTACTGAGTTTAAATTTTGGAAAGGTTCTTTAACACCTAACTGTCATACTTATGACTTATGTCTAAATAAAATAAAATAATGTTTCTTTATTTTGTAACGAAGTTGAAGAAAGAAATACGGAGCATTGCGAACATTTCAAGTGATGTAAAAATCACTCTTCAAGACTTTTCAATATGGCTTTAGGTAGGTACAAGTCTGTGTGTCTAGCAATGAACTTTGACGGGCTCACAAAGAAAAAAAGTTGAGAAGAGTGCTTTGTCTATCTTTATTTGGTGGTCTGAGAGATTTATAAATTTTTTCAGACTGTGGACATTTACGTACAGTGATGCCGAAACTATGCTAAACTTCTTGACGCACACATGCACATGCATACATATTTCTTATTTCTTTCTTTGTCACTGCTAGTACATCTAGTATTACTGCTAGTACGTACACTTATGCATCTAAAATTATGTTTTGGTTGCAAACGATTTAAGATGAATATGTGTAGTACGGTTATTGCATCACCTGAAAAGTCGTCTTTCTTTTTTCGTTAGTTTGAGACAAACGCTTTGTAAGAAAAAAAGAAAAACTAAAACTTATAAAAAGTTGTAAAAGTAAAGAGAAATATCTGATCTGCTCGTAAGCTGCTGGTCAGGGATCCTTCAAAAAAAGAAGAATTAACCTAATACACATTTTTTTAATCATGTCTTAGCGAAGAAATGCGAAAGGCAATTTACCTATAAAACCAGGTTATCATAAGATAGAAGCACGTGTTTTTAACATTATCATACACAAACAATAATATGGCCATTGTTTTTGGTTTCTGCCATAATCAAACCTATTAAAATCCATCTTAGCCTTAAGTATATTTATGCTATTTTAAAAAGACATTTTTAATCAGATCAAAGTACTAGGCTGTAAGAAGTTAGGAGAAGGTATCGTTGACTTGCCTACAGCAACGTATGAAGGTGGCTCTTCTTGACAGCTCCCTAAGTCTGGCTGCACCAACGTAGGTACAGGCGGATCGTAGGCCGCCTAGAATATCCTTTACTGTTGCACTTACATCTCCTCTGTATTCTACCTCCACTGTTTTACCTGAAATACGAAAGTTATTTTAATCTATAATTAAAATCCAAGCTACATCATAATGCGTAACAATTAACAAAAGAACATGGCACCCTTTTTTTAAAGAATACTAGCTATTAGTTAACACTCCTAAAACTCCAGTAACCACTCTTACATAGTTAAAATGCTTGTCGAATGGTGGATTCGAATCCACGACTTTTTAGTTTTGTAGTCGGCACCCGTAATCAAAAGGCTGTGTGTGTGTGTGTGTGTGTGTGTGTGTGTGTGTGTGTGTGTGTGTGTGTGTGTGCGTGTGCGTGTGCGTGCGTGCGTGCGTGCGTGCGAGCGTGCGTGCATGCGTGCGTGCGTGCGAGCGTGCGTGCGTGCGTGCGTGCGTGCGTGCGTGTGTGTGTGTGTGTGTGTGTGTGTGTGTGTGTGTGTGTGTGTGTGTGTGTGCGCGTGACCCATAAACATCTACATCTATCCTCAATTACGAATCAAAATGCAGATGCGTCGTTACCCGTGAGGACTAAGAATACCTCGTTTCCTGTAAAAACGGTCTCCGGTTCTCTAAGTTTATAATAATTTATTAAAAAAAAAGTTTTAAATAAAGCAAAGAAGTTTAGCTTTAGCTTCTTTGTTAAATAAAGATTAAACCCACAAATACCGAAACTGGAAACAACTACTTGTAGGCCTATATTATTTGACGATCCTTAAAATCTCCAAGCAGTGAAGCTTATTACGGCTTCGTGGCGCAGTGGCTTAGCAATGAGTTACAGCGCTAAGGGCCGCGGGTTCGAATCCCGCACGAACAACCAACCAACCAACAGTGGTAGAGCCACGCGGCAGCTTTGCTGTTGCACGTATGGGCCGGCTCAAACCGGGGTGGTACCACGACCTCACAGAATACCGGCGTGAAGTGGAAGCTCTGCTTCCGCGTTTCGTCTGGTGAGTGCAGGTGGCCGGAGGCCCAAATCCCCCCCCCCCCATCAACATGGTAGCGGAATTAAATAATAATAGACTACCCCAGGAGGGTACCAGCACCCCTGGAGAATCCATCGCTGAGCATCCACGACCATGTTTCTCCACTTCTGAACGTGGGTGCTCAGGCTGCCCCGCGTATTCTGGGGGGGGGGGGCAAAATTCCGCTCAAGACTACAACTGCTCGGGGCAAACGGAGCAACAAGACCAAAGCGACCCCTGCCACGCTGTCCGTGAATTTCTGCAATATCAGGGGACTTCACTCTAACCTAAACGCCGTTCACTACCATCTCGAGACGGCGAGGCCGGCTCTGCTCTTTCTGACCGAGACGCAGGTGTCCTCTCCGGCTGATGTCTCGTATCTCTCCTATCCGGGGTTTTGGGAGTTTGCGTTTACGTCAGAGAGGACATCTGTTCTTGACGCCTCGGCAGACTTGAAGGTTCGGACCTGTCCATCCTTTGGCTACGCGTAGACAGCGACGACCATCCACGCGTCTACGGGTGCCTCTATAGGTCCCATAGCGGTAATGCCCAAACAGACCGACTCTTCGACCACGTCCAAATGGCTGCAGATTCGTTGCTACAGCAGATTCCCTCCGCAGAGATCGTGATCCTCGGCGACTTTAACACCCATCACGCCGAATGGCTTGGTTCACGTTTAATCGATCATGCGGGGAGATCTGTTCATGATTTTGCCTTGGCATGTGGTCTGACACAACTGGTTACTTCGCCTACGCGGATTCCAGATGTGGAGGATCATGCACCTTCCCTGTTGGACCTTCTCCTGACCTCTCACCCGGACGAATATCAGATTTCCGTCGACGCCCCTTTAGGCTCCTCGGACCATTGTCTGGTCCGGAGTGTTGTGCCACTCACGCTGAAATCGCGGTTGCATTCTGCAGGCTGCCGCCGTGTTTGGCACTATAGGTCAGCCGATTGGGATGGGATGCGGTCTTTCTTTGCATCCTACCCTTGGGGGCGAGTTTGCTTCTCGCCGGATGATCCCAACGTTGTTGCGGATTCTGTTACTGATGTGGTACTTCAGGGTATGGAACTTTTTATTCCTTCCTCTGTGGTGCCCATTGGAGGCAAATCTCAGCCATGGTTTGGTCGCTCCTGTAAAATAGCATCATGCTATAAGCAGGAGTGCTACCAAGCCTGGGTTGATGCATCAGCGTCCCGGGATGTAAACACCAGCGCTCTAAAAAAGAAGTATAATTCCGCCTCTAGGTCCTTCAAAAGAGTCATTGCCAAGGCAAAGTCAGAGCACATAGGCAGAATTGGCGAGAAACTAGTTCGCCTTCCTTCTGGAACCCGTGCATTCTAGTCTCTCGCCAAGGCTGTCCAGGGGAATTTCTGTCAGCCATCTCTTCCATCTCTGCACAGGGAGGACGACTCACTGGCCCATACTGCAAAGGAGAAAGCCGATCTTCTAGGCTCTTTCTTTGCGTCTAACTCGACTCTCGATGACGGGGGGAGTACGCCGCCGACCATCCCGCGGTGTGAGTGCTCCATGCCGGAAGTGCAGTTCACACAGCGCTCGGTTCGCAAAGCACTCCTCTCCCTGGACATCCACAAGTCAAGTGGGCCTGACGGAATCCCCCCAATTGTGCTGAGGACGTGTGCTCCAGAGTTGGCACCGGTTTTAACGCGTCTTTTCCGGTACTCCTACTCCCTAGGCGTAGTCCCAAAATCATGGAAGACGGCTTTCGTCCACCCGATCCCTAAAAAAGGCGACCGCTCAGACCCGTCCAACTACCGGCCAATCGCCATCACCTCCTTGTTCTCCAAAACAATGGAGTCCATTGTAAACTGCCAGCTCATGAGGTACCTTGAGCATCACCAGCTGATTAGTGACCGCCAATACGGTTTTCGCCGTGGTCGGTCAGCTGGTGATCTTCTGGTCTACCTCACTCACAGATGGGCGGAGGCAGTAGAGTTCAAGGGGGAGGCATTGGCCGTTAGTTTGGACATTGCGAAGGCCTTCGATCGGGTTTGGCACAAAGCGCTTCTTTCGAAGCTCCCTTCGTATGGGCTTCCCGAGAAATTGTGCGATTGGATCACCAGCTTTCTTGCAGATCGGAGCATCAAGGTCGTTGTAGACGGTGCAAGCTCCGATTGCAAGCCTATTAATGCTGGTGTTCCACAGGGCTGCGTGCTATCGCCAACGCTGTTTCTTCTGCATATCAATGATATGTTGGATACCCGTAACATTCATTGCTATGCAGATGACAGCACTGGTGATGCTCTTTACACCGGCCGAGCCAATATTTCTCGGGAAAACGTCTTGTGTGAACTTGTGTCTGAAGTCTAGTCTTTGCTGAACAGAGTCTCGGATTGGGGACGACTAAATCTAGTCCAGTTTAACCCCCAGAAGACACAAGTTTGCGCGTTAACCGCTAAAAAGAACCCCTTTGTCGTATCCCCTCAGTTTCAAGGCACTCCCCTTGTTGCCTCAGCCAGTATCGGAATCCTCGGCGTCGACATATCGAGTGACGTGCAGTTTCGTGGTCACTTGGAAGGGAAGGCCAAATTGGCCTCTAAAAAGCTTGGCGTGCTCAGCAGAGCGGGACAGTATTTCATGCCGGCACACCGCCTGCAACTTTACAAGGCGCAGGTTCGGCCACACATGGAATACTGTTCCCATCTCTGGGCTGGGGCTCCCCAGTACCAGCTCCTTCCACTTGACCGCATCCAGCGCAGAGCGGCTCGAATCGTCGACGACCGAGTGCTTTCCGATCGGCTCGATTCACTGGCGCTGCGAAGAGATGTTGCATCTCTTTGCGTATTTTATCGCATCTATCACGGGGAGTGCTCTGAGGAATTGTTCGGATTAATCCCAGCCGCCAAATTTCGTGAACGCACTACACGGCAAACGTCTCGATACCATCCACACCATCTGGATGCTTGGCGGTCCACCACTGTACGTTTCAC
The DNA here is from genome assembly GCA_036936625.1 of Parnassius smintheus behrii. Taxonomy (NCBI): domain Eukaryota; kingdom Metazoa; phylum Arthropoda; class Insecta; order Lepidoptera; family Papilionidae; genus Parnassius; species Parnassius smintheus. The sequence goes on along the minus strand of JAUPFT010000028.1, from coordinate 15,856,729 downwards.
AAGGAGTTTTCTTCCACGTACAACCTCTCTGTGGAATAGTTTACCACCGGCGATTTTTCCGGACCGATACGACCTGGGGACCTTCAAGAAAAGAGCTTACTCCTTTCTAAAGGGCCGGCAACGCACCCGCAATTCTCCTGGTGTTGCGGTTGATCATGGGCGGCGGTAGTCACTTATCATCAGGTGAGCCGCATGCTCGTTTGCCCCCTCTTCTATAAAAAAAAAAACAAGTATTTGTATGGCCTACAAGAAATTGTTCCGGATCTGGATGTTTGTCCTTGTGAACTTTATTTTTGTAAACTGCCCCCACGATACAGGAGAAAATCCTAGTATGGAGGTAACGTTTTTAAAACAAAAGAGAAAAAAAGAAGTTGAAATGGTCCTCTCCCTTTGTGGGGAGAACTCACCTTAATCGCCACACTCCACATACGGTATGTTTATCGCAGTGATAGAAGTCTCGAAACTTTGATGCAGCTTCCTATTTTTGGTCTTGGTATTTTACGTCTGGCTTAAACGATAAGGTTTTACTGCCATCTATAGAAGACCATAAAATCTTTCTGCTATCTCCGAAATAAGTCGATAATTTTTTGTTTCAAGTGCAGAGAACCGGAGACACATTTTACTGGAAACGCAGCAATCCATTTTGAATCGTAATTGTAAATAAAAGTTTCAAAAAATCGCTTTAGTCCTCACTTCATGCCTTCCTGTCTTTTAGACGACAATATTGTGTATTTTTTTAATTCATATTTGTTTTGCGAATTCGAATAATTTTTTTAAGGAATTTACTTTTTCACATGTTTCTAAGAATTATGTCTCAAATTAATAATAGTATCATAGCTACATCCTCGTCGCGAACCATTCGTAGTACATGTATTTAAAGCTTAGTAGGAGTGGTAAAGGACTATTAGTAGTGTTGACTGCCTCATTCATCTAGTGATCTTTAGTGCGACTACTGTTCATGACGTCCCGGGTTTTGAATCTATGGTCAGGTCGATAGATGTAGATGTCTATGGGCCACAGCAACCACTTACCATCAGGTGGACTGTGTGCTCGTTTGTCACCCTTTTCTTATTAAACAATAGGGCATCCTACTCAAATGCTAAGTCCTACGTCGCTTACCTTCCGAGGAGCGATAGTCGGCCACGCCACCTAAATGCTTCTGCATTGCCGTGGAGGATGACATGCCGTAGAACAGCTTCACGCGTCTCCCGTCGGGCTTGCTGACCACCTCGCCCCCGCACTGGTCGTGTCCGGCGAACATGCCGCCCGCCATTACGAAGTCAGCGCCGGCGCCGAACGCTTTCGCCACGTCGCCCGGGCACGTACAACCGCCGTCCTGGCGAAAAGGCGAAAGTACGTACTGTATGTAGTAATCTATAATGAAAAAAAATTCTTTTCTAATAAGTTTTTACGAGGTAGAGTCATGCCTCACCTATATTAGTAGTATAGTTGTAGTACGGGTTGACTTGATCAAGGAAGGGCCATGCTCTCGCAGAATACCAGCTTAAAATAGCAGCTTAATGTTGTTTTGTATGGTAAGTGTAGAGAACTGAAGACTCGTTTTAGCCCTCACAAGTGACACCGCATCTGCATTTTGATTCGGTATCGTGGATATATGTAGATGTCTATAGGTCACAGCAGCTACCTACCATCTGGAGGACTGCTCGTTTGTCACCCTTATCATATCATATAAAAATTAAATTCTAGCAGGATCGTACTTCAATTATAATGTTATCTTTAGCCTTACATTACTAAAATATTTTTTTATTTAAATAGCTCACTGCGGTATATGCCCATCGCTTGCCTGGCTTTTAGGAATTTAGTCGCTATGAATTTTTTTCGTATGATATGATAGACCACAACTCCTCGCGAAAGGAAATCCATTCCTAATGATGATGATACGTGAGGCTATTACTAAATTTAAAACTAAACCCAAGCATACTACTGCAGGACTTCTAGATTATTAACTTATTCCGCTTAGATTGTATCAAAAATTAATAATTAAAAGCTTACGTCAGGTTACATTTGCAAATACAGTTTTGGAACCGCAGAAAAATCCACGGAAGCAGCTTATGAAAATCGATGATTATGACCGTAATGGTGATGTTAAATTAAGTAGACTTACAGAAATGATGTGTCCCTTAAGTCCGTGCGCTGCGTCGGCACATTCGATGACGGCGGATAGCTGCGGATATCCCACGCCCGTCTTTATACGTGTCGTACATACGGAGCCCGGTCCTATGCCCACCTGAAACGACCAACGACCAAGAGATCATTTTTACGTGGTATGAATGCATACATCGTATTGCATTTACATGCTGCAGTTATATTGGTAGTATAGTTGTAGCACGAATGGGTCGGCTCGACCGGGGAAGGACCACGCTCTCACAGAATACCAGCGTAATATAGCAGCTTAATGTTGCTGTGTTTCGTATGGTGAGTGTAGAGAACCGGAAACCCTTTTTACTGGAAATGAGGCATTCGATCTTAGTCCTCACGGGTGACAACGCATCTGCATTTTGATTTGTAATCGAGGATAGATGTAGATGTCTATGGGTCACAGCAACCACTTACCATCAGGTGAACTGTGTGCTCGTTTGTTACCCTATCCTATAAAATAAAAAAATAAAAAATATCATATGGTGTTGGTGTTTGATAGCTCGGTAGCAAATCGATAAATTCGAATTTTTAGAGCTTTTCTATCTTGTATAACTTTTAAACACTTTGACTGTACATTAAGACGGATTCAAATATGGTCGCTGAACGTTGCCAGTCAACAGGCGCCAGTTACAGTGACTTGGATTTTAAAAAACACATTTTTTAAATGTCGACTATATACGCCCGCTTACAGCCGTGTTATGTAGTCTACTCTATTTCACACAAACACAGAGTATAGACGTATTCGGCAGGTACTTAAAGTTACAGCTTACACACGTCTCACGGCTACGCACAGATTTCTGAGAGGGTTGTAGGGCAAGGAATAGTCCGCCGCGCTGCCCCAATGCGTGTTAGCGAACTTCACATGTCTTCGAAAAAAAATTTTTCCTACTTCTCAGACATGCAGGTTTCCTCACGATGTTTTCCTTCACCGCCGTGCACGTGATAAAACAGCACTTAAAATTGCAATTATCTATTTCATTGGTGCCGACGTGGATCGAAGACGGATTGCTCGTGTAATGTGAAAATTACAGCGAGCGCTAACCATCTGAGCTACCAGAGCTCTATTCGGCAGTTGCTAAGTTATTTTATTATTAAGAAATATTTTTTAATTTAAAGTTTGGTCACTTATTAATATTACAAACGCACCTTTATTATGTCGGCGCCGGAAAGAATAAGCTCTTCGACCATTTCGCCTGTTACAACGTTGCCAGCCTGAAAAAAAAAATAATTTGCGATAAAAACCTCCTACCTCTTCCACATAGTTTATCGGTTAGATTATGCACGTTAGCCTATCTCCTCAGCTCTGATAGAGTAGGACGAGAGAGTTCTTAGAGCGCCGGTGTTACTTTCTGCGACATCACCTGCTCGCAATAAGTGCATGAGAAGAGAGGTTGCGGAGAGAGAGCGGGAAAGAGCATCACAAAAAGCGAAGCGATGAACACCGTGAGGTTTAGCCGTTAGGAGTATTTTTTATTGTTTTAAGCCAGCGCTTAGCCACAATTCCACCTGATGGTAACTAGCGATGTAGCCTAAGATGGTGGATCGCAATGACTTAATAAAAGCCTATTCACTCTTGCCTTGAAGCCACCCCCACTGTAATCGGATAGAAAGATAGATGCTGGCAACTTATTCTTATTTGTTCCACTCCTTTGCCGTACGCATGATGAACGACGTAGCAAACCGTTTAATTCGAATGCGTGGTAAGTCAACAACGAAAGGGTGGAGACCACGTGGAGACTGGCCGAACGTCTGGTTGTACGAGGGTGGAAGGAAGAGGGAGGAATTAAATTATGTAATTCCTGCGCACACTCTCAAAAATGCACCCTGTAGAAAACCGAAAGGCTGGCCACTTTGCACCAGTGTTCGAGGCTAGTAAGATTGGTTTTAACGAAATTCGGGTCACCAATAAGCCTCTTAGCACGCCTGTCCATTTTTTTGCAAGGATTTCACCTTTGCAAAGACTCCTAGCTTCCCTGCCGGTGCTTTGGCCTTGGACTCAATGAACCGCCCGAAATTCAGATTTTAGGATATCTCAACGCCCAACAACTGGAAGCGGTCGGTGTATTCTCGTGATAAATTTCGGAAAAAAGGAGCCAAGGTGAGCTAGCTCTTTTTTTCAGTGAAGAGACACGCTTGCATTTTGGAGGCGTTGAATTTCACAAGATTAGCATTTCACAAGATTAGTGTGAAATTCACACGGTCTACTATACTTTGGCAAAACTTGTTTATCGCCCCAGTCGTAGTCGGGTATCCATGAGAATTTCCCTACGTACAAGAAAAGGTCAGCCTTATATCCACTGCTGACACAAACTATTCAGCATTAGGTTGACTTGTAAGACAACCGTTGGCAACCGTAGTTTTTTCTTTTCAAATCATATTAAGCTTTAATATTTTATTTTTTCAAAAAATAACTAAAACCTAATTTAATTTTATGTAGTCGACATTAACTTGTCTTAGTAATAAGTTAATTTTGTCGAAATATACTCACAATGATAGTATGTGTCGGGTAGCCGGCGCGCACTCTTCGTACGTACTCTACAAAGTGCTGTGAATATCCGTTGGCGACATCCAAACAGACGAATTTCAGTTCCTTCACGTTGTTCAGGATCTCTGATAGTCGTTCGTAGTCCGCTTCAGCTGTTCCTGAACTGGCAGCTGTAATTTTATATATTTACTTATTTATACTTTCATGCACAAAGTTGTGGCATTCTCTCCCAGTCTAATATTAGGCTAAACAGAGATATAAATATAAAAGGCGGTGCAGTAATAATCAATATATATATATATATATATATATATATATATATATATATATATATATATATATATATATATATATATATATATATATATATATATATTTAACAAATAGTGGACAGAGAGGACAGGGATGTGTTATTGCAAACGCTGAAATCATTTAGGTTGAGCGCTGCTTTAATACAGGCATTAAAATAATTTAATATATAATAAAATATATTTAATATCTAATGTAAAGTATATTTAATATCATTATATAGGATGCTAGTTGCTAATAACGTGTGTTTTAGTGTTAACCATAGTAATCTAATAAACAAAAATTAATGTTTGTTTGTTCGTATTTTATACGCTACCATACCGTGCATTAATTGCGGTAAAACTTTGCTAACTTATTGCTAGCACTTGCGCAAAGATTTTAGGCATAGTACAATTAGTAACACAACGTGGCGCGCGTTTATTAATTTATATTAACTTATTTGAGAGATATACATCATTCAATTTCAATAAATGTATTATCATTTCTAATTGAACAATATAACTCTTACAAATTTAAACTTATTGCCAAAATTATTCCTTTGCGACAGCAATGCTTCAACTAGTATGCAATAGACATTATGTTTAGTTGATAACTTTTATTTATTGTCATGATTTCTTAGTACCTAGGCGACCAAATTACGCTCGGCGTTGGAAAAAAATATCTCAGAGTTTAAATCTAATCTGGATAAATTTGGAAAGTAAATAGAATAGAATAGAATAAATTTATTTGCAACTATAGATAAAATTTGGCACGAAAAATATTATCTCGAAAACAAAACTTTGTATAAATAATTAGAACAGTTATCTATAAACCAATTACACAATTAATAATACAAAACTTGATCGTTTAATATATTTACATTTGTTTTGTTATATTAACAAAATAAAGTTTTAATTATTGATTTAACTTAACATTAGAAACAGAAACTTTTTTATTCAGTATAGATTATAAATAATGCTTATAGAAAGTTACTCTTTTGTTTAATTACCACTGGTTTGGGAGAATCTCGGAAGAACCAGCATAAAAACATACCCAGCGGGGCTTTTTTTAAAATAACATCTTACAATCATGTTTGTTACACAATTAATCAACACAAAACAAATTAATTTACTTTTTATACAATCACTCTAATATTCAGTCGATTTCAAATACTGGGTATTGATAGATTCAGGTGGCACACAGATTACCTGTGAGTGTGAGGTGGTATTACTTAGATGAAAACGCTGGACAGTACCGTATTTACCATAAGGGCACACGGGGCCTGTGCCCAAGGCCCCGATCGTCACGTGACGAAAGGAGTCGGCCTTATTCGCTTACGCTGGGTATGTTCCGAAATACAACGCAGTACACTGGCCAATGCAAATGACGTCATTAATTGACAGCGTATTCCACCATATTCGATACAACGAGTCACCAATATAGCGTCGATTTATGACGTCATTTACAATGGCCAGTGTACTAGGTTGTATTTCGGAACATACCCGCTATACAATCTTTTTCCTATTTTAGGAAAATATAACCCGACAAAAATTTTATAGAGTAAATGAGAGCGTTGTTAGTGACATTCTGGTTTCTGTATATATTACTCTACTCTATGCATTCTGGCAACCTGAGCAGTGACAAGCTACATGTTGCCAAGTTAGCTAGAAAAAGTGCCATTGACAGAGATTAGTTTCCTAGGTATATACATAGACTTAGAATATAAAATTAAAGTATGTATATAAACGTTATTGTCGGGCTGTATGGTCACCTTACTTATAGCCTGGACTTTTTTTTTGTCGGCAATCTACGTATTTACAATCTATATGATAAAAATATAATTTCGTACTGTTTAATAAAAATAACACTTCAAAAGATTGAATGGCAAATGATTTATTTAATATCTACTTATCATAATTTTCAACCACAAAAATATTAGATTTTATAAAAAATAATTGTTACGATCCTTACTTTTAGACAAGTGTAGCCTAAATTTTAATGAAATAAATAAAAACAATATGTACACATATTGATTTCTTTTTTTGAAAGAAAGTTTTGGAAAGAAACATTAAAGTTCACATTTTCCTTAGAAATTATCGTCCCCGCTATGTATATATATATATATATATATATATATATATATATATATATATATATATATATATATATATATATACGAGTAGACGTCAGTGTACCTCATTGTAAAGTGGCGCCGCCCTGGTGGCCCTGGATGCTCTCATTAACGACACATTCGATTTTTACCAATTAACTATAATAAATATTAGATCATAGTAGAAAAATGTTTTATATTCATAGTAAAAAAATCAGGGCCCCAAATTTTGGTGTGCACAAGGGCCCCGGTATGGCCTAAGATGACGTTAACACTGGGTATCGCGCTGGTTATAAAACAAGTTACTTATAAAAGTAAAATTTTATTTACAATAAAAATTATTTATAATGAATAAAAATATAATTATTCAATACAGATTATATTGAATAAAGAATATTCTATTCTATTTTATTTTATAGCATAGCATATACAAAAGAATTAATGTAACATCCGATTAAAATTAGTGAGACACTCCATCAAGAGATGGCGCCACATGTCAGTTATATCACAATAGCGTTTTATAGGTTTAAAATAATGATGTCCATGCACGCAAGTAGTTGGGTTATCATCACGTAAAGGAACACTATTTTTCTTCCTTAAAATTTTTGAAGAGCTCGTGGCATTTCTTGCTGCGAGCTATACAAAATACAATTAATGCACCCTGAGATAGACGTGGGTCGTTGCGTCATTTTCGAGAAACGTAACGAAACCAGTGACTTGATCGGCATCACCTGTTTCAAAACTAGTGATTTTTATAACTGGCTGGCTATTTTTATTCGGCTACTGTGATTGTTTGCATAAATATCACCACCAACTATACAGTTACACACGAAACTTCATACTTTATTCAGGTTTAAGACTGACTGCATTAAATGTATTTATGATTGATTTGCGTTTACACTAAGATTTTCATAAAATTATTAATGCAGTCATATTTACAAGTCGTTTTGATTGTATATACAATGATTATTGATATTTACAGTTTATTTACACTTTTTCAACGTTTTCACTATCATTTATTTTTTCACTTTTATTTACACTGTACAATTAATTTGTTTGTTTGGCTATTTATTTACACACAGTTTTTAAGTTTTATAATATTATAAACATTTAAATTTTTTATACACATTTTTTAATTTTATGAATAAACGAGTTCATGACTCCGTCAAAAATGTTTTAAAAATTATTTTAGTTAAATTCAATGTGACTCGCTTCCCGGAATCGCAAACCGTTGAAATCATTTACAAACAGAGATTACTCTATTTTATTGTCTATGACTATAGTCTTACGTATGAAAATTAAACGTACAATAATACTGTTACTTACGATGTTTTGTTTATTGTTGTATGTCACATGATGTGCGACTTGCGCTCGACCGACAGTCGGTCGACTCCCGCAATAATCATGGTTAACAGTAATCATAATCACGCATTTACAAAAATCACTACTTGTAACATGACTCGAAACTAGTGATTCGGTTACATGCCGCGTAGCCAGTTACTGTATCTAGTGACGTGAAATAACGCCCACGTCTACTGAGTTATATTGCCTTGTCGAAGGACCTGAAGCAATTTCGATCCGCGTCTGCTTTGCCTCTCCCGCTCTCAACTCTCAACAACATTTTTATTTGGTAATAATAATTAGTTTATTAGATAGTAGTTACATTATCTTAGAATTATGTATGCCAATATATAGTATTTGATTTATTCACGGCTGAAGTAGGAGATCCAAGGAGACAACCGATTGCAGCATAAAATATGAGACAACAAGGTTTAATTTTATAGGAAATAAGTGTTACAATCTTTTTTTAACGTGAAGCCCAAATTTTAATGTAATAAATCAAAAGAATACAGAAGAATGTATTGAGGTTTTTAAAGAATACTCCCTTTAGTTATTTCCAGTATATAAAATTTTAATAGCGCCATCTACTTAATAGGTAAAGTCATTTTATCGAACAAAAATTGGTTGATTCTCACGATAGTACCTAAAGATTACGTTAGATGGCACAAATACGCTATCGGCTAATTTAATATTTATGTATATTACCATATGAGTTTAAAAATATCATTTTGTACGTTTTATTATGAATTGAATATCATTTCGTACGGTTTATTATAAATTGAAAATAAATAATTATATAATAAATAGTCATTATTTTATGGTGAAAAATTAACAAAGCTTTGTCTTCTCATTATAACTATCTAATTCCTGTCGTAATCTGTTCTTTTATGCATATAACTTAAACAAAATAATTTCGAGGTTTTACATTTGCCAGGCGTCCTTTTTTTAACTTTGTACATAATTTGTACTTTGTTCACGCTTTTCTTTTGTTCATGTATTGTATTATTTGTAAATATCTCAAGCAAACCCAAACGGCTCTTTATAAAACCACCGAAGGTGTGCAATTGCATATGTCATACAATCTATCTAGCGGTAGTATGTTTTCTGTGTCCTTTGTTAAACACGTCCTTGTCAGCACTGAATATGAAACTAAAGAGTGGAGACAGCTCAAGATTGGTGTATTTTTATTAAACTGCTAAAAACAACAAAACCATATCTTGGGCTTGCCCTAGTTTGGAGCCCTAGCTTCGCCACTGAGACAGTGCTGTGTGGCTTCCCCGTGGCTGTTCAACCTATTTATGGACAGTTGTTTGGAAAATTTGAAAGTTGAAGAATGCAGATTACGAATGGGTGAGTTAACCGTCAAATGCCTTTTGTAAGCCGATGATCAAATCATACTTGCGTTCGTCGGCGGCCGAGTTGCAAATGATGGTTACATTAATGAACAGGTCATTAAAAGAAAGGGGAATGAAAGTGAACGCAAGTAAGACGAAAGTGATGGTTTTTGAAAGAGAAGAAAGTAAAACGATATGTGAAATAAGAATAGAAGGAGAGTTAATTGAGCAAGTGGATGAGTTCGTATATTTGGGATGTGTATTCAGCAGGGATGGGAGATATGATAAGGATATTGAACGACGAGTGAATGCAGGAAATAAAATAAATGAGGCTCTACACTCTGTTGTAAAAAGTCAGCATGTGTCAAAGAAGGCACGTATGGCAATTCACAATTCTGTATTAGTCCCTACTTTAACGTATGATAGTGAAAGTTGGGTGTGGCAGAAGAAGCACGAGAGTAGAATAAATGCAGTATGAATACGGTCGCTAAGGAGTATGTTAGGGCTGAATCTGAGTTCCGTTCAAATTAAAAATAAAAAAAAGTTCCGTTCAAAGTTAAAATTTCGGTTATAGTTACAGCCTATATACGTCCCACGGCTGGGCACAGGCCCCCCTCTCATTTCTGAGAGAGTCTTAGGCAAGGAAGTGTCCGCCGCGCTGCCCCAATGCGTGTTGGCGAACTTCACATGTCTTCAAAATATATTTTTTCTTATCCCTCAGACATGCAAATTTCCTCACTTTGTTTTCCTTCACCGCCGAGCACGTTGTAAATCAGCACTTAAAATTGCAATTAACGATTTCATTCGTACCGGTTGGAATCGAACCCGGGTTGCTTGCGTACTGTGAGATTCACAGCGAGCGCTAATCATCTGAGCTACCACGGCGTTTCTTATGCCGTACGCGTAATATTTTTATACATATCCCTTGTTATTGTTTTGGGTGAAAGAAAAAAAGAAACATTTGTTGCAGAAAATGGTAATATTTTTTTTCAATGAAGTGAAATACACGAGTCCAAAATGAAACATACCCATATGCTCCAAGCACTCGGGATGTTCAGCAGCAAAACTCTTCCACTCTTCCACCGTGTAGTACTTGTGGATGCACGTGAACAGGCCATGCTGAAAAATAATTTTAATAAAACTTGATCAATTCAGTTGATGGTGTTCTGTGATACCTATACCTTTTCTGCTTGGTAATCGTACCTGGTAGATACCAACTATGGAGTGTAGAAGCAAGGAGTACTAACTCCCATAGTAGAATAATTGAAAAAGTGGCCATCTGTAAGCAGTAAATAACAGCTCAAAAACTCTCCACAACAGCGCTGGAGTAGCTACTGGGATGAAATGAACTGAGCAGTTGTCGACGGTTTAAGTGTACTGCTAAACTGCTCAGTAGCTCTAAAATCTAAAATAATTTTATTTAGTAAATATAACCTCGAAAAAAGTCGTCTATCCCACTAATATTTTTCGGCACGTTCTTTAAAATTTACCCCATAGCTATAGTGGCGCCACCATTATTTAACGATTTTCTATGGCCACTTTTTAATATGCAGTCTGTACTCTTCTTTGCTTCTACACTCCATAATACCAACTTTCTGCCGTCAAATCGCAGTGCTCACACTGCTGTGTCCCGGTCTGTAGGGTATAGAGAGCCCGTGTAACCACAAGTTGTGATGTATTACATTTTAATCAGCCACGTGACAGCCATTTACCATCTACTCGTGGTAGAGCCACGCTGCAACTTTACTATGGTTGTAGCACGAATGGGTCGGCCCGACCGGGAAAGCTCGCTCTCACAGAATACCAGCGTAAAATGCAGCTTAATATTGCTGTGTTTCGTATGGTGAGTGTAGAGAGAGATCCAGAGATCATTTTTTTTACTGAAAACGAGGCATTCCATCTTAGTCCTGCCTGTCCAGGGTGACAACGCTGGCATTTTGATTCTTAATCGAGGATATATATATATTTCTAGGAGCCACAGCATCCACTTACCGTCAGGCTCGTTTCTCACCCCTATTCTATCAGAAATGGACCGTTAAATCGTATGTCTATAAGTTGCAGAGCCATACTGCAGCTATGATTGTAGCATAAATATTGTTTCGGATTGGCGCGACTGAGAAAGCACCACGCTCCCTGAATACTAACGAAATAGCAGCTTAACGCAGCTGTGTTTCGTATGGTAAGTGTAGAGAACCGATAACCCTTTTTACTATTTGTTTTATAGAAAAAGGGTGACAAAAAAGCACACAGTCCCCCTGATGGTAAGTGGATGCTGTGGCCCATAGACATATACATTTTTTTTAAATCAAACGCAGATGCGTTGTCAGCTCTGACGACTAAGATGGGATGCCTTGTTTCCAGTAAAAAAAAAGGTTCTCTAGATCGCTACACTCACCGTGCGAAATGCCTGCTATTTTACGCTGGTATTGTGAGAGCATGGTCCTGTCCCGGTCGAGCCGACCCATTCGTGCTACAACCATATATTTAAGCGACGGTAGCCTAATGGCAGGGTGCGTACTGCGAACTCAAAAAAAAGGTCGTGGGGTCGAATTCGCCATTCGACTACTGGCGTGAACCACTCGTAACACAAGCAATTTAAGCTTACCACGAGTGGTTAAGGGGAATATTAGTAATGTTTATAGCATTGTTAATAATATTTTTTTTTAAATAATATAGCTGCAGCGTGCCTAATAAGGAGGCATTCCATCTCAGCTCGCAGGAGTAAACGCATATTTATTCTGATTCTTATTCGAGAATAGAATGTATAGATATCTATAAGACACACCATTTTGACGACTCCGTGGCGTAGTGGCTTAGCAATGAGTGGCTGCACTGGGGGTCGCAGGTTCGAATCATGCACGAAACAATTATTTGTATGGCCTACAAATAATTGTTCCGGGTCTGGATGTTTGTCCTTGTGCAATTTATGTTTGTTAACTGCCTTGTTTGATACAGGAGAAAATCTTAGTGTAGGGGTAACGTTTTTTAAAGAAAAGAAAAAGATTCACATATCGTAATTTGGACTGTTTTCGGTTTTGGACTGTAAATGTGAGATTTTCACGTAATTTTAAAAATGTTGAAGAGTATTTTAGTTGGTATAGAGTAGGAAATAAAAAAGCCACTTAAGTTAGTATAGCTCAATTTACACTGCTGCGGAACGGAATGGAAGCGAATTTTTGTAACGAAATTGTGCATAGCATAATGAGTATTATGTTAATTATTTAAGGCGCGAACTATATGAGACAAAAAAGAAGTCGCGCGGCTTCCGGGGAATTTCCCCGTAACTACTGTCGGCGAAGTCTGTGGAATTCGCAGAAAGTGGCGCGAAAGGAATTAATTAGACTAAATTTTCTACAGCCCCAAGCGAACTGTCGTATAACCTGCAGGCGAATTCACGCGTGTCGGGGCGATATTGACATATCCGTTCCATTCCATTCCGCCGCAATGTAAATTGAGCCTAAGGTTAATTAATATTTTACGTAGATGGGAAAGCAGTGCATTCTACGTTCATATCTCTAGTTTTTCATTTTCTGTCAAGTTCTTTACAAAACTTTTCTTTGTAAAAACCATAAAATCTACTTAAACACTAAAATTGCCATGGGTGTTTGTGTGAACTATAAGAAAGAAGAATTATCAAAATTGATTCAACTTTCTGCGAGAAATTCGGGAACATTAATAAAAAAAAAACATATGCGTCGAATAAAGAACCTCTCGGCTTTAGAACTCGGCTAACATTAATTCTGTTACATGTAAAGATTAACCTTGTTTATCAAGCTATGAATGACTTTCATAGTTTGATAAACGCACTTTTAAACATTACCGTTTCGCAGTACTGATAATATTATACCATTTAGTTACAATGTTAAAGAACAATATAATATTTTTTTCTTTAAATAGAGAACAAGGGGTTGGTTGTTCAGGATACCAGTTTATAAGTCCATACATTGTGTATATTTTGTTATGTCATGACAAAATTTACACAATGTATTCATACGTGGTAGAGCCACGCTGTAGCTATATTATGGTCGTAGCACGAATGATTCGGCTCAACCGGGGAAGGACCACGCTCTCACACAATACCAGCGTAAAAGCAGTTTAATGCAGCTGTGTTTCGTATGGTGAGTGTAGAGTACCGGAGACCCGTTTTACTGGAATCGAGGCATTCCATCTTAGTCCACAGGGGTGACAACGCATTTTAAAATGGCGGAAGTAAAAAATAGTTACTAGTCGCTGGGCATGTGTTTCGAAGTTTGATTTTTTCTTCTTCATCCAAATCGTGTGGTTGAACAGGCTAAGGTCTTTTTTAATTACATTTTTTGTGGTGTAATCTAAAGTGAGTCAATTAGAAAATAAACTAGTCTTATACTTCAATGTCATTGTAACGCTAATAATAATAAAACCTGGTTGACCGAGCTTTGCTCGGTATTTTTTTTTAATTCGTGTGTTTTGGAAATTGTATTTAATAAATTACATACTGATGAAATATAAATAATATTTTTTGATCTCAGTGACATAACAGAAAAAACAGAACTGGTTATTTGAATACAAAATCATGAGTGCAATTATTTTAATTTAAATTTTCGTGTTTTAAAAAATACTAAAAAAGGGCTCGAAAAAATAGATTTTCTCAAAAAAAGAAAGGAATTTGAAAAAAAAAATTAAAAAAAGTCGGTCGGTCGGTCTGGGCTCGAACCGGGCTTTTACAATTCTGTGACCGCCCATTATACCAATTAAGCTGTTTATAATCATTGACAATTTGTCAAAATTTACCTTCTTATTCTAACGATATTGTAGCAGTTTTTCATTGCCTAAAAACACGGACAAAAAGATATTTTCTAAAAATAAATCCTAGCTAGATCGATTATTTATCCTCGAAACTCCCTGGACACTAAATTTTATGAAAATTGTTGGAGCCGTTTCCGAGATCCCGATTATATATATATATATATATATACAAGAATAGCTCGTTTAATAGTATAGGATTTGTATCTAGCTAAGAGTATAAGTGACGTGATTTTATGTAGCGAAATTGAGGGAGGGGGCGAGTATGACACAAAAATCTAAATAATAAGACATTTATATTTAGATTTCTGTGGAGTATGACATATCGAGAGTAGAGCACTCCTGAGGCGTGCGTTTAGCGTTTTGAGTACTTTCAGGAAAATGTAAGAACAAATTGTTACTTAAGTATTCTTTATATTAGTAATCATACTGTGGATGACGATGTAGATCTAAAGTAAAAAATTAAATTGGTAAAAGTTGTTAATTTGTGACAACCCTAGCCTCCATGCGCTGTTTACACGTTGTCGGCATAATACTACGAAATTAAAGGTGTCGTTCTACTGTATGTCTTTATTATACTGTGGTGATACTATGTAATGTTAGTCGTGTAAAGATAGAGTAAGGGGATCCACTATCCTATATAGTCCGTGATCGTGAGCCGAAGTAGCTTAGTGGCTAAACGCTAGCTGTAAATTTCACAGTACGTGAGCAACCCTGGTTCGATCAATGAAATTGTTAATTGCAATTTTAAGTGCTGATTTACCACGTGCTCGGCAGTGGAGGAAAGCATCACGAGATAACCTGTATGTCTGAGAAATAAGCAAAAGAAAATATTTCGAAGACATGTAAAGTTCACCGACACGTATTGGGGCAACGCGGCGGACATTTTCTTGCCCTAAAACCCTCTTAGAAAAGAGAGACGGCCTGTGAACAGCAGTAGGGAACGTATATGGACTGTATCTTTAATTTTAGAGAACAAGCACTTGATTCTCCAGCGGAGTACTCAACAGAAAAAATAAGGAAGTAGTCTTTATTTTTCTGTGGAGTGGTGGCATACGGGAATCCAATCAAAAAACAGAGGAAAACTAAACCAGTAGACGGGCGGCAGCATCATCCTGATAACAACGCAACGAGGTATATTTTTGGCCATGGAATGAATGACTGTCAAGTTACTCTACTTTTTTAAAGTAGATGTGCCGCAAAATTGGCCATAATGGTATCGACCATGTTGAAAAATAATTTTAATAAAACTTGATCAATTTAATCGATGGTAAGTTACCTTCTCTGCTTAGAATTCACTCTTCGTAGTTTTTTTAGAGTAAAGGTGACAAACTAGCACACAGTCCACCTGATAGTAAGTGGAAGCTGTGGCCATTAGACATCTACATCTATCCTCGATTACGAATCAAAATGCAGATGCGCTGTCACCGCTGAGGACTAAGATGGGATGCCTTGTTTCCAGTAAAAAGGGTCTCCAGTTCTCTACACTCACCATACGAAACACAGCAGCGTTAAGCTACTATTTTACGCTGGTATTCTGTGACAGCGTGGTCCTTCTCCGGTCGAGCCGACCCATTCGTGCTACAACTATACTACTAATATTTAAAAAAAAGAATATTAACAATGCTATAAACATTACTAATATTCCCCATAACCACTCGCGGTAAGCTTAAATTGCTTGTGTTACAATTGGTCACTACTAATATAACTGCAGTATGGCTCTACTACGTATAAAATTTTAGGGAACTTTAGAGTAGAAACTAAACTGTTCAATACTATGGTACACATCATAAGATGCAAAATGTGTGCAGCCGCTTTTTGCAAATCGGTGAACCTTCTATGCGGTGAACATTCACAAAGAAATATACGCGTCCAAATTAGAACCTCTCGTATTTGGAACTCGGCTAATAATATTTTAGTTACAATGACATGTAAAGATTAACTCTTAACTTGTTTATCAAACCGCGAATTCTAAGAACGCGTTTTTTTAAACGATACTGTTTCGCAGTAGTGATAAATTAAACCGCATTTTGTTACAATGTTAGAGAACAAACTAATTATTTAGATGTCACATTTTGTTTTCAATATTTTACATTGAGCTTATAATTTTCTTCTTTATATAGAGAAGAAGGTCCTGCAGTGGTGTCGAAAGAAAGCCCACTTCCCCATTATATGCCATGTGTGTCGTAAGAGGTGCAGACTTTGAGGGAAACTTAACAAGAAAATGGGCAGTAGCATCTTCCTAATAAAAACGCAGCATATACTCATCAGTTTTTTTTTATAGAAGAGGGGTCAAACGAGCATGCGGCTCATCTGATGTTAAGTGACTACCGCCGCCCATGATCAACCGCAACACCAGGGGAATTGCAGCTGCGTTGCCGGCCCTTTAGAAAGGAGTAAGCTCTTTTCTTCAAGGTCCCTAGGTCGTATCGGTCCGGAAAAATCGCCGGTGGTAAACTATTCCACAGAGAGGTCGTACGCGGAAGAAAACTCCTTTTGAAACGTACAGTGGTGGACCGCCAAGCATCCAGATGGTGTGGATGGTATCGGGACGTTTGCCGCGTAGTGCGTTCACGAAATTTGGCGGCTGGGATTAATCCGAACAATTCATCAGAGCGCTCCCCATGGTATATGAGAAAGAAAATGCAAAGAGATGTAACATCTCTTCGCAGCGCCAGTGAATCGAGCCGATCGGAAAGCATCGGTCGTCGACGATTCGAGCCGCTCTGCGCTAGATGCGGTCAAGTGGAAGGAGCTGGTACTGGGGAGCCTCAGCCCAGAGATGGGAACAGTATTCCATGTGCGGCCGAACAAGTGCCTTGTAAAGTTGCAGGCCGTGTGCCGGTATGAAATACTGTCCCGCTCTGCTGAGCACGCCAAGCTTTTTAGAGGCCAATGGTTTGTTAAGTGAAATAAATCATGCATTTCATTGTTTGAATTAAGTCGATCTATTCTTAAATTATTCTAAGCAGATGTGCCGCGAAATAAGGATGAAAGGGGAACCGTTTTAACTTAAGGGAAATCTGTGTTATCCGAAAGGGAACGTCCGACTGAGGCCTTATTTTAAATACTAAATGCTTACCTGTTGGTAAGTGGATGCTGTTGGCGATTTAGAATCAAAACGCAGATGCGTTGTCACCCCTGAGATTTCAGATCGAACGCCTCGTTTCCAGTAAAAAAGGGTCTCCAAATCTCTACATTCACCATACGAAACAAAGCAATATTTGCCGCCCGGTAGAGCCGACCCTTTCTTGCTACAACCATAATATAGCTACAGCGTGGCTCTACCCACGTATGCAAAATGAAAATTCGTATTATAAACATTGCCAAAAAAGATTTCATGGCTTCCAAGCGATGGCAATGCATGCTGAATGTGTGGTGGCCGTGAAGTATATCCACTACTCTATATCTTCTACCATGAGGTATCATTCGTATCATCACAAGTAAGAAAATGGGCAGCAGAGATTTGCTAATAATAACTTAAAGTAAAAAAATGCGGCTACCTAGCCATCTCATATTGTAAATATCCCTCCTGTGATAATGATGATGATGATGATGATATATTGGGAGCCCTATGTTCAGCATTGGACTGCATATGCTGTAACGGAGAGTTAGATAAGTCTGGCGCAATCTATAGCTGACAATTGACGCAACTCCCCGTCGCTGGTCTGGACAGTTCACATCCTATGTGAACAGGATATCTCTATGAACCGAAAGACATGGTCTATTGGATAGGTTTTTTTATTATGTACCAGCAGCTGTGCAGGTATAGGGAAAGAGACCAGTATCACTGCGACCTAAAAGACCTATTGTGATCGCTGCTATGGCTATATAGTTCACTGTTAAGCCCTACGTCTTCAAAGAATAGAAGTAGTTGCTTAGCCGCGAGCAAATTCACTTCTTCTGGAGTATATAGTTTCCCGAATGAGTGTTATGTTAGCGCATTCAGGATCCGCAATCGGTTAGGATGTGCAGGAGCGTTTCTTCCGCGAGGGAACGGAACCGGCACATTCTTGAGTTGCTCATTACCAGGATGAACATGTGCTTTTTAAGACAACAGCAGTGTCCAGTTAGAGCTTTTACCAGAATGCGCAAAAAGGTAGGTTGCTTCTTACAAAGTTCACGGGAAGTAAACTAGATATTTTTTTTATAAAACTGAAGTCACAAACGAATTTACTTGATGGTAATTGGCTACTGCAGTCTGTGGATAGTCCAGCAATGTCAAACAAAGAAGGCTTCTGATGAGTTGACCTCTGAGGACTAAAAATGAATTCCCTCACTGCCTGATACACTGGCACTCTATACCCTTCAGATCATAACAGACTGCCGGCACTGCTACTTGGTGGCAGAAATAGTTAAGAGAATGACACCTACTAAACTCCTAGGTAGAAGTGCCATACCACCTAGTATAACTTAATATTCCACCAATTATTATAACAAGTACTATGTTTAAGGCCCGCTACATACATACGGAATTCCGTTTCGAGGTTCCGTTTCTGAATTCCGATTCGGGATTCCGAACGTAGCAAATCCATTTTAAATCAATGACCAGTCACACCAGCAAAACGGCGTTTTGCGGACAAAACGGGATTCCGTCTTTGGGTGGCAGACCCATTCGTTCCGTTTCGGAATTCCGAAACGGAATGATATTACATGGAATTGCTGCGTTTGTAATCCCAAAACGTATTTAGGCCGGTCACATGCATGCGGAATTCCGTTTCGATGTTCCGTTTCGGAATTCCGATTCGGGATTCCGTACATACATCACACACATACGTTTTTTTCCGTACGGAATAACAAGGCTCAGTTGAGTGATGCCAGCCATTGAGGACATATATTTAGCCAGGGAATATGGACTAAGATATTTCGATTGCATTGTTGCTGTATCTAGCTAGGTAATAAGAAAACATATTGCCATCGTTACTGGATGCATCCCCTTAACACCCTAAGATTACAAGATAGCCAGTATTATGTAAAAAGAGCCAAATTACGAGCCAATACAGATTTTTTTTAATTACTCTCGGATTCTATAAACTCTTTCGATAAATTATTTCGTTTCGTACGTCATTTCTCAATGATCAGCTAGAGGGAACAGTAACAGTCTATGGTGCTTAAGGCTACAGTCTTTTAAAGTTGACTCACATCGAATCATTAGCGCCACTTTGATTTCTTTTTTTACAGCAAATTATTGTTTCAGAGTAAAATATTTTGATAACACATAAATACCCCAGATTATAAGTAATGGCAATTTTTTTTTTGGTTCATCTATGTGGTCTATGTTAGATAAATCAAACGGTAAATAGAGCTCTCTCGCACCCAACGCAATTTCGAGCTTTGTTCGTGTACCATTATAAGGCAATCGATAATAAAAAGGCGAAATCTATTCAGCGCGTTAATAGCTAAACATCTTCATCTCCAAAATGCGCTGTTTCTTTTTTTCTAAATATCTTTCATTGTCTTAAATAAGAGGTCTCAATTTCGTTAAATTTCGCTGTTTTCGCCTCATAAAAAACTATTTGTTTCATAGCAATAGCTGAAAATATTTATGCTATAATTATTTTTTTCTCAAGGGCAGGTGTTTAATTAGACAAATATTAAAAAATAATAATTTAAACCACTTTATTTCAAAATTAATAATTATTTCGATCGACCTATAAAATATTGACTTTATAAACAATAATTGCGGGCAATATTCCTTACTTAGTAGCCGCTGAGCGGCTGTAGCGTTCAGACGTCTTGTCTGTGCCAAAGGGGGATGCCCATATTAGGCCATAGAACGCCCAACAATGTGCATTTGTTAAAAAAATATATCTTTATTTATGGTTATTAATCGCGGTATTCATTTATCCTAAAACAATGGGAATATTTTTGCACAAATTAAAAGTACCGAAAAGATAAAAATAAAATTAGGTAAATACGTAATTCATTAGTCTGTGAATAAAATAAAAAATGTTGCCAATCACAAAAATCATTAAAAAATCGATTCCCCTTTTCGATCGATTACTTATGGTGTCATTATTACAATGCTTATATGATCTTTCGATAATTATTACGATGTTATGATATAGGTTTAAAATAACCGTTGACAATGGATATTTATCCAAAGCAGTCGATACGCAACCGTTATTAACCAAATGTTTACCGACTACAGACGAAAAAGGATGGTTATGTTTTTACTGAGTGTGCGGATTAGGCTATGTTGAATCGTTTTTTGCTATGGTGCTTAAAACGTAGGATGCATTTTATTATTGAGGGAGCTACTATCAAAGAATATTTTATTCGCTTAACTCGTAAAGTACTTGACCAACTTTAAGAATTCTTTCACCACTAGATTGTTATGTATAATTTTAGATATCTAATATAGGGTTAATTTTATTATAGAGGGCGCCACTTTCAATGAATACGTTTTTTGGCTAATCTCAAAAATTACTAGACCGATTTTGAAAATTCTTTCACCATTAGATTGCTAATGAGGGCGTTAGCTGTGTGATAAATTATATTATTACAATAAATAATTGTGAGATTAATATTTTCTAAATAAATAAAACTAAATACCTACCTAAGATGTTCAAATCCAATTATTATTTTTACAATTTAAGAATCGTATTTACACACTTTACTTACTCAGATTGATTATTATAGATAAAGAGGTAATAAACCTAAAGTAAAAGAGCTCCGCTTAAACGAAAAAACTATTTATTAGAATAAAACTAAATGTTGAAAAAAAGTGGCTCAGTGCGAGTCGGACTCGCAGGCCCATGAAGAGTTCCGTAGTAACAAGCATATATTTTAAATCGAGTCAAAATACCACTATCATTATCGCCAGCAACAAATTATTTTGTTTTTCATAGTGTTTGTATAAATAACAAAGTTGTTTTTGCGGTTCCTTAAAATGTGCTACTTGTATCAAAAAAAAAGGACTATTATACATTAAAGGGGTTTCTGTGGTTTATTCATTACCAAAGAGAAAAAAGTTATTGCGCAAAATAGGTTTTTATTAATTTCAAGTCATCAAAAGCGGCAGTCAACCGTTAAAAACTAAAACAACCGTTGTTATAGGCTCGGTTGAATTCATTGACAACCTTCACATTTATAGTTATGATAATTAAACAAGCGAATTACTAGCTGATTTACCAAGAATTTTTTAGAGTATAACAAAACGCTACTGCACAAGTTAACTGTTATTCTTATCTGTTTTTAACATAACATTTAAAATGGAATCATGTTATGATAATTCAAGAAGTTAATTTCCAGCTGATTTACCACGAATTCTCTAAAGCATAACAAAACAATACAGCACAAGCTAACTGTTCTTAAAAATACATTTGAAATAGAGTTTCAATAAATAAAGGAAATTATATTTTACAAAGCGTGCAGAACTTAAAACGCGTCAAAGATTATTCTTTTTATGATATTATTAATCGAATAAAAATCGATATCATTCCATAGATTTTATGACAGTTAAGTGGCAACATCGTATCCGACAGGTAGGCCGCTGTCACTGTTATGTCACAAGAATTAAATTACGTGTTATCGTATTATTTCTCTAGTATATAGTCAGTAATCTATGGTGTTATTGTTTTGTTTTAAAAGTAAAATGCAATTGTTGATCTCTCAACAATTGGTTCGAACACAGCAGGTAAATAGTTGGTACATATCACGATGTGGTATGTCTTCCTCTAAGAAATGCTTTATAACTGAGTTTACTTGAATAATATCAATATAATAATTGTAGCTTCTTTATTAGGTACAAGTTTCGAGTACAGTGAACGTGTAGTGTGGCACTCGCAAAATGCACCAATAGTTCGTCTTGAACATCTATACATCAGCTGTGGCACTGACACTTATGAGAATAAGATCACACACATTGTTTGTCTTCGATTTTCCACGTGAGGAATTATTTGCGCTACGTGAGGTAAGTGTTTAACATGTTTAACATTTCAATTTATTAAATGTGATCCATATATCTGATAATTACACATGTTTTTACACTGATTGTATATCAACTCAAGAACTTGTTTTATTTTTTCACATCTGCCCTAGCTATATCTGACAAACATACTAGCTTATTTATGAGATTGACCAGTTTTATCAACTACCAAGAAAGGAGACAGTTGATTTTTCATTGTTTTTGGACTGCTGGTAGTCTGTCAGGCCTTAATTATTAAATAATATAGGGCATTAAATCCGTCCTTGTGCAGTAACATTTAACTTGATAAATATTTTATTTATATTTGAGTTTGAAATAAATCTATTTTATTTTTATTTTTTCACTTTGACTTCATTTTTTGTATTTTACATTATTTCAGTTGTCATGCCGTGTATATCATAATTGCTGGCAATGAACTGATAGAACAGCATCATGTTCAACTGCAGAACGGGAACCATCTGAATCATCTAGTCCGTCCTCGTTGCAATCTGAAGTGAGTAATGTATTGCACCCAGAACAACAAAGCTTAGATCATACATCACACAGTGTACTGCTAACTAATTATATAAAAGCACAATGTTTTTTACCAGGTTGTAACAGTTCCATCAGCATTGCAAGTATGTCTCTTTTGTGATTAACTACATTTTGCGATAACAAACATACATAGTGACAAGTACTATGTATGTGTGTTATACTTGGTAGAGCCATGCTGCAGTTATATTAGAAGTATAGTTGTAGCATGAATGGGTCGGCTCGACCGGGGAAGGAGCACCCTCTCACAGAATACCAGCGTGAAATAGTAGCTTAATGCTGCTGTGTTTTGTATGGTGAGTGTAGAGAACCGGAGACCCTTTTTACTGGAAACGAGAAAATGATCTTAGTCCTCACGGGTGACAACGCATCTGCATTTTGATTTGTAATCGAGGATAGATGTGGATGTCTAAGGGTCGCAGAAATGTCTCCAGCAGATGGTGAATCTCAGTTAATGACAAGATATGCTAATAAATCCAGAGCCGTGACTATGTGTCGATATGGGTAGTAGAGGTGGTGAATGGCATTTTTAAAACTGAATTTAAAATATTTCATCAAAATTACTTTAACAGGGCTTCTACACATTTGATGATAGACTGCTGTGGCTTCTGCTATAGTTAATAAATTCCACACAAAAATAAGGGACAGGGATGATGCGGCTCAAATACTTGAAATAGTTCATCAAAATATGGAGACAAATAATGATTTTTCTGAGTATGCTAGGGAAAACAATCTAAATAGAGCTAGGGCAGGCAGACTTTAGAAATATAAATGTAGACTTTAAAATGTTAGGGAATTTCCTGTTTTAACTTACAGCGACTTAATATTAATTGCTTGTGTCACATACCAATTAAAGCAAGCTCGCTACTATTATGGTGAGCATATAAGATTTAATGGTTGCTACCGGATAGAACTCTGTAATAACCAGAGGAGCAGCATTATGGAAGGAATAAAGTTAAGCCCTAGCTGATCTTTACTTAGGGCTAGAATTGCAAGTCATCACTATTAGTCGTAAAGTGTATTTTATTATATAAATTCTATATAATATCTAATATATAAATTCTTTTTTAGGAAGGAGGCTTGGTACTACCACCTGCTTAGGACCCTGTAATTAATGAAATTAAAAACCCAAGCATACCACTGCAAGACTTCTAGACACAGTAAGTTCATTCTGTAGATCGGACAATAAATAAAAATTAAAAATCTGAAGGTACTCCGGGTTAACACTGACATTGGGACGTCGGTCACCTCAGTCTGCCGTAACCATGGGTGCTGGAAAGCACCCGAAATGTCTGGAATTAAAAATCAAAGAAATAAAACGCGATAAAATCGATAAAAATAGTTGTTAAAAAAACTGCATTTGTGAAAATAAAAACTTCAAATATTTTCAAAACCCCGACTTTTTTAAAAGCAATTCCTTTACCATTTCATTGTTTTAATTGCATATTATCATATCTATATGCTTTTATATGTGGGCACTCATGGCCGAAGTGTCTATGAAGACTGGTCATTCCCCTTTTTGCACTTCCTCTCGCTCTAACATTCCTCTTTCTATCTCTTTCCCTAATCTTGGTTGCGCATTGTTACGAATTGAAAGTTTCTCTACTTTATTATTTTTTGCATATAATTCTTTAAGGGTTTATAAATCATTTTGTATTTGTTTTATAACTTTTAATTTCGATATGGACCATAAACGTAAAAAATATGCTTGTACCAGAAAACCTACCTACCTACCTACATATTATGTAAGTTCTTCAAGGAAATATAGAAGTATTATACATTTTTGGATTGCACATGATGTTTTGTTTACAAGCGACAGTAGCCTAATGGCAGGGAGCGGACCGCGAACTCAAAAAGGTCGTGGGTTCGAATCCACCATTCGACTACTGGCGTGAACCACTCGTAACACAAGCAATTTAAGCTTAACACGAGTGGTTAATGTCCTTTTTTTTTAAAAAAAGTACATTATGTTTTTATAGAAATACTTTTTTAATTTAATTTTTAAGTGTCATAAGGAAAATTTCGTCTTTTTGATTTTCAACTAGAGATTTCCTTGTTACCGGTAGCTGCTGATGTCGAGGTAATGACATTTTTAGATACGAAAACTATTCAGTAATACACGTAGACTACAAGTAAACTATTAAGTAATATCCTCAGCATCCCGTAATTTATTGTACGCCCACTATGGCCAATTTTGGATATAATGTGGCGTCAAACTGCTTACGACGTCCAATATACGGACGTCAAATAGGAGACTTAGCGCAATGTTCGCAAATTGTCATGCTGATCACAGAAACGTCAAAATCTAAAAAAAATTGGACGTCATTTTTCTTCCTCTTTAGCTTCCTGAGCTAATTGATTCTCGCATGGAACGCTCGATGCCAATCAAAGACCCTCCATACATCATTCAAGCCATTGCGAATAAATTAAAAAAAAGCGCTAAGTCGTCCGTCGATGCTGCTGTACAAGAATAGTAATTCATGCATATAGGTAAATGCTATACAAAGTTACATTATACTTTAATGAGAAACTATAAATATGTGTGATAGTGGACTGTTTGTACTTATATAGAAATTATTTTGAGTTTTTTTTTAATCTATTTTAGTATTTAGAACTACTTGACGTACTTGACGGATTTTCGATAGTGTCATCGACTTATTACGAAACCCTCAGTGCACGACTCATTCTAGCACTTGCCAGATTCATTTGAATAATCAATAATACGAGTACATGTTATACAGGTTCTAGATGATTATCTTTTAGAAACCTTTTCAACAAAACAACAAAAATTATACAAACTTAAAATATATTTTTTTTGTGTAACGAATTTTGTAATAAAAGCATGGAACAAAAATAGATACGAGGTAGAAAATCTGTATGTGAAAATTTGTTAGCTAATTATCAATAATCCTGTATATTAGATAAATTGATACTGGAAAATCTTAGTAGAGCAACTTTCCACGCTACGGCCAGAAAGATAACTGCGGTGGCGGTACATGAAGTGGCGGGGCAGGGAGGGTGTAGATGTGTCACCAGAACGCAATTTTTCTGTTTTGCTCTGAAAGACTGGGCTCTTAAGTCTTATTATAAAAATGACGACCCACGTCTTTTTCTGTCTCCAGGGCGGCGCCATTTAAAAATGAAGTGTAATATTTAAAAATGTCAAGGATAATGTTTGTTTTTGTACTATTAGTTAAATTTTATATTAATTAGATTAAAAATAAATACCAAACCACTGAGGCATTGTTTTATATATTAATATTATAATACTCTATAAACTGATTAACTTTTATTTAAAACTAGGTTTTCAATTAAATGACATTGTGTGAAAAACAGACAAAGAATTTCTGCAGTACCTTTGAACTGAGCTGCTATATTTTTCTCCCACTAGAGTCCTATATCAGTCTTTGAAAAACTACGTATATAACATGAAATTAATACGCTTGCTTTCTATATGCGTGACACAACAAGTATTCTTCATGTCGAAAAATATAATCCTTCACTTACTAGATCACCCATTCGCTCCGGTTGTGCGACCTACACTGGGTGCATTCCGCACGGAATTTACGAATGTGTGTTGCTACTAGTACAAAATCTATGGAATACTTCGGCGTGGAGTTCGGAGTTTGGAGTATCGAAGTGTCTTTTTTCCGTTCGGGATTCCGAACGCACGAGCGATCATGCGGAATCTCGAATCGGTGAAATTCCGTACGGAATATACCGTACGTGTGTGGCATGTCATTGATTTTATATGGACTGCTGCGTTCGAAATCCCAAATCGTAATTTCGAAACGGAATCTCGAAACGGAATTCCGTACGTATGTGGTGTGCCTAAGGCGAAATAGTATCGAGGTTACGAGTGAGAAGATGAGAAGAAGAACAAGAGGTGATATGCTCCTGTTTGGCCGGTCCACACCATCGAACATATTACTAACGTAGTAGTATAGTACCTCAACGGCCCAAACGCAATTTTATTGAACGATAGTTATTTGATATTTCTTTTTAAAATGAAATTATACTTTTAAATTGAAAAATAAACCCATAATTCCCACATGTATTTACTGATGAAGACATAAACATAATTCAATAGAAATTCCTTTAATTACATTTGAATGAAACTGCTTTTTCCAATAATGGACGTACCTAAAATTTTAGATTTTAAGAAAAGTTTGCGATCTTTTTGTATCGGGTCAAAATGTGTCAGTCGTGTTTTGGCCATCATAATTTACTAAGAAAAATCTTTAATTTTCACAATGATATAAAAAAGGTGATTTCGTAGTTTTTAATTACAAACAAATGATTTTCTGCGCACCTATAAAGCGTGAAAAAATCTGCTTTTGGCGCCCATTTCACCTCAATGTTCAATTCTTCCTCATTGAATAAGTTCGATGTGGAGCAATGCGCTCGTTATTAAATGAAGATCGATCCACTTGTGTCGAGAGCTGTTCTGGAAGGTTCTCGAAACAAGTGCTGCTGACGCGAGTCAAAACCGTTCACCAAGTGTTCGTATATTCTAGAACGATTCCATAATAAACAATAAACATTACGCACGTATGAGAAGATAATCTTTATCTTGAATCTAAACGATAATCGATCAAAGTAAATCAATGGTAGGTAACTAATGCTAAAAAAATCTTACGGGTTTGTTTCTATACTGTTAGCTCATTTACTATTAATTGATAAAATCAGGCGTTACTTTGTGGAAATCCATTGTAATAAAGATATTAATAGTTACTTTGCAACCATCCGCTCAATTAAATGATGTGTCTTACCTAGTTTGAAGAGCATCTCCCGCCCTCTCCCAATTCCGTGCACTGTTCCCGTCACCACTACTCCCAGCACCACTACTTCCACTATTCTAGGGAAGACACACCATCGACGATAATACGACACGTGTTTCACCTTTACTTACATCTTCATGTGATGTAGACTCTACGGCAGCTGACCGCTAAGTCCGTAGCGGGAATTGAGAGAGGGCGGGACGTGCTCTTCAAACGACATACACATCAATTTATTGAGCGGATGATTGCAAAGTAATTAATGTCTTTATCATTTACTATTGTCTAACTAAAGTATAACCAGTGCGTGTTGCCTATGATGACTTACGGATCTGAGACGTGGTCCTTTACTGCCGGCCGTAAGAGGACGCTCAAGGTCGCTTAGCGAGCTATGGAGAGGGCTATGCTCGGAGTTTCTCTGCCTGATAGACTCAGAAATGAGGATATCCGCAGTAAAACCAGAGTGACTAGTAAGCTGAAATGGCAATGGGCCGGCCATATAGCTCGAAGAACCGATAAACGATGGGGAAGATAGGTTCTCGAGTGGCAGCCTCGTACCGGTAGGCGTAGTGTAGGGCGACCAACCACTAGATGGAGTGACGACCTGGTAAGACATGCAGGAAGTCGATGGATGCAGGTGGCTCAGGACCGTGCTTTGTAGCATTACTTGGGAGAGGCCTATTTTCAGCAGTGGACTTGTGAAGGGCTGTAATGATGATGATGATGATTGTCTAAGATATCGATGCTATCTCGTTATTATATAAAGGGTCTAGGTACTTCATCATTATCATTACAGCCTGTCAAAAGTCTACGGCTGAATATAGGTCTCCCCCATGGATTTCCATAGTTAACACGCTTAGCAGTACAGGTTTTAAACCGTAGTTTATTTTTTAGTAGTTATAAGGAAGACGGTTCTGCCCATCACCTCGTTTGCTTCCCCCTGTCGCTTCTTACGGTACGTTATGCACTAGACATTCTCACGCCGCCATGACCCTGTTACAAACTATCAAATTAAATTTTAATGATAAAATACTTAATTCCTTACCTTAGAAAGTTCTCTGGCCATTTCAAACGTTCCGACTGTGTCCATGTTGCTCGCCATGACAGGCACGCCCCGGTAAGTTTGTCCGGAGTTCCGGAATGTAAGTTCCCGGAAAAGATCCACCTGAAAGATAAGAGAGAAGAAGATAAGTACGTCTTTTTAGGGTTCCGTAGTCAACTAGGAACCCTTATAGTTTCGCCATGTCTGTCTGTCCGTCTGTCCGTCCTCGCTTAATCTCTGTGACCGTTAGCACTAGAAAGTTGAAATTATAGTACCAATATGTGTATCAATCACGCCGACAAAGTGGTAAAATAAAAATTGGAAAAAAAATGTTTTATTGGGGTAGCCCCCCTATATGTAAAGTGGGAATTGATTTTTTTTTAATTTCAACCCTAACGTGTGATACATTGTTGGAAAGGTATTTAAAAATGAATAGGGGTTCACTAAAATCATTTTTTGATAATATCAATAATTTCGGAAATAATCGCTCCAAAAGTAAAAAACAATGTGTCCCCCCCCTCCTCTAACTTTTGAACCATAAGTTTATAACATATGAAAAAAATCTGAAAAGTAGAACTTTATAAGGACTTTCTAGGAAAATCATTTTGAACTTGGATGGAAACAACAGTACCCACTACTGGGTGCAGTTGCAGGAGCGCGGAGCGTTGCTGGAGCGCGAACATAATGGATACCCTTTAAACTCATAAGTGGGAACACTTATTGTGACGGACGGGACTCTGCGGAACCCTACACTGAGCGTGGACCGACACGCTCTTGGCCGGTTTTTTATTTTAGGATGTGGTTCGACATGTGAATGACATGGAAATGGTTACACTGTGCGATGTTACACTGGGCATGTACAGTGCACAGTGTAACCATTTAAGAGGACATATAAATAAAGTTGAGGTGTCCGTTAGTGATCTCGATTCTTTCCGAAAAAGATCGATTTTTAAATCGGTTCGAATCGAAATCTGACGAATCGATAAAAAAATCAAGGTATAAAAGATCGATTTCTTAAAAATCGATCTTTTTTCGATTTGCTTTCAGATTCGTATAAAATACAGATTACAAAAGTAACTTATTTTTTATTTCTTTAATCCGTTAGAAAAGAAGCGAAAGAAACTCGATATTATAGACATATATTATTAGTTATTTATTTATTTATTTATTTATTTAATCGGAAATCCCTCGGTTAACAAAAGACAGAGTAGGCAGAAAACAATTAGACAATAGGAAACCATTTATGGGTTTTCGCAAATAGTGGCACTATATAAATAATTGCATGCGATGAGTTACCGACAGCTAATAGGACACTGTCGCACCAACTGTAAGCTTAACTAAGTAACATCGTATAAAAATTAAGTAATATTCTAAGGAATTTGTTACTTCAGAGAGGATTATACAGAGCAGACCATCCGTCTGTTCGTGTTTGTCGCCGGCACTAGTGACGACAATGTCACCGTCGCTTGTCGACATTGTTATATCGTCGACTTAATTAATAGTCCGAGAGCTCATGACGCATTTTTTATGAAGTGTTTGATACATCATGAAACTTTGTTGAAAAGTATCAGTCCACTCAATAAGCAGGAATAATTTATTTATTTAATTCAAAATTTTCGTCTATATATTTTTTGTAAAATATCAGCGCCATAGGCTTCTACTTCAATATCATATTACAACCTATTTTTTCCAGACGGTAAAAAAGGTCATCCAGTATACCAATTCTAGCGTTTGCTTTATTATATAGTAATTAAGAAGAAAGATAAAGAAATGCATGTGAAAATTTTGTACAATGCGTGTTGTAGTAACAGACTAAATCGTTACTGCGTTTATCTTTTATCAATTGTGAATTATAATGCAGAAGTGAGTGTTTTTAATGATACATTGTAGAATAAAGAGCTGCCTGACTGATAGAAAAGTGTGGTGAGTACTGTTAGTATAGCTCTCTTGCGCTCGTTCCAGTTTTAGTATTTTTCTTATTTCAGTACCGACCCAGGATGTTATATAGTATTATGTGATAAATGATTAATATAAGGCAACGTAAACTATTTTATGACCCATAAGTCAGTTATAGGATATGCCTAAGGTCTTAAAAAATGTATATTAACTTTCTTACTCTAGCTGTTAAAATGTTCATGTGGCTTTGAAACCTGAAATTGCTTATCAATAATTAGGTACTCCAAAATATTTCATATCTACTCTCTCAACAGCAGTGCAATGACTGAGTCGTTTTCAGATTTGAGCATGTATGTGCTCTTAATGAATATTGATAGTTAATGTTACTGGTCGAACGCATTACACATAAAAGTCATATATTTTGTCTTTTATATATTTAATGTTAAAAGGTTGCATAATAATCAGATACTTTATTTAAGCCATCGTGAGCATTTTTATATACTTCTTGCCATGTATTTGCATAAAAGTGGAGGGCTGTATTGTCAGCAAGACTTAAGATCTTACATTGTTTAATTTTAATATTAAGGAGATCGTTAATATATGTTAAAAACAGTGTAGGACCTAGTTCACTTCCTTGTGGCACGCTAAATGATGTGTTAAGTGCTCCACTGACATGATTATCAAACCCTAACTTGCTGCGCCCTATATATATTGGGTAGTCTTTTATAAGATCTAATGGTAACTGACATCTGCGACCAATTCCTAACTATGTTAATTATTATAGCTAGTTGGAATGTTAAGACTAGCCCAACTAATTATTGGTTAAGTTAAAGAAGTAGTATCTGCTCTGAAGAATTTTTTTTCGATGACATAGAAGGTAGGAACCTAAAAAGGAGTAAAGTCAAAACCGAATTATAGTTAGCTTGTAAACTTATAACATTACGTGACCCGTTTCATCAAAATACATAAAAATGCTAATAACAATTTTTATTAGGCAAACGGCCTGTAATTTATTTTTGACTGAAATTGTATATACGATATCCACACGCAAGACCGATTTATTCCGAAAGCGACATTGAAACTTAAAAACAGCCGCATCAAAAAATGCCATGAACGATAATATTATCTAAAAGAACTTTATGGATAACAACATTATTTTATGGTAACTAACAGCCAATTTCTATCTTTATTAATACTAGTAAAACCCTACAGACCTTGTCCTGCCTGTGTATACCAATTTTTATTTACGCCAGTATGTTCTAAGTCTATGCTATGACCCGTGTATCCTATACTATTAAACGAGCAATTCTTGTATATATATATATATATATATATATATATATATATATATATATATATATATATATATATATATATATATATATATATATAATCGGGATCTCGGAAACGGCTCCAACGATTTTCATAAAATTTAGTGTCCAGGGAGTTTCGGGGATAATAAATCGATCTAGCTAGGATTTATTTTTAGAAAATGTCTTTTTGTCCGTGTTTTTGGGCAATGAAAAACTGCTACAATATCGTTAGAATAAGAAGGTAAATTTTGACAGGTTGTTAATGATTATAAATAGCTATATTATAAATAGGTATAATGGGCGGTCACAGAATCGTAAAACCCCGGTTCGAGCCCAGACAGACCGACTGACTTTTTTAATTTTTTTTTTCAAGTTCCTTTCTTTTTTGAGAAAATCTATTTTTTCTAGCCCTTTTTTTAGTATTTTTTAAAAACACGAAAATTTAAATTAAACTAATTGCACTCATGATTTTTTATTCAAATAACCAGTTCTTTTTTTTCTATTATGTCGCTAAGATCAAAAAATATTATTCATATTTCATCAGTATGTAATTTGTATCTAAATATAATTTCCAAAACACGCGAATTAAAAAAAAAACCGAGCGAAAAATACCGAGCAAAGCTCGGTCAACCGGGTACTAGAAGTTGATGTGCTTCAGAGCCATCTAGTAGTGAACAACAACAAAGTGAAGTGAAAAAAAAACATAAGCACTTTACGAAGATATTAGATGATAGTTATTATGGTCGATTTGGTTACCTTTGTTGTAATTTTATTTATAGGTTTATGTTA
The DNA here is from genome assembly GCA_036936625.1 of Parnassius smintheus behrii. Lineage (NCBI taxonomy): Eukaryota > Metazoa > Arthropoda > Insecta > Lepidoptera > Papilionidae > Parnassius > Parnassius smintheus. The sequence continues at coordinate 15,823,950 of JAUPFT010000028.1, read as the reverse complement.
TATACATATATATATATATATATATATATATATATATATATATATATATATATAAAATATTGGTTTATTGTTAAGTTTATCAGTAGTTTTTTCGTTGATTTACTCTATTTGTCATTTTATTTTGTCACCAATCACATAATTTCCACACGTGCCGGATTGACTGGTAGAGAATGCCTAATGGCATTAAGTCCGCCATTTGTAATTCTTTTATTAAGCTGCAATAAAGTGTAAATAAAGATATAAATAAAGTGAATAAACTTTCTATGGTAATGAATGGTGATCGATCAAACTGTTTCGAAAACTTATGAACTCAGATAAACCAACATACATTATATTATATATAAAGAGAGAGAGAAAGAGATAGAGAGATTTCACTATCATCACGAGAAATTTTAAGTTTTAAGGACAAGTTATAATGAAAAAATGTCAATAATCCCTCCCACAGAAAACTTTCTGTTATATAATGTTCGTTTATATAATCGTGATTGTTCTTTAAAACATGTACTGTATAATACTGAGATTTGTTAAAAAATTGATCAAGTGCGTATTGAGCGCATCAGAGAATAGTATGGTTCCTTGTTGTTGAGATACGCATGCGGTACGTTGCTATTGTGAAGGTTATATCGAATATTTTCGATTATCACTATTCTAATCGAATTTCAATTGTCACTATGCCACTATGAAGATTATCTTGAATATGAAGAGTCGAAAATATGCGATATAAGCTATGATTTATGATAACGAGCACACAGTCCATCTGACGGTAAGTAGATGGCAAGTGCTGTGGCCCATAGCTATCCACATTCCTGCTGATTAATAATCGAAATGCAGATGCGTTGTCAGCCTTTGTTTCCAATAAAAAGAGTCGTTTCTATACACGCACCATGCGAAGCATTATGTGAGAATGTAGTTCTTCCCCAGTGGAACTCACTGATGTGTGCTTCAACCATAATAAAGCATAGATGGGTATAGAGTGCAATAAATAATATTAAATAAAATAATATTTCAACCGATTTCCATAGCATACACAATAATACAGCAACCCCATCTCGCTTATTCACAAACTTTTTAACAGAAAAACATTTTATAATTTTAGTAGTAGTTATAAAAAAAACGTGACCTCTCTACGATTACTTCGAGGTGTTTAACGTAAATGACGCACGTGGATTAAAACAACCCAGATCCAGAACAATCATTTGCAAGCCTTATAATTATCTGATTCTTGCTGCAAATAAACTCTAAAAAGCGTGGTTTATTGATAGCCTCGGGCTTAAGCTATGGTTTAAGGAGAGTATTTTTCAAGTAAAACGTTCTTCAGATGTGGCACCAGTCTTAGCGAAATTTAATATTAACATATTTTGCGAAGTTGTTTATTGAAACAGACATTTGTTTAACCCCGAGTCTAATTACTAAGTGTTTTTTGTAACAAAGTAGTTAGTGACTGCACTAAAGACAGTGATATATTATAAATTAAGAACCTTTTGTATATCTAAACGAATTCAATTAATTAATTCAAAAAAAGAACGGTTGTTCCTAGGTCATCCCTGCAACTTTCCGCTAAATTCAAATGCAATGCACTTCAATTTCTACCTATTATGACACGCGCGCACGCACGCACGCACTCACGCACGTACGCTCGCACGGAGTAAAACCAAAACTTCCCGATAAAAAAGTCATTAATTTTCAAAAGGGGAAGTTAAAAATAAAAAATAAAATTGGCAACGTCTGTCGATGATATATATGTGTTATCCATCTTTACTAATGAAATAAGTATTTTCATAATACCCATGCTCCTATATGTAAAATAGACTTAAGCATTAACCTTCTCCTTGGATGACTGAGGGAGTTTGGATGGTGATGACAAGGCGGAACAGAGCTTTTCAGTGTTTTAAAAGAGAGCGTACGGAAGAGACTTGGGCATGTTTAAAGAAAGCTAGGAATAGATGCAATCAGATGGTATGTAACGCCAAACGCCGTTATATACAAAATAATATAATTAATTCTCCTCCAGCTGATATCTGGAATATTCTATAAGCGAGATGGAGCCTACTCTGGAGTGCGTCTGTTCCCTATCTTGTGATTATATTAATCTCCACTCTGCTTCTGTAATTGACACTACTGTACGATCGCAAACGATAGCCCATTTAGCTTATATCCAATCTCCTTAAATTCCAATTTTTCAATTTTCTCCACTGCATTAGGATTTTATAATGAATAGAAAGAATCAGACAAACTGATACCGCGAGTTCGTCTACGTTCTTAAAACCTTAATAACTTTTTAAGAAATAAAACTTTGAAAACCTAATTGAAATCTATCTAGTATTTTTTCCGTGTGCGGGCACAACTGCAAGCCTCTATCATTTTATTTATTTAGATATTAAAAATAAAAATACGACAGAATCAATGTATGTGAAGTCAAATTTATTACACATTATTAAAGATAACTCAAAAACCACTGGTCAGATCTTGATTAAATTTATACGAGACCACACGAGAAGCACAAGCTTTCAAAAAAAAAAAGAAGTTCATCACAATCAAAGATCAGTCCGGACGGACAGCCAAACAGATGGAGACAATTAAGAAAATGTTTTTATGTCTTAATAGCAAGCAAATGACTCCCTCCCCCCCCCCCCCCACCGGAGCTTAATAAAAGCCAGAAACTCCAATTTTATTTATATGTAGGTACATACTAACCATCCGCCCCAGTTTCGCACCGGTAATTTCTGAATCTCAACAACAGCGTCACCTACCGCAACTAAATGTTTAAACCTTTTGGGGACCCATTCAAACACTCAAAAATTTTATCAAAATCGGTCAAGACGTTTTTTAGTTTTAAATAGACTAACGGATAGCAATTGATTTATACCTGGATAATGTATATAGACACGTAAATCCCTATAAAATTATACCCTTTTTTTCATATAGCCGAGAGTAGCTCGTTCACCCAGGCTATTTATTAACTATAAAAATGTTTTGTCACATTATGTTACTGGATTTTTATACAGGTATGCGGTGCACGTAATAAACCGAGTGTTCGTTACCTACCATTATCTCTTTGTAAAAAAAGACAATTTCCAAAACATTTTCAAGTAACAGAAATGTACAATGATATTATGTAATTTTACAAAAAAAGCTAAAATTGTTCTTCTGATATGCTTTTCTATGGCCCACTGAGCTCGTGGGCGGGCTTGTGCACTGTGGAGTGCCAGTGCCATCGTTGTATTTCCGCGGGCACCTTGCCAACATATCTCGTCGGAAACACTGTCAGCAGTGAGGTGAAATTCTCGAAACTGTTGCAGCAAGGTCACGGGAAGAAAAAATGAGCAAGATTCAGGGTGCCGTGCTGAATCGACCACTGTATAATAAATGGAGTAGTTTTTGTCTGCAATTATTTTGCCTTTTGGATAGACCTATTTATACATACAGAAATAGATTTAAAAAGATTGCTGATGAAGATAATTACGAATATCAACTATATTCTATGGCATTAAACTTTATTTGAGATTTTAATATCCTTGCGGAAGACGTGGTAGAGCCATACTGAAGCTATTCGTATATTATGATTGTAGCACGAATGGGTCGGCTCGACCGGGTAAAGAACACTCTCTCACAGAATACCAATGAAAAATTATAGCTCATTGCTGTTGTGTTTCGTATGTGGAGGGTAGATGCAGATGGACCGTGTGCTACTTTGTCACCATTATCTCATTAAAAACATAAACATATTGATTATATATTAAGCAATGCATTTCGTAGCTTGGGATTTATTCTCAGGATTAGCAAACCCTTTAACAAAACCATAACGCTAAAAACTCTATACTTTTCCTTTATTCGGTCAATCTTAGATTTTTGTTGTACTGTATGGAGTCCCTGTTATCATATACTCGTACATAGGAATAGAATTGAAACAGTACAAAAGACATTCCTTAGGTCACTTAACTATCGTAATAATATTACTAACGAATCATATGATGAATCTTTGCGTAGGTATAAATTATTATCCCTTTGCGATAGACACAAATTGTTTGATATAATCTTTTTATAATGATTTCTTATATTTACGCGAACACTACACATGATTAAAACTACTTTTACGGATTTTATCGCGTTTATTTTTACTTTTTATTTTTAATTCCCGACGTTTCGGGCGCTTTCCAGCACCCATGGTCACGGGGGACTGAGATGACTGACGTCCCGATGTCATTGTTAAACCCGGAGTACCTTCAGCTTTTTTAATTATTGTTTATGGTCCGATCTATGCAAAATGAACTGACTATGTCTATGCTTGGGTTTAGTTTTAATTTTATTGATTATAGGATCCCAAGCAGGTGGTAGTAACCAGCCTCCTTCTCTATTGAAATTAGGATGTTTTTTAATTTCAATAGCCTCACATATCATCCTTGGTAGGAATCGGTGTTCTTTCGCGAGGATTTGTGGTCTATCAAATCTGATGCAATGGTTGGGGCCGTCTAGGATATGATCACAAACTGCAGACTTCCCGGAACGTTGATGCTTCACATCAGCTATATGTTCTTTTACGCGGGTCCTAATTGATCTTTTGGTTTGTCCTATATAAGAGAGACCACATTCACAATCAAGCTTGTACACTCCTGCATCTTGTAGAGGAATATGACACTTGACGGATGGTAGGAACTGACTAATCTTCTTCGGCGGCTTGTAGAATGTTCTAATAGAAGCTCGCTTCAAGATATAGCCAATCTTGTCTGTGACACCTCTGACATATGGTAGTACAGCAGGCACACGCTCGACTGTAGCCGGCTTCACTCGGTCACTGTGACGTAGGCGCGGGACCCGAAGCTTGTTGTTGTGCAGAACTTGCTTGACGTGCTGAAGCTCGGCGGCCAAGTGTTTGCTGTCACAGATCCCTCGTGCTCTCTGTAACAAAGATTTGCCCACGGTAGCTAACTGTGAAGGATGGTGGTGAGATTCACCGTTTAAATATCGGTTTGTATGGGTCTTTTTCCTATACACAGTGTGACCAATGGTGTTATTAGGATTTCGGATGACTAACACATCTAGGAAAGGTAAGGAATTATTTGCCTCTAACTCCATAGTAAATTGATTTTTAGAGTTTATGGAATTAAGATGTTCTAAAAATGCAGCTACTTTGTCTGATGGTAAAATTGTGAAAGTATCGTCTACGTCATATTCCTCTACAAGATGCAGGAGTGTACAAGCTTGATTGTGAATGTGGTCTCTCTTATATAGGACAAACCAAAAGATCAATTAGGACCCGCGTAAAAGAACATATAGCTGATGTGAAGCATCAACGTTCCGGGAAGTCTGCAGTTTGTGATCATATCCTAGACGGCCCCAACCATTGCATCAGATTTGATAGACCACAAATCCTCGCGAAAGAACACCGATTCCTACCAAGGATGATATGTGAGGCTATTGAAATTAAAAAACATCCTAATTTCAATAGAGAAGGAGGCTGGTTACTACCACCTGCTTGGGATCCTATAATCAATAAAATTAAAACTAAACCCAAGCATAGACATAGTCAGTTCATTTTGCATAGATCGGACCATAAACAATAATTAAAAAAGCTGAAGGTACTCCGGGTTTAACAATGACATCGGGACGTCAGTCATCTCAGTCCCCCGTGACCATGGGTGCTGGAAAGCGCCCGAAACGTCGGGAATTAAAAATAAAAAGTAAAAATAAACGCGATAAAATCCGTAAAAGTAGTTTTAATCATAATCTTTTTATATAAAATTTTGAATAATTTAATTGACTCTTCTCAACTTCTCTCAAAGGTATCACTTATTGCTCGTGTTCGTCTTCCGGTGCGATCCTCACGTAAAACACCACTTTTTGTTCCTCCGCAGTTACATAAAAGATATACTCGTAATTCATTCTTATACCGTTCCAACATATATAATAAGCAACTTACTAATATGGACCTTTTTAATTCATCTCTCAATACCTTAAAACAGACAATAAAAAATAATTTAAGTAAGGTTTGCTAGTGAGTTGCATTTTTTTTTGAATTGATATTCTAATTTTAATTATGTTTATGTACTTAGTTTTATTCTGTTATGTTAATAGTCACTATGTAGTGTTACCATGTAACTCTCTTTTAAATTGTGTTTAAGTTTTCGGCACTATAGATCAATTTATAATAGATAAGTTTTAGTATTTTACTTCCTTAGTATACGACTGTTTGTTGCCAAAATAAATTTAAAAAAAAACTTTATATTTAAAGATGACAAAGGACATTGGAGATAGATTTTTATAGTCAAAAGTCATATTGTTGCCTATTATGGCTGGAACGGCACGTGCAGTGGCGGTGTAAAAATATCCACTACCCCATATCATCCCGTGGGTGTCGTAAGGCGACGGAGGGAAACAAATCAGAAGATGGGCAACAACGTATTTCCAATAATGACTAAAATAAAAAACCTCGGTTGACAAGCCGCTTGCTAAGCATGGAAACTATGGGACATACACCCTATGAGGGAGGCCTATGTTCAGCAGAGGACTTTACGAGTGATATGCTGTAACGGTAACGGTATGGCTGCAACACGAACGAAGCAGCTCGAACATAACAAAATCAAATCCGACCGAGAGATATAACGATAATATTGCTGTGTTTCATTTGGCGAGTGATGAGACCCGGAGAGCTTTTCACTGGTAACTTTACCTTTTTGGTGGTAAAAAAAATATTTGTGATAAAAAATTGTGACAAACGAGCACACAGAAGAAGTTTGGAATTATAAAATCTATACAAAATTCTCTATCCTGTGGTCTAAACAAAAGTCAGGTTTTACCTCATTACAAAAAGATTTTATTGTACTTTGATAACAAAAAAAACATACCAAGCGAATGTCGGAAGCGTGAAAATCACAATTATTTCAAAATGTATTACTCGAAATTATTTACGTAAAAAGATAAATTCAATTCACACAAAAACTTTCATTACAATTTTATAATAAAAGAATATAAACACTAATAAAACACTAGAAAAATCCAAAAATCAACACAATAACATTCACGCGAAAATGGCGTACGAAATGAACGTAGATTATAAATAAATATGCATTAGATAACTGTTTTTTTATTGCACTAGAGGATAAAAAATTTCATATTGATTGTATAATGCCAAACTTCTTCATAGAAAAGTAGTCTCTATATATAAGCTGTTATGGGTTAAAGTGTTGTGGGTGGTGCGGTCTCATGAGACCGCTATAGATTTGACGGAATATGACCGCGGTCTCATAAAACCGCTAGGGGATGGAGAGGTTAAGTATATATAGAATAAGGGTGACAAGTCCACCTGATGGTAAGTGGATGCTGTGGCCCATAGACATTTATCCTCAATTATAAATCAAAATGCAGATGCGTTCTCACCACCGAGAACTAAGGTGGAATGCCCCTTTTCCAATATAAAGGTTCCTAGGTTCTCTACACTCATCATACGATACACAGCAGCATTAAGCTGCTATTTCACGCTGGTATTCTGTGAGAGCGTGGTTCTTCCCCGGTCGAGCCGACCCGTTAGTGCTACAACCATAATATAGCTGCAGCGTGTCTCTACCACGTATAAGTACATTAAATAAAAATTACTCTTTTCTAATCTATTCTAACGCGGCATTTAATTTTAGTCCTCAAATGCTGCCAGTGAATAGTACATCTATCCTCGATTATGAACCAAACTTAGGTGGTGTCAACGCTATAAGTGGTACAGCCACGCTGTAGCTAGTTGTATTATGGTGGGTCGGCCCGACCGTGGGAGGACCACACTCTCACAGAATACTAGCGTAAAATAGCAGCTTAATACTGCTGTGTTTCATATGGCGAGTGTAGAGATCCGGAGACCCTTTTTTACTGGAAACGAGGTTTTCTATCTTAGTCCTCAGGGGTGACAACGCATCCGCGTTTTGATTCTCAATTGAGGATAAATGTAGATGTCTATGGGCCAGAGCCTCCACTTACCATCAGGTGGACTGTATACTCGTTTGTCACCCTTATTCTGTATATATTTAAAAACACGCTAAGGATTAAGATGGGATGCCTTGTCACTAGAAAAATCTGGTCCGGATCAGGTCTCCGGTTTTCATGACTCACTGTATATTACGCTTATGTTTTATTCTGAAATTCTGTATGAACGTTGTCTTTATCCTTAACAAGCTGCCACAATCATTCTGCAGACATAGTTGAGACGTAACGTGGTTTTACCATGTAGTTTTATTCTATTTTTTAGGAGAGAACATTAAGAAACACCATGGTAGCAATCACCTCATGCCCAGGGATTACTATCAATCATGTACTCAAACCTTACTAAACAATTTTTGCTTAATATATATTTTAAATCATTTGATAGATAAGGCCAATATATTTTCTGGGACTTTATTGTAAAAGCGTATACATTGTCCCATGAAGGAATTACTGACTCTTTGGAGTCGAGTAACTGGTATAACTAACGTATATGTATATATCTTAATATAATATATAAATTACGTGTCACGTTGTTTGTACGCGATGGACTCATAAACTACTTAACCGATTTCAATCAAATTTGCACACCATGTGCAGTTTGGTCCAACTTGAGAGATAGGATAGTTTTTTTTTTGCCCAAGAGTGACCCACAATTTTTTTGCGAAATTAAGGATTTTTAATAGGACATGACAAAGGGTCGTCGAAAATGGCAGAACAACGTCTGCCTGGCAAGGTGGCAAGCTAGTTTATGTATAAATTTTATACGCCTATACTCCAAACAATGTTATTCACTCATTTTATTCGCTGGAGACGTCAGATTTTTTTATAAGTTCAGTGTTTATTATATAAGGTATTGTCACACAAACGCTTTGATAAACTGTAGGTATTTCTTGGAAATTGTTAATTGTAATTTTTATTGCTAATTTACGACGCGCTCGGCGGTGATAGAAAACATCGTAAAGAAACTTGCATGTCTGAGATATTTAAAAAAAATCGGATACATATGTAATCCGTCAACACGCATTGGAGCGGCGCGGTGAACACGTGAACACATAAAACCCTTATGCCCAGGAGTAGCGGGACGTATATAGGTTGTAACTATACTTCATTTATATTGTTGACGAAGTGTTGCTAGGTAACGGAAAATGCTTAAGACCATAGATACGCTCGCTTGCTTGCTTACTATATTGCGAATTATTGATTTTGAATCATGCGGGAGTGTGTATAATTATTGCATTATTTAAAGTTTATAAATAGAGACTAACTTCTCCGCTTCGCTTTTAATATATCAAACAACAACCACACCTTGTTACCTTAAAAAATATTCGCTTGAGAGAATAATCGCGTGAGATTAGCGCCGGGCCCTGCCCCTCCCTCATCATCTAGTACTGAGCAAATTGCCGGCACATGCTTATGTTTTGACTATTTTTGCGTGAAAAAAGGTATTTCGCTGTGATATTCTTAGTGAAAATTGATAATTATATGATAAAAATGAGTAGCAGGAGGTCTACTATTTGGACCTATTTTAGAGAAACTGACGACCAAAATGTATCTACTAATATAATGTAATGTTTCTTTGTTTGATTCTACACACATTTTATCAAGCTTTCTATTTACTATAATTGGAAATAAATCTAAAGTGCCTCAAAAACACAACGATACTAGTAGATTTAACCCATAAATAAAATATATTTTCAACAGTAAAATTATGAAAGACATGGCATTACTCAATTCGTACATTTCAATACAGTTGACACTCAGTACCACTTTAACGAATGTTCGGTGATTTAGCCGAATATTCGGTAAAGCTGCCGAATATGCTGAATACCGAATCAATTTATAGTTTTGTTCTAACTTTGAATATAGTTTTATAGGATTTGGGGCGTACTTGTAATATATAGAGGTCATGGATTTAGGTTTTTCATTAAAAAAATGTTAACCCTATACTAGGATTTAGTCCTGTATCGTGGGGCAGTTTACAAACATAAATTGCACAAGGACAAACATCCAGACCCGGAACAATTATTTGTAGGCCATACAAATTACTTGTTCCGTGCGGGATTCGAACCCGCGACCCCCCGCGCAGCCACTCATTGCTAAGCCACTGCGCCATGGAGTCGTCAAATGATTAAGGGTGTTACCACACCAATCTATCGATCGTCGATCGATGGCATTGATCGGTAGTAGAACGGATTAGTCGACGTCGATCGTGCTGCTTGATTATTCGAGAACCCGCCTCAGAGATCTAGATGGAGTAAAGATCAATATTTTTATAGAACATTGTATTAACAAATCACTTACCATTAAGCACGCAGATAAAGCAATTCCCGAACGCTTTTTCTTCCGACTAGTCATTATTTAAGTCTAGCTGAGAGGTGTAACCTAATGCTAGATACGTCATTAATTTTCAAATCGGATTGGTAGTTACCGAGATTGGAGTATTTAGACAAATAAAAAAATAAACATAAAAATTATTTCGCTTTAATATATTAGTATAGACCAACTCTCTAAATACAGCTGTGTATAGTGAATAAACTATGGCGCTTAATGGAATAGTACCTACCGATGTTACTGATTGATCGGGACTATTTAGATGGAAAATATTTGTGACTTATATTTACGAGCATATACGCAATCTATTTGATCGTCACACACACACACACTCTGGAAAAATGGAAATTGTCTTGACATAAATTAATTAAACCAAGAAACATGGGAGAAGATATTCTTACACCGCCACTACATGGTCTAGCTTTAGTTTTAACGTTTGAAGAACGTTTTAAAATAATTAACTAGTCTAGTTTTTGTATGTAAAAATAGAGTTGACTAAATACCTTTTTAATTAAACGTTTAATCATTAAATTTCAAAAGGAATCGCCTTAATATGACGTCAGTCCCCTAGTTTACTATTTCGACATGTAAACATTGTCACCCCCGGTCACCTCTTAATTGATTTGATTAGTAAACGATCCTTTACGGAAAGGTTGGACTTGCAGGTTTTACCGAACTTTCGGCCGAATATTCGTATTCGGTGAAATCCACATTCGGCCAATTTCTACTTGGCATTGAGAAATACAATTTAATAATACGCTATTCGTGGTAGCTCACATGGTTAACGCTCGCTGTAAATATAAAAGAACGCGACTAACCTGGGTTCGATCCCTGCCGGCACCAATGTAATTGTTAATTGCAATTTTAAGTGCTGATTTACAACGTGCTCGGCGGTGAAGGAAAACATCGTGAGGAAACCTGCATGTCTGAGGAATAAGAAAAAAAAATATTTTCTAAGACATGTGAAGTTCGCCAACATGCATTGGGGCAGTGCGGCGGACACTACCTTGCCCTAAACCCTCTGAGAAATGAGGGGAGGCCTGTGCCCAGCAGTGGGACGTATATGGGCTGTAACTTTACTTTTTACTTTTTTTAATACGCTATTGGATTATTAACTAAAACTCTTCTCCACAATATGCTGATACGTCACATTTTGAAGTTTATGGCAATTGTAAGGACAGCTTAATGCAGTATACAGTCGATGATGACAGTATCTCATGTTCTAAAGGCACCTGAGCAGACAGTACCCTAAGGTCTATATCATCATCGGAGCACTTATTTCGTTGTTTCCAACATATTATAATAGAACACTCGTGCAGACACTTCGGTAATATACAAAGTTGCATCACTTTGACGTATAAAAATCCACGTCAAACGTTAATTTCGCTACGAAATGAGAAATCATTCATTAAAATATATTTTATTTTTGTCTAGTCTTATTATTATAATAACGAATCTTTACTATATCTTGTTATAATAAATCATGTATACAAAGACCTAGATTCTAGACCCACATTACTGTCTGTTGGAAAGGCGCCAAGAAACGAAATAGACATTAATGGAACGGAATACTTCTTTAGGAAAAAAAAATATCGAACATAATCGAGACGCCCTGGTAACATTTTAATCTATATTTACCGGGTATTACATTACTTCACAACCTTAATACAATATACAAGCGATCTGCCCCGGCTTCGCACGGGTGATATCTGGATTCTACAACAGCACAACCTGCCGGGTCCAACTATGCTTATAACCTTCGCAAAAGTGCAAGGAAGATGTTGACAAAGTTTTGCCGCAATCTGATGAATGGCATCACAGTGCATATAATACGAACAAACAAATATATATTAATTATTATGTATTACTAGCTGTTCCCCGCGACTTCGTACGCGATAAATTATCGCGTTTGAATTTTAAGAGTTTTAATTACTTTACGCGTAACCCTAATTCATTATCCAAAATAAAAATAGCCCAAGTTATTCTTTATAACATCAACTACCTGCCAGTGGAAGTCCCATCAAAATTGGTCCAGCCATTTTTTTTATAGGAGAGATTTTTTTTATAGGAGAGGGGGCAAACGAGCCTACGGTTCCCCTGATATTAAGTGACTACCGCCGCCCATGAACAACCGCAACACCAGGAGCATTGCTGGTGCTTTGCCGGCCTTTCAGAAAGGAGTAAGCTCTTTTCTTGAAGATCCCTAAGTCGTATCGGTCCAGAAAAATCGCCGGTGGTAAACTACTCCACAGAGAGGTCGTACGCGGAAGAAAACTCCTAGTTAAACGTACAGTGGTGGACCGCCAAGCATCCAGATAGTGTGGATGGTATTGATTAGCTGGAGCTAACAGACAGACAAACAAAAAGACAGAAACACATTTTAATTTTTTTTATTTTTGTTATAAGTACTGTATATACTTTCATATGCATTTAGTAAAAAGCTGTTTACACATGTTTTTACATTACAAAGCGACAGTTAAATTGTATTTATTTGTGTAGATTACATTACATATTATGTCATTACTTTCTTTCTTTTTGAAGTGAAAACTTCTTTAGAATCGTGATTTGAAACTCGATGAAAAGAAATAGCGACGCTAAAAAGAGATAAATATATACCATCAATATGATTTAACCTGCTAGAGAATGAGATTTATTTATTTATATTTCCTACTAACATCTACCATTACAGGGAAAACCTAAATCGATAAATGTAGCGTCTCAATTCGAAAAGTAACAATTCAAATGGTAAAAGATTACTAATTACAACACGATAATTAATTTAAATAACAATACATAATAATTAATTTCAATGAAAATACATTACAATCAATTGTACCTATAATACAATTTAAGAATAACATATTGTATATAATGTCACTTTTGCAAACTCACTCCGTGAACATGAAAATAAGTCCAACTTCTCAGCTACCAAGCCAAGTTTAGTATGTGTATCATTCGCGTGGGAGGGGGGAGGGTATTGCGAACCAGTTTAGTGCTGCCGCGTGGCAACGCGAGCAAGCTCGGCCGCCGTCGCCGCTGTACATACCTATCAGGCACGCACATAGATTACTGTATATATACTAGAGAGGCACGCATAAGCCTATGCACTGCAGCACACCCGGGTTGCTGATGTAACCACGGAACACCCTTAAAATGTAGGTTACCAGCGCTAGATCTCTTCTAGTTTCCAACTTGTTTATATGATATGATATGATATTCTGTTTATATGATAGATTACTGTATACAAAGGTAAGTAAGTACAGTGTTTCCAATGATCTTGATCTTCCTTCCTGAAGTTTTCGTTTATACAGCGTGTGAACTGCACACGTTTTTTTATCTTTATCAGCCTCTAAAAGTCATTTCAACATTTTCCATTAGTGTTCATTTGCTCTCTCTTATATAAAAAAATTTACAGCTGAACATTGGTCTCACCCGCTGTACGAGAGGTCTGCCTTAATAGTCACGATCAATCGCAGCAACTAGACGTAATATTATGTCAATCGTAAATGATTCGTTCATTTGACCCGGGTCGCATGAATAGTATTCTCTGTCTATATATGTTATACGCAAGAAAGTATATATAGTACGCATGAAAGTATTATATTACATTTTTTTTACTTTCCAGACGTTCCGGATCAAAAGATTGACATGACATACGACCAAAGAGTAGTAATGTCTAACGACTGACGTTATCGAGTGAGTCTCATAGATCACAGAGTACTAAAACTCGAAATGATCCATTTAAACAATCGACGCGAATGACTTGGTTCGTAGGACGAATCAATATTTGAAGTAGAAATTTATGAATGACAAAAAACACTAGAAATTTATGAATGACACATGTCTACTTGTATAGGTATGTCTAGTTGGTACTACCAACTGTCTGGCATCTTTAAATTTTCTCCATATCTCCGTGTCGTGGTATAACGGAATAAGAGATTACATGACAATATTTTGTTCTGAGGGTGTCGTAAGTACGGAATGGGATGCCGTCACCACCTTCTGCGAAGCAGTGATGCTAGCGAAGGAGGTGGCGGAGCGGGAGAAGGAGAGAGCAGCAGCTTTCCTCCCCGGCCGCCGCGGGAGATGCCCCGGGCGTCGGGGGCTACGTCGTGGCCCCCGGCCACCGTAGGCGCGGGCCTGTGGAAGGCGAGCAAAGGGTAGCTCGCCGTCCGTCCGTCTAACGACGACAGGCCGTGTCGACGGCGCGTTTTGTTCCACGCGCGCCTCAAAGAGCTGTCAGCAGCGTGAAGGGGCCCGCAAGGGCCGACGCCTGCCGGGGCTGCGGGCTGTTCGAAAGAGATACCGCGGCTCCGGAACGTAAGGGCACGGAAGGAACACGGATGGTTTTTAGTCAGTAAAAGTCTGACACTCCCTTACGCTCCACCCAGAGCGAAAGGCGTCATTAGATGATTTTCCATCCGCAAAAAAAAAAGGGTGTCGTAAGTAGTCAACATAGAAAAGCTAGAAAGATGGCTTCTGATAGAATGGCGGTATAATAATTTCGATCAAACCAGAGATTATACGTTAAACGAAATATTCTTTGTAAAATAACTCAACAGCCGCGATGTTCTGTTCATTTTCATTTCTGAATCTGTGAACGAAGCAGACACTAACTTGGTTAAAGCGTTAGTAATGTATGAAATGCTACAAACAGTGTCTATATTACCAATTCAGATAGTTTTATTAGAAAATGTAATTTGTTGATAGCCTCTACATTTTCCTTATTTATAAAATTATTCTGTCAGTGTGTACGTGACCGAACTCCTCCCAAACGTATGGAACAATTTTGATGAAATTTGTGTGTGTGTGTGTGTGTGTGTGTGTGTGTGTGTGTGTGTGTGTGTGTGTGCGTGCGTGCGTGCGTGCGTGCGTGCGTGCGTGCGAGCGTGCGTGCGTGCGTGCGTGCGTGCGTGCGTGCGTGCGTGCGTGCGTGCGTGCGTGTGTGTGTGATTAAGTTGATTTGAGAATGATTTAGAGTCATAATTGAACCCAGTAGGTAGCGCTGTTGTCGAGATCAAATATTTCTTCCGTATGTAATACCTAGTAATCTATAGTATGGGGTTTAGAGAAGAGTCTATGTCACGAAAGAAATCCTTTAGTCGTAAAGCCACACAGTCTCTGCGAAACTGGACATTTGCTGTCAAATTCCATACTTTACGTTGTGGGCAAATTATCACACATATTTTAGCACATTTTCCACAGATATTTCGCTCAAAAAGTATATTAATTACTACGATCTAACTTCGTTCTTCAAGCAGACTTAAGATTAAAACTAACGCTAACTATAAACTACTTTTTGTTATTACACATCTTATTAGGCGGAGTAAGTTCTCGTTCTGGTTCGAAATATAAGAAAAGTTTTGTTGAAGTTTTGTTTAAATTACAGCTTTGCCAGACCAAATGTTTATGTACGTCTCGATGTATCGGGCATTTTATGTAAATTTATTTCTGATCTTGTAGCAGATAGAGAAAGGTGAGAAACATCGAGGTATTGCAACACAAAAAAGGTGTCACTATTATTTCTAAAGGATCTTGTAAAGTGTATAAAACATATGAAATCTTCCATTTGGTATTCATTAATATGATTATAATTACTATTAAAAAGACTTGAGTGAATTGGTTTGTGTGGGAGCAACCTTTTTTATAGCATTGGGTGACAAACGAGCACACAGTCCATCTGATGGTAAGTGGATGCTGTGGCCCATAGATATCCACATTTGTCCTCGATTAAGAATCAAAATGCAGATGCGTTGTCACCCCTGAGAACTAAGATAGAATGCCTCGTTTCCAGTAAAAAGGGTCTCCGGTTCTCTACACTCACTATACGAAACACAACAGTATTAATCTGCTATTCTGTGAGAACGTGGTCCTGCCCCATTCGATCTAACCCATTCATGCTATAGGTTATAATATAGCTGCAGCAGCAATATGTAATAGTGAAACTAATTCATTAATTTTAACTTATATTGATCCTACATAGGATAAAGTTAATTAAAGTTAAAGGTATTCTGCGAGAGCCTTGTCCTTACCCGGTCGAGCCGACCCATTCTGGTACAACCATAATAAAGCTGCAGCGTGCCTCTTCCACGTGTAAAATATGCATAAAATATAATTTCACGTAAATGTTTATTCTATACATTTATACGATGTAATATATTATATATTAAAATATTGACAACTAATATAACCAAGATAATCTGTATCACTGCCAATTTAGAAAGAGAAAAATTAAAATTTTTCTTCGGATTCTAAATTAAAAGAAAACAACGTTTCGTAACACTGGCTATAATATATTAATCAGTTAATTTTATTTACTATGAATATACACAACCCCTGCATTGTTTACCTGAGATATCTCAAACGCCGAAATGTGTTTAAAACTATTTTCTGCGTGGATCTCAAACTATTTTGCAGCTGTGAAAAACTTATTAATTCTCGATGCCAAAACGTAATTTTCTTCGGGGAAAATCTAATTTTAAAGTAAAAGGTATTGCAAAGCAACAAATAGGCGGAAAAGTTTAGAGAATTATAAATATTTAGCTTTTAACTTATATTCATACGTGGTAGAGCCATGCTACATTTATATTAGTAGTATAGTTGTAGCACGAATGGGTCGCCTCGACCGGGGAAGGACCACGCTCTCACAGAATACCAGCGTGAAACAGCAGCTTAATGCTGCTGTGTTTCGTATGGTGAGTGTAGAGAATCAGAGACGCTTTTTACTGGAAACGAGGCATTCCATCTTAGTACTCATGGGTAACAACGCATCTGCATTTTGATTTGTAATCGTGGAAAGATGTCGATGTCTATGGGTCGCAGCAACCACTTACCATCAGATGGACTGTGTGCTCGTTTGTCACCCTATCCTATTTTAACTTATATTTAAACTTACAATAGAATATTTCAATCAATAATAATATCATCATCATCATTATAACAGACTTTCACTAGTTCAGTGCTGAATTAAGCCCCAAGTAATACCACAAAGCACGATCCCGAGCCATCTACGTTCCTCAACTTCTTGCATGGTTTACCAGGTAATAAGGGAGGCCACTTTATACTTTGCTTACAGGTATAAGGCTGTCTCTCAAGAACGTACTTACCTTATTGGTAGTAAGTTGAGTAACAACCATAAAAAAGTTATAAACAAAACCTCGTTTTGTGCGGTGTACACTATGTAATATTCACTACCCTACATCGTCCTGTAGTGTCGAAATAGGTAACGGAGGAATATAAACCAAGAGATAGGTAGCGGCGTATTTCTAATGACAACTAAAAACATAAAAACTACGGTTGCTAATCCACCTGCCAAGCGTGGCAACTGTGGCAAATGGCCAATGAGGCAATCTATGGGTGAGACATTTGTTTAGCAGTCAACATTTGAGAGGCTGTGACGGTATTGGTAAACAGTACTCTAAGTATTAGCAAATTATAGTTTTTTTTTTCAATTGGAACGTTATTTGGACAAAGCAACGAAAAAATTGTCATGCTTATTTTATTCTATACCTTTAAACGAGTAATAATTGTATATATATAAATATATAATCGTAATCTCGGAAACGGCTTCAACGGTACAATAAAAAATTCAACGGTAAAATTTAGTGTCCAGGGACTTTCGGGGGCAATAAATCGATCTAGCTAGGATTTATTTTTAGAAAATGTCGTTTTATCCCCGTTTTCAGGCATTGGAAAACTGCTACAATATCATTAGAATAAGAAGGTAAATTTTGACAATGCGTCAATGAGTATAATAGCTCAAATGGGATATCGGACGGTCATGATATCGTTATATCATGGTTCGGGTCCTGCCTTCGGTCCGACTTTTTTTCTTTTTTTTCAAGTTCCCTTCTTTTGTGAGAAAATCTATTATTTCGAGCCCTTTTTATAGTATTTTTTAAAAACACGAAAATTTAAATTAAACTAATTGCACTCATGGTTTTTTTATTCAAACAACCAGTTCAGTTTTTTCTATTATGTCGGTAAGATCAAAAAATATTATTCATATTTCATCAGTATGTAATTTGTATCTAAATATAATTTCCAAAATACGATTTCTAAAAAAAAATACCGAGCAAAGCTGGGTCATTCAGGTACTATATTATAATATAATCATACTATACCATTTAAGTCAAACTTTAAAGTTACATTAGTTAAATCACACGCTTTGAATTACCTAATACAATAATATAATGTTATACTGCCCAGCGAAGAGCTGAAAATCTTCCGTCTACACTGAACCTTGATATTGCCGCTACAGTTTCAGTAATAATAGCAAAATGTATTTACTTACATCATTTCTGCTACGTAGAGTGCTTCTTTTCGGCCTTAGGAGCACATCCTTAAAGTCTAATTTCACCTCATTGATAATATTAGGCATTTTCACTCAACACTGTAAATCTAATTTCGTGAGGCAAATTGCAACACACCTCTAACAGTGCTAGCTATCGACTGAAAGCTGAAACAAAAAGAGAGAAGACAGACCGGCGGCTGCTAGATGGAGTGTTGCCAGATAATATTTTAAATTTGGCTACACGATTGTAGTATTAACCGAAAACTATTTTAATATCAGCACTGTTGTGAGAAGAATTTCTCCTAAAAATAACTTGTAAACATAAAAAAAATACAATCACAAACAAAATTAGCTTGGCTTGATATTTTAATATGAACACAAAAAAAACTATTAATATTTATCGTTAAAGATAATTACGCTAGATTAAACAGCATATGAAGAAAAGTCCCGTTATATTCAATATTTAAGGAAAACAGTCCAAGCATAAAACAAGAAGATTGACTATCACAGAAGGGTTTATTTACGTAAACGATGAAACAGTCAGACACCTCGTTAGTTCTAATTGCGTCATCCAACTTCAAGCAAATTGATCCTTGCTAATAGATTTCAGAGCTGCACATACTACTTGTGGAGTATATTGCAATTTGCTTTTTCTAATTATTGTTCGTTTAAAGGAGTAGTATCTTTCATCATCATCATCATCATCATCATTACAGCCCTTCACAAGTCCACTGCTGAACATAGGCCTCCCCCAAGTAATGCCACAAAGCACGGTCCTGAGCCACCTGCATCTATCGACTTCCTGCATATCTTACCAGGTCGTCACTCCATCTAGTGGGGGGTCGCCCTACACTACGCCTACCGGTACGAGGCTGCCACTCGAGAACATTTCTTCCCCATCAGTTATCGGTTCTTCGAGCTATATGGCCGGCCCATTGCCACTTCAGCTTACTAAGCCGTTGGGCTATGTCGGTCACTCTGGTTTTACTGCGGATATCTTCATTTCTGTGTCTATCACGCAGAGAAACTCCGAGCATAGCCCTCTCCATAGCTCGCTGAGCGACCTTGAGCGTCCTCATACGGTCAGCAGTGAAGGACCACGTCTCAGATCCGTAAGTCATCACTGACAACACGCACTGGTTGTATACTTTAGTTTTCAGAGATTGAGGTATACCTGACACGAAGATGTGTCGTAATTTTCCGAACGCTGCCCAGCCGATAGTAACTTTATTATCTCGTAATCAAATTCAACTTTGAATCAAATTATGCCATGGAAGAGAAATTTTTTTTCGTCGTAAGTAATTGATATTGCATACAAATTTGAGATTTTGCAAATAGTGTTACATTATCACAAAAAATGATAATTAGCTCAGAAATTTAATGTATTTTATAAATCGTTATAGCGGATTGTTAGAAATGATTAGGATGAAATTTTATATGTATAGACAATGTTTTACTTACCAAATTTATTTAGATAGGTATCATAATTGAAAAAACGGTGGTTGTCAGTCCATCTGCCAAGCGTGGCAACAATGGCAAAATCCCTCCTATATGGCAATCTATGGTGGCAGTCTTTATTTAGTACCTGGGTTTTATATGATGAACGCCGAGTGAAGATCCATCGCTCAGGTCAGGTAATTAAATCTAGATAACTTTCGCTCAGGTTTGACGAAGTTTTGAGTAAGTTTTTACGAATATATTCCTGTATTAATATATCTAACATCACTTTGCCAATTTTTATGTTATTTACATAATTATGGCAACATAAGTATTACTGTAACGTGACATGTGACGTAACAAGGGCGCACAAATCAAGTACTAATTTCAGCCGCTAAATGAAGATAATGAAATAAAAATTATTATTTTCTATATATAAAAAGTGTTTCATCTTTTAATAATCAAAAGTTGCCTTTGTATACCTTTAACAAGTCATTGTGTATGGAAATAGTCAGCTTACAATGTAGCTCTACTTTTTGGCCGTATTATTGACATAACAATCAGCTGTTACGGAAGCGGAGAGCGCAAGCGCAATGCGGATGATTAGAAGGCCGTATGAAAATGACATTGGCAAATTATATGACGTCACACGATGAATACACTTTCAAAATTTGTTGGTTGGTTGGTTTAAACTCTAAAATGTATTATTTTAAACTTTTTTTTTAAAATTAGCCTCTGAATTTTGATAGCGAATTACAAACAAGATTGAATACCATAAAGTATAGTAGCACGGTAAACGCTGTTTTAGCCTTGCCGGTTTTTTATCCGGTTTCACTTCGGTTTTTTAAGATATTCAGAAATTGCACGGTCTAACAGACGCACCAACAATTATATAAATATACAAATAAGTGGCGCAGTGCCTTGTAAGTCACTAGCTACTACATGGGTCAAATGCCAGTTAACATTTGCATATGAATTTTTTAAATTTTCCATTTTTCTTTTTTTGTAGAATAAGGGTGACAAACAAGTACACAGATTACCTGATGGTAAGTGGATGCTGTGGCCCATAGACGTCTACATTTATCCTCGATTAAGAATCAAAACGCAGTTGCGTTGTCACCCCTGAGGACTAAGTTGAAATGCCTCAGTTCCAGTAAAAAAGGGTCTCCGAATCTCTACAATCACCATACGAAACGCAACAGTATTAAGCTGGTATTTTACGCTGGTATTGTGTGTGAGCATGGTCCTTCCCCCGTCGAGCAGACCCATTCGTGCTACAATCATAATGTAGCTGCAGAATGGCTCTACCACGTATAATTTTTCGTAACGTCTTGTAAGCTTCATCATCATCATCATTACTAAAGCCCTTCACAAGTCCACTGCTGAAGATTTGCCTCCCCCGAGGTATACCACAAAGCAAGGTCCCGAGCCACTTGCGTTCATCGACTTGCTTCTCGGCTTATTACAAAAATAATATACCGACTACAAATAGAACACACAGCCACGAGTTATCATCTATTCGAGTTATATCACAGTATTAAAAATATTAGTTAAAACATATGTTTACTTTTCTGTATACTATAAACTAAAAGAAAATCTAAAAATTTTAAAGTTGTGAGTGGACTAGACACTCAAGACCATGACGTTAACTAGTACGCAGATAACTGAGTCAAGCATTAGTTTCCTGGGGATGCACAATCTTTCATTAATATTGATTTCTTGAATCGATATTGATCGCAATCGCAACACTCGCTTGCTACTAAGATGACTGTAGGGCCTTCTTTAAATAGCTCTCCTTTAAATGAACAGTTTGTAACATCAATGCCCAACATGACCCTTTGACATGAAAAAATGGTTAAAATTTTTTAGAACTTTATGTTCCAAAAATGTAATAAAATTATTTTTGTACAAATAAGTCGCGGGACCCTACAGAATTAGGTACGTATAAAGGTTACCACAGGTGCTTCTAATGTTAGTACCATAAAGGTTGCTTTAACTACAAAAAGGCAAAGTTTCTATAAAAATTAAAAATAAAATTGAAAAGTTATATTTATTGTTCTAGCTAAAACCCCTCAGGATATTCAATATTTTTATAGCAGTTGGTTCTATCGTTTATCCACCGCAGACAGGGTAGATAATCTGATTTCACTTTTATTTGTTATTGCGATATTTTACCCAAAGTACAGTTTAACTCATGCACGTTAAGTATTAATTAATTTTAATAACCACAAACTTAAACAAAAAATCATATTACGTATTGTAGGTACTGTTTCACTTAAAATTAAACTTTCGCGTTTTAAATAATATTATTACGTAATTTATAAATTCTGCAATATGTCCAGGAAATTACAAACGTTACTTTCATATATATGTATAAGATGATAATATCCATTTGTTTACTAAATTTCTTTGCTACAACAGGTGTGTTAGCAAAAAACTGGGCGTTTTTTACAAGCATTCAAAAAATGCTACCTTTGGATGTTTGTCTTTAACTTCGTTTTAATTTATTTTATGCCAAGATTCCAATAAATCCGTAATTCTGTGAGGTACTCCTTTTATTTCAGCGTAAACTTTTCAAACAAGAGGTATGTATATTATTTTTATAGGTATTCTGATATCTACTAAGTATCTTGGGTCAGTTTGGTTTTCATCAGGTTTCTATAAATGACTACACAGCCAAGGGGGAAAATCGGAAGAAAAATAATATATATGAATTCCGATTATCCACCACGTCTGTAGCGTACGGATGAACACGCGTCTTCGAGTATCCACCCTAGGGTAGATATACGGAATACGGATTTTATTGAGTATTACTCAAAGGTAACCAACTACTCAAAGGGAATAACCCATAGCAATATTTGTGGCGAACAAACAAGAAAGTGCTTTGATAAAAATGTGTTCAAATAAATACAATGATTTATTAAAATTTTATTTAATTTACAAAAGTCAAAAAATTATTCATAGAGTACGTTTAAGATCATACGTGTAAATAATTTTAAACGTACTAAAAACGATACGCTTTTTCGAGACTGGATGGGTTCTTGAAATGATTTCACCAGTAAGCTTGAAGTTTATGTTTCTAAAGGAAGTGCAATATACTCGTAATATTATCTAACTCGTAACGGATGTTGTCGGCTCAGCTCCTTCGTATTCAATTCGCGGAGTTATGGTCAGAGATGTACCCGAGCCCTCTGTTGATTTAAACAAACAAAATATCATTGTATAAGCTTTATATATTATTATTAACTAGCGACTGGCCCCGGCGTCACCTTGATAGGATCTGTAGATGTGATGTTATTTAGATTTTTTGAAATAATTATCAATGACCATTTTTTTATCAATTTTTTGATTTCTCAAGAAAAAACTCTCAAAGTTTTCTTATTAAAAATCGTCTAGATCACGCCTAGTTTAGACAGTAAGACAGTAAAAAATTTTGCAATGGTTATTCATGTCTTAAAAACATATAAAAGGCAATTATTTTGATATTTTACGACAGAAATATCAAATATATATCACACTTCAATTTTGTTTACATATAAGTATATTCTTATTTGATGATTTCTTATATTTACGCGAACACTACACATTTAAATAAAACTAGTTTTTACGGATTTTATCGTGTTCGTTAACCTATTTTATATTCACGGGGGGACTGAGGTATTGGACTTCCCAACCATAATTTCATTGACTGCCAGATGCAGGTCTCTTTAATCTCGCTAACAAAATGGTAGGAATCCTTTATGTGGGCTCTTGTATATCCCCTGAGCGGTGAGAGTATTTTCGCCAAGTGTTGAGCCAACCTGTGAGTTGGTGAATTGATTGAGCTCACTATGGGATGTAGAGCACTGGGCTTGTGTATTTTTGGTAACCAAACCAACCAAGCACAACTTCGGTGGTTTGGTTTTTGGGTAGGTATTTTCGATTTTACGCCTAAATTTAATTTTCGGAGTGTTTCTTTATGAAGTCATCATTTGTTTTAAGTGTGTTATTTGTTGGTCGATTTTAAACTTTTTGACAAAAGTTCTTAGATTTTAGAATTATAATCGGACATATTCATGACTAACAAGGTATTTCCTTTATCTACGCGGAGAATTGTGAGTTTTGGTTTATTGCGTAGGTTATTTACCGTTATAAATTCGTCTTTGGGTAGATTCGGTTTAGGCACTAAACTTCGACGTAATATAGACGAAATGTTTTTACGTATCGCCTCTAGATCTACTTTCCGCGTATTGCTTTTAAATAAACAGTCCTCGACACTACAGATAACTTCTTCGTACGGTAATCTTCATGGATGATAATTAATAAAATTAAATCCCGACCAAAGCTGCTAGTAAGTTCATAGTTCATACTGCGTAGATCGGAACAAAAATTGATAATTTTAATCCGGAGGTAGCCGTAGTTGCATTGGGACGTCTAACACCTCGGTAGTGATCATGGTTGCAGTAAAGAGTTCAAAGCGTCGGGAATATAAACTAAGTAAATATACGCGATAAAATCCGTAAAAACTAGTTTTATTTAAATATATTCTTAATACGGTATAATGACATCGCAATAGGATCCACTATCCAATATTCCTCCCATGGGTGTAGTAAAAGGTGACAGAGGAAAATGAAAGAGGAGATGGGCAGGAGGCTCTTCCTGTAAAGTTAAGTAAAGTTACAGCCTATATATACGTCCCACTTCTGGGCACGGGCCTCCGCTCATTTTTGAGAATGCGTGTTGGCGAACTTCACATGTCTTCGAAATATAGTTTTTTTTCTTATTTCTCTGACATGCAGGTTTCCTCACGATATTTTCCTTCACCGCCGAGCAAGTGGTAAGTTAGCACCTAAAATTGCAATCAACAATTTCATTGGTGCCGGCGGGGATCGAACCCGGTTTGCTCGTGTACTGCTAAATTTACAGCAAGCGCTAACCATCTGAGCTACCACGGCTCTATGCATCTTCCTGATAACATCTCAAAACAATAAAAAACTGTGGTTGCCAAACTGCCAGCCAAGCGTGGCAACTGTGGCAAATATATGAAGCAATTAATCGGGGAGGTCTATGTTCAGCAGCAGACTTTTTACAGGCTATAGAATAAGGGTGACAAACGAGCACACAGTGCACCTGATGGTAAGTGAATGCTGTGGCCCATAGACGTCTACATTTATCCTCGATTTAGAATCAAAACGAAAATTCGTTGTCACCCATGAGGACTAAGATGGAATGCCTCCTTTCCAGTACTCGTAAAAAAGGGTCTCCGGTTCTCTACAGTCACCATACGAAACACAGCAGTATAAGCTGCTATTTTACGCTGGTATTCTGTAAGAGCGTGGTCCGTCCTCAGTCGAGCCGACCCATTCGTGCAACAACTATAATTTACAGCCGCAGCGTGGCTCTACCACGCATAAAATATAAAGCTAACAGACAATGATTAATTCCAAACCTATATAATTGTAAAACATAAAGATCACCATAATTGTTAATCATCTAGAACTGAAATCGTCCAACTACCTAACGAAACGAGTACAACGAATATTCCTCGCAATGAGGTCCATGTCGAACAGTTTTACGCGGTAGAGTCACGCTGCACCTATATTACACTTGTAGCACAAATATACCCCGATCGGGGTAGGACTACGCTCTCACAGAATACTAGTGTAAAATAGCAGTTTAATGTTGCCGTTTTTCGCATGGTGAGTGTAGAGAACCAGATACCCCTATACTGGAAACGAAGCATTTCATCTTTCATTCACCTCAGGGGTTACAAGACATCTGCATTTTTATTTTTAATTGAAGATAAATGTAGATACGTTTAAGAGCTATAGCATCCACTTGTGTGATTATTTATGATCGTTATGTATATGTGATTGTTTGTGACCCTTTTTCTATTAAAAAAAGAAAAATAATTACATCATACACACCCTCTTCATCAAGGTAATCCTGGTCAGGCCACTGATCGATATGTGGCATGAACACCGCTTCCTTGTAATTACCATATCCATCGCATTCCACGTCGGAACCTGTGCGACATTTCTCCCGAGCACAGTCTGTCATAAAAATAAAAATAAATGAATAACAACATCCACTACCCCATATCGTCCCGTGGGTACCGTAAGAGGGACAGAGGTAAACTGAAACATGTGATAGGCGTAAAAAACTGCAGTTGCCAATCCTCTTGAAAAGCGTCGCAACAATGGCAAAATACCCCGGTGAAGCAATCTGTGAGGGAGACCTATGTGCAGCAGTGGACTTTTAAAGGCTGTAATAAATGGATGTAGGGATGTTTAACTATTTACTTGTCACCAGATGTCGTTGGGAGCCATGTTAGCTCAGATGGTTAACGCTCGCTGTAAATATAACAGAACGCGCGTAACCCGGGTTCGATCCCCGCCGGCACCTATGAAATTGTTAATTGCAATTTTAAGTGCTGAGTAACCACGTGCTCGGCGGTGAAGGAAAACATCGTGAAGAAATCTACATGTCTGAGGAATAAGAAAAAAATATTTCGAAGACATGTGAAGTTCGCCAACACGCATTGGGGCAGCGCAGCGGACAATTCCTTGCCCTAAAACCCTCTCAGAAATGAGGGGAGGCCTGTGCCCAGCCCCCTTTTTTTTGATGTCGTACTAATCGATTAAATATCTTTCATAGTATTTTCCTCTTGCATAACTATTTAAGTTGTCACTAGATGTCGTCGTACTAAAATATGAAATAACTGAATCACGATGTTAAGATTATTAGCGTATTATTACAAATAATCTTGGTGCACAGAATTTTCAATAGATTTAATACTATTATTATTAGTCATTGATTATTATTAGTCATTGACAAGTCCACTGCTGAGCATAGGTTTTCCCCAATAAATGCTACAAATTACGGTCCTGATTCCTAACCCACCTGCTTCAATTAACTTCCTGTATGTCTTCTTCTGCTTCGGGCTTCGGTGCTACGTAAAATAATATTTTAATGTAGCTGTGTTTCGTATGGTAGATACTAGATAGATTATGTTACTCAAAGTAAAATGATTTCGTATCATGTTAGTACGGCGCAAATTTGGCAGGGTGCGAACCGCGAACTCAAAAGGTCGTGGATTTCAATCCGTCATTCAACTATTGTCAAACAACTACACAAGCATTTTATGCTTACCAAGAGTGGTTAAAGGGAAACTAGTATTTTAATATAAAAAAAAAGTTGGTATAACCATCTCATATACGCCTGTCGTAAAATGTACATACCGGCGACGGGAAACGATGTTAAATCTACAAAACTTATCATCCTAAGATCGTCAGTCGCTTGCCAATAGCACGATTAAGGATAGTCCTCCCAATAACAGGAGTCACCTAGGTTCAGCAGTGAACTTAATGATGAAGAAGGACTTAAAAATTATTTTATCTACTCCATTCTTTTTGGAGTCTATCTACGTAGGCACCGCTGTATCAAAATCATCCACTGCTGTATTCGGGTTTGAAGGCTAAGAATTATAAGGAAATGGCATAATTATTATTGCCTGTGAAGCATTCCAGCTATTTTCGCAGAAGTGATAAGACTCTGATCTGACTGATCATGAGGTCCTGGGTTCGAATCCCGTGTCGGGCCAAAAATCAATAATTGAGTATTTCCTTCAAAAAATTCTCAGTAGCTGCCCGGAGTCAGGAAGTTGGCGGTGTCTCACCCCCGTGCCTCGGAAAGCACGTAAAGCCGATGGTCCTGCGCCTAATCTCTCTCCGATCGTGTCGGTTTACCGTACCATCAGATTATGAGAGTTGGGGAATAGAGAGTGCACCTGTGCTTGCGCATACACATGGGCACTATAATCCTGTCCCGCGCCGGTGCCTAGTCTCCGTTAAGGCAGGCCGCAGTGACCGAAAACCCGTCTGAAGGACATTATTATTACGACGATTGTAGATTTTATTTGAAGTCGGTTGCTAGTAGGTTGGATTTCGCAGATATTTATACTTTTTACCTGTTTAAGCCACAATGCAGTTATATTATGGTAGCAGTAAGAATGAGTCGGCTCGGCCGGGGAAGGATCACGCTCTTACAAAATACTAGCGTAAAATAGCAGCTTAAATGCTGTCGTGTTTCTTATGTTCAGTGTAAAGAGCGACAATGAAACATTCAATCATAGTCTTCAGGAGTGACATCGTTTTGATTCTTAATCGGCAATCTATGTAAAAATCTATGGACCTCGGACATCCACTTACCATAAGGTGGAATGTGTGCGTTAATATACGGTAGAGCTACATTTATAACTACACAGTGACCGCGTCGACTCGACCAGGGAAGTACAACACTCGCATAAAATAGCAGCATGAAATAGAAGAATTTTGATGGGTTTCGTATAATAACTGATGAGAATCGGAGACTTTTTACCCATTAGAAGACACTTCATAGTCCCCTGGGGTCAAAATGTATCTCAATCCTTTCAACAGCAGAGGTCTAACAGTGGAAATTTGTTAAGCTTGTAAGTTTTTTTAGTAAGCTTGTTAATTTGGTAAGATGTAGAATTAAAAAGTTATTTAAGGTGAAGATTTGTTTTGGTAGAGTAGAAAAATATTATAAAATTGAATCATATATAAATAAGTATAAGATTATTTTTCTATTATCAAATAATTCATCCCATTTCATTTCCTACACACATCTTTTGAATTAAATATTTTATTTTAAAAAGAATCATTAAATTGTAATATATAATAATGCAAATATAATATTATAATGCGGCACTTATGTGTTGGATCGCTAAGTGACGAGAAGGAGGCGTCCATCATCAGCACGAACTCATCACATGGTACAATAAAAATACTGAACGAACTAGTCTCCTGGCAAAAACGCCACTAGAGCACTTCACGTGGTCAACCGTGTTCATGATAAAATTTACGTATTTAGTTAAGTACCACTTTAGTGAATTAGTAAAGACCACATTATACTATTGTACGTTATCGTTAGGATTGGTATTATTTTAAGAGTATAAAGAGGTTTTTTATGATGTTTGTTTTATTTTAGCTCAATTTTTGTATATATAAGTTATATCGCTTAACATTTATACGGTTTTTATTAGGATTTATCGCCACGTAAATTATAATATCATTATTGTAAGACTTAAATTAGGATGAAATGAAGACAATATCGGATTGTATTCACCGTGTCAGGATAGACGTTACAGGTAATAAATAAATAACAGTTGAGTTTCAGTAACTTTGTTTTTACTGCGTATCACTTACGGTATCACTAATATACAGCATCTTGTTTTTGTTCTGCATCAAATCCTGGTTTTAAATATTTGGGAATGGCAACCCAAGTGTAAGCCAAAATTTTAAGAAAGGTAGAAAACGTACCACAATTCATGTTTGACACCTCTACTCTCGGCACTTTTATCCCTTCTATTTTACTACCATCTTCTAGAGCGCAGTAGCAGACGAATCGACGACACTAATAATCATAAAATAAAGGTATACATTACTTAAAGTAAAATAAAATTACAATTTACAACCTTTATATATCCTATGGCTAGGCACCAGCCATCCTTTATTTCTGAGAGGTCTATTAGACCGCCGCGTTGCTCCAATTCGTGTTGGCTGACTGGCTTCACATGTCTTTCGAAAATCCTTAGACATGCAGGTTTTTTCACAATGTTTTATCGCCGAGGACGTAGTAATTCAGCACTAAAAATTGCTATTTTAACATTTTCGTTAGTGCCGGCGGTGAACAATTTTTATTGGCAGAAAGAAAAGAATCATCATTAGTGTATACAGAACGAGTAGAAATATAACTACCCTAGCATATAAAATTAAATATATATATATATATATATATATATATATATATATATATATATATATATATATATATATATATATATATATATATATATATATATATATATATATATAATGTATCAAATGTACACTGTTATCTCCGCACTACCCGCAAGCATAATGAATTTAAAAATACTGCAAAACATAATGATTTCTTATATTTACGCGAACACTACACATTGATTAAAACTACTTTTACGGATTTTATCGCGTTTATTTATATTATTTTTAATACCCGACGTTAAAACTAAACCTATGTATACCACTCCAAGACTTGAAAACACAGTTAGTTCATTCTGCGTAGATCGGACCAAAGACAATAATAAAAAAGCTGAAGGTACTCCGGGTTAACTTTGACATCGGGACGTCAGTCACCACAGTCGCCCGTGACCGTGGGTGCTGGAAAGCATCCGAAACGTCGGGAATTAAAAATAACATAAATAAACGCGATAAAATCCGTAAAAGTAGTTTTAATCAATACTGCATATTAACATTGAATACTTACTATGGAATGGAGTTAACAACAAAATGAGAGCGAAAAAAATTACAAACAAAATTATACATAAAGTAAATCGGTAGACAACGCGTTTAGACAATATTTACTACGTTTAATAAGTTACCGAACGTTTCCCTATACTTTTCAAACGTCGAATTGGCATTAAACCACAAACTATAAGAAACAAAAACATTAACCTAAGTTGAATGCGTACTATGAAATTTACAACCAACGCTTAGTCTCTGTGATACGACGGCTTGCAATAACGAAAAATATAACTGAAGTTATTATAATATTAATAGATAATATACATGGTTACGTACCACGCACAAAATATCAGTGTGAAATAGAAGCACAATGCTGTTGTGTTATACATGATGAATGCCGAGAACAGGAGACACTTTTACTACAAAGACATTTCATCTTAAACCTCAGGTTTTAAACCTCAAGTTTGACAACGCCTATCTTTCGATCCTAAGGCTTTTCTTCAAGTCTATCTATATTAGATGTGGAAACCACAATTCAGAGGTGAAAGTCTGATTGTCCATTTACCAGCTGAACTATGAACTTATTACAGTTTCTGTTATAAAAAAAATTAAAAACAATTAAGTAAGAAAAGCAACTGTAAAAGCATTCATGTGCTGTTGGTTTTTTATGCCGTTCAAACGTCCAGTAAGTAAATTTTGCCCATCACCCTACTACATTTAAGCAAAACATTTGGATATATATCGATACTGTTCGATACCGTGTAAAAATATCGATACATATCGATTCATTCTTTTCACTTGCCCCTCTACTACATAATCAAAATGCAGATATACGTCGTTAACGTAAACTAGTAAAAAAAGCTTAGAGTATACTTAGAGTATAGTTCTCCAGTTCTCTACACTCACCATACGAAATACAGTAGCAATGCAATGCGCGGCTATTTTACTCTCTTATACTGCGAGAGCATGGTCCTTTTCCAATCGAGCCAACCCATTCGAGCTGCAACCATAGCTTTGTTGCAGTGTGATCCTACAATATTTTACAATATTGTTACAGTTAGTACTAATGTGGAGTAGTAAATAGGTGTAGTGTGGTGCAGTGGTTGCATTAAGTCATGATAGTTCAAGGACAAAGCGCCTGCTGTAAATTTTACATAACACAAGCAGCCAATATAATCGCAATTTTAAGTGCTGTTATACCTAACGTGACCATACGTCCAACTTTAGGCGGGACGGTCCCGGTTTAAAGGTTTGTGTGCCGCTGTCCCCGAAATACATAAAAATGTCCCGCTTGACAAATAAAACCGTAGCATCATGCAAACTGTTACCCGTGCCATCATTATGACACCGCGCGTACCAGGTTTGCAAGCATGGCCTGACTATAGTTACTTGATTATTCCGAAAACCTACACTTTTGAACTTAAAGTTACGAAGTGACACTTTTTCAATTAATCTACAATAAATTATCAAATAACATAAGTTATTTCTAATTAGTATTTATTTGCTATTGTTGGCGACGCGCCTATAAGAATATTTCAGTTTATTAAGTCAACCGATGACGAATAACTTTTCAAAGACTCATTGTCCAATAGAAATGTTCTGATAAGAAAATGCTTAGTTAAATCTTAAAGAAATGTCGAATTAATGATATGAAGGTCTTGGGTTCGACTCCCAGGCCCACAGAACACTTAATATAGCGGAATAGAAATGCCTTTGTTTCAATTTACTTGCGGTACCAGGTACCACTGACGCCGCTAGTCTCCCCACTCCTTTCAGGTAGTTACACTCAACTCATATACGCCAGTGCTTGACAAAAAACTATCGATAAAATATCGACACGGAATAATGTAGGTAATAAATATGTGATAAAATAAAACAATATAATGATATAATATGGAACGTAAATTTAATGAAATAAACTTAATGCTATAAAAAAAAACGTAAAGTAGAAAATTAATTAATTACAAGGAGTAAAACTTACACAGTAAAATGGAAAAAAAAATTAAGACATTTTCATCATTTCAAAAACAAAATATTCATTGAAATATTTATTTATTTATTGTCCTGTAAAATGCAAATATTTATTTAAAAGTTGTCTTTTTGATACTTTTTGTGCTGAGGTTTTCATTAAATGGTGAAGGCGAATATCTGTATACTTTTCTATAATACATTTTGTTAACAATATTACATGGTTTTCCATTGGTCCCTGATCAAATTGATGAAAATCGATTTCTCTGAATACTTCAACGCCAATGAAATGACGTAAGGCTCTGGATGTTATCTGCTTTTTAAACTTTTCAAAATTTTTGACTGATTGAGTATCTACAGTAAAAGTTTTAAGAATTGATTCAATTTTTTTACAAATCAAAATTACGTCAGCGCTAGGAAAAATAAGACCACCGTTGTCTTTCAACCGTATCAATTTAAAATTGTCTTTAATAGCACTGGAATTTAAAAGAGCCGAAATGCAAGTTTCGGACACACAAGTCGGACAACCGTCAAACGTCAGAGAAACAACTTCAACGCCAGTTGTGCTTAAAAGTTCAAGACACTGTTTCACTAGGTTTGACTTTTGCTCACCTGTTACACCGTCTGTCAGAAAGTATCCGACAGGTATTTTCCATGCCCCATTAATTGCAGTAACAAGGAATACTAAAGCCTCTTTAGCTTCACACAAATTATCCCCACCATCGTTTAAATTGTTTCCGAAATTAACATAACCATGCATACGTTTCCCATCCCATTCGATGCGCTGACGAATCGCCATCTCATCCAACACCAAATTAAATAATATTGGATATTGTGTAGATTGAATTTTAGATTTTATAGCATCAAGGGACTCTGTGGTAAAACCAGGTTCTGCGTCAAAAGATTGATACCATTTTTTAATGGTCCTGGGATGAGGCAAGCAGGTCTCAAACTTGCGCCTTACATAAAGGTATGCCTTCGGCGAATAAAAATGTAGCGTCATCGCAAAACTCCGAAGGCTCGGTGAGTATTTTTCACGTGTTAATTTTTTAGATTTTAATTTCTTCTCACATCTTTTAAATAACTCTTTTGTGTTCACGTTGGTGTTTTCTAAAAAAAAGGCTTGGTCGCTATTAATTAATCTGTTTGATTGTAATTCCTTTATTATTTCTTGCAACTCTATAATTTTTTTTCTATATCTCCGGTTTTTACCTTGTAAACATTTTATTTTCGATCGTTGAGTTTTTATAACATTTTCCTTTTCGTTTATAATACGTTGCATTTTTCGTTTTCTGGGAGTTTCCATTATGTCCGGATCTAACTGTATCGCTCGCTTAATAGATTTAGATGAAATAGAAGGTGACGGAGATTTTGATGGTGTTACGTTAACTTGGATATCTGATACCTGAAATAACATGTTTGTTAACTTAATAGTTACCTTGCAAAAAGTAACTAATAAGTTACTAATAGCTCTACATCTATCCTCTATTACAAATCAAAATGTAGATGCGTTGTCACCCGTGAGAACTAAGATGGAATGCCTCATTTCCAGTAAAAAGGGCGTCCGGCCACCTGCACTCACCAAGCGAAACGCAGAGGTAAACCGCTACTTCACGCTGGTTTTCTGTGAGGTCGTGGTACCACCCCGGTTCAAGCCGGCCCATCCGTGCGACAGCAAGACTGACTTAATTTCAGTATAATTACACAAAATGTCGTAAAGCATTTCGTTTCCAAATTATAAAGTATCAAAAATGCACTAGTGGCGCCACATAATTTCTTTACTGTTTTTCATAATAGAGCTACGGGATGGTTTGTATTTTACTAAAATACTTTATTTATTTAAAAGATACTTACATTTTCAGAAGTTGTCCAAACGTGAATAGTCGGATAAGCATGATCCAAAAGAACACGGCGTTTTCTTGTAGGATTAAAATCCTTTTCTTGAAAATGTGCTGAACATATTTTGCTATGTTTAGAAGGAAACCAATTTTTTTTCCCTGTTGCCAAAATCCATTTTTCCTTAACTTCTGGGTTTATCGGAAAACTAAAAAATATAAGAATATTGAATAAGAACAAATATTTATTGTTAAATAAAACTTACGCTTTTTATTTAACAGCAAAATTTATTTCTAAAAATAATCCACTAGAATTGATTATACAAGGCAAAGAATATCGATAGCGTCGATAAACTAAAATCTAAGCACATCCTTAATTGGCGTCTGGGATCAGCGGCCATACTACGACGCGTTGAAGGGCAAAGTATCGTTCAATAAAATCGATTTAAAAATGTATTATTTTACTCACCAATGATAAGAAACTCCTTTAGAAGAACAATAACCCTTTCCTGAACAGTTTGAACAGTTCGAAACACTGCAATAGACCATTTTTAACCACGTGCACCACGACTAACACTTGACGACGGCTTGTTTCGAACTGAGCTGAGTCACGAAATTCTAATAGTTGGCTTTTAAGCCAAATACACGGCGCGCGTTCCCGGCTCGTATAACATTTCTACTAGCTATATTAGGTGTTCTGTGCCCAGGCCGGACTAGTTTACTGTTTTCTAAGTAATATCTTTCAATAAATTCATATAGGGAATTTTATGTTATAAATTATGTTACCGGATTTGTTCCCCGGTTGAAATCGTCTTTCCAACGATGTAAATTCAAAGGAATATTAAAGTGAAGTTAGAGATCGGATTTGTTCCCCGGTCGAGATGATCACTCTGTGCATAAACAGAATTAACAGAAGTTAATTGCATAAGTATTGTCTTGTATAAGTTTGATATGTTTGTACGAAAACAAATGCCTATTTGTTATGATTGATT
This sequence comes from Parnassius smintheus behrii, assembly GCA_036936625.1. Classification (NCBI taxonomy): domain Eukaryota; kingdom Metazoa; phylum Arthropoda; class Insecta; order Lepidoptera; family Papilionidae; genus Parnassius; species Parnassius smintheus. The sequence goes on along the minus strand of JAUPFT010000028.1, from coordinate 15,788,849 downwards.
AAGAATGAGAACATTCACTTGTATTGTTATCTGATAAGAAACATGATAACTGATAAGAATCTTATCAGAGATAGTTTCCTACAGTTTGAAAATTGTGTAGAAGCACTTATTTATCTAATATTGTTAAAATTAAGTGTATTTCAGACTTTCATTTTTTCTGATAGCCGAGAGCCGTGCAAAGTTAGTTGTTCAAATAGTTTGAGTTCACGGAAGCACGCTGACCACGCCCCTAGGAGGCCAAATATGTAAAAATTTAAAATGTTTGTAATTTCAGCAATTTATGTAAAAATGACTTGTAAAACATTTCAGGTTGATTGTACGTGCTAAAAAGGTGAATTCTGTGTTATTTTTATTGAAAATTCCTGTGTATAAGTGAAATAATGATAGTTTTGTATAAGAAATTTAAAAGTGTTTTAAACAGTGAAATAAATAGAGAAAATGTAAATTAAACTATTGTATTAGTTAACATATGTATAAATTCAAGTGGGAAACATTGATTTAACTTTCTGTGTTAAATATTTAAGAAGTTTGAACTTTGAATTTGTGATTAAAATAGGCATATTTTGTTTTATAAATTAAAGGATTTTTGTGATACGAAAATATAATGTATATCATGGTGTAGATATTGTTTTGTGCTATCTAAATAGATAACTTGTATTTGTGTATGACTTATGTGAATAAAGAAATTAAGTGAAACGTGAGAGAGTAATAGTACAAATTCATGTTATTAAGTTGCGCAGGCACGCGAATGGCGCGGCTCACTTTCGCGTATAGCTCTGGGGGTAGCTTAGTGAACGGGTTTTATTGCAATTCTCAAGGATCTCCTAGGTGTGCGTTACTTGCAGTATACAGTGGCTGCAAATAACCGCCGGTACGACAAACTCCGCCGATCGTTGAGTCCCGTGATTCCGTGAGGCGTCGAGGTCACCGGCCCCTAGGTGATTCTTGGCACTTTATGCGTTTCGTGCATTCTGTGCCTAGTCGCGCATTAAAGTGCCACCTTTGCACTTCCCCCAACCCTTTTGCTATAAAAGGGGTAGGCAGTGCCCACAGTGTGGAAAGTCTCCATAACAACATCACCACCATCCGCGTCGCGCATCAACACCTGCTGCCGATCGTTTGGAAGATAGATAGGGCCTTAGTTAGATTACCGCTGACACTGACTGGTAGGTTAGGATGTCAGGGAACGATAAGGGGGAACCTCCTCCGAGAGTAAGGAAACCACCGGATCGACTAGGCGTATTGGACAGACCCATCGCCTATCGCGATATATTCAACCCGGAGAGGACGAGAGTAGTCTCGTCTTACTCCCAAATACCGACCCGGAAACCTTCGTCGCCGGGTAAGGAGGCCGCAGCTAGGGTTGCACTCTCCCCCATCGTACCTGAGTGTACGACTGGGCGGGAACTGCTGCCCTCTCAACCTCAGCGGCCCATGAAGACGCCACGAAGGCACACACCTCCTGAGACCGAAGCCTCTCTCCACGAGAAGAGGCAACGTGTTGGACATTCATCTGAGCCATCATCAGCGTCTTCGGATGATGAGGAGCCCCAAGCAGAGACCAGGAGGAAGGTCCACACCTCACCTCCTAAGTCACCATCACCACCGCAACAGCCGCCATCCATCTCACCGGACCGAAGAAGTCACGACTCGGCCCAGTTTGAGCAAGGAGGTGAGGAGTCCTACAGCTGGGGCTCGACAACATATGCAACCCTAGCTGCATCAGCCGGAAGGTCATCCCCGGTTCAAATTACCAACCCGTCCGGGTTAGCTCAGGATGATGGACAGCGGCCATCAACGAGCTACGCCCACATGGCTGCGGCCCCAGCAGTACCACGACCACAATCGGCGGAACAACCTCAAAAAACTGAGAAAGAAAAGGAGAAGAGATATCCGCCGATTGTCGCAGAATGCCTCCCGGACTGGACCAGGCATTTTAAGGTCCTTAATGAAAAGTTGGGCCATCCACCTAATGCCCGTCCGTTCGGGAAAGGAGTTAGGTTCACTCCACAGAGCCCGGATGAGTTCCGTACCATACAGAGGTACATGGTAGAACTCTCCGAGAAGGATAAAACCATGTCGTGGTATTGTTACACACCGACAGAGGAGAAGCCCACTAAAGTGGGCATCCGTGGCCTGCCTGTGGGCACCGACACAAAAATGATTGAGGAGGCTATTCGGGCAAAGGGCTTCCCCATCAATTATGTGAAGGCTATACCACCACGTAGGGGCAGACCGGGCTGCCTCTACTATGCACAGCTGGAGCATCTGAGCCTAGAACGGCTACAGCAACTTTACCAACTCGACGAGCTCCTCTACATGAGAGGAGTCGTCATCGAAGCCTGGCAGAGGAAGACCGGACCGGCACAATGCCACCGTTGCCAGGCTTTCGGACATGCCTACGCTAACTGTTTTAGGCCAGTGAAATGCGTTCGCTGTGCCGGTGAACATATTGCCAGCCTTTGCCCAAGGGGTAGAGAGGAGGAGCCTAAGTGCGCAAACTGCGCCAAGAACCATACGGCCAACGATCGCCGCTGCCCGGTCCTGAGGAGGATAGCCAGGAAGCAGGGGATCGTCTTACCTGGGCTACTGCCGGAGAACCCAAAGAGGATCCCCCAAAGTCGCCCAAAGGCCGTCACCATACAGGAGGACGGGTGGGCTACCATCACCAGAGGGAAGGGTAGGCAATCAGCACCCCCCACCCCCTCCTGTAGTACCATCAGAAACGGTTGGTCCCACAGACCAAAGGGCAACCACCGGGGCGACTCTCCGACCTCCTGCCAACGACGCCACCGAGGGCCAACCCTCCAGGAGGAAGAGGCGGAGGAACAGGAGTAAGAGAACGGAGCAGCCTCCTCCTCAGGCTGTGACCTCTACCCCTACTACCACAGGACCGATAGCCTCGCAGGCGCAGGTTGCTGCAAAAACATCAGCACCAGCTACGGCAAGTAGAGCGCCAGAAAGGGCCCTACCGGAAAGCAGAGCCCGCTCCACACATAGAGCGCGCTCTGTGCAAAGGAAGACCGAAACCAATGCCCCGAGACCAGTGCCTTCACAAAAGCGTAGTGCAGAACGCAGAACACCAACTTCCGACTTCGAGACGGCCGATGCTATTCATAGATTAGTAGGCATAGCCATCGAAGTCGGAACACAAGTCCTGGCCGACATTAGGGCCGGGACAGATCCCGTTACCGCCGTCATGAAGGCGCTGGCAACCTTACTGGCAAGGCATTATGGAGGATAATAACCTGCGCCTACTATACTGGAACCCGGACGGGATTCGTCAAAGGATCCATGAACTCCGCACTCTCACCCAGCAACAGGACATCCAGGTGATTTTGCTGGGTGAAACTAAATTAAGACCTTCAACGCATCTTAAGCTGCCTAACTATCATATATACAGGAGAGACGAGGTCGATCCTCAAGGGGTTGCTTACAGAGGGACAGCGATCCTAGTGAGGAGAGACATCGTCCACCAGGAGCTGGACCTGCCAGACTTCCAGACGATGCGTTCAATCGGCATAAAAATGGAGGCGGCGGGCGAGGAACTTAAGATCTTTGCAGCATACCGCCCGCCAGGGACTCCATTTCACTCCTCAGACATCCGGACGGTAATGGAAGGTACAACACCCACCATCATCGCCGGGGACCTGAACGCTAAACACCCGGCGTGGGGGTCCAGAGTGATCACCCCGCCGGGTCGTGAACTTTATGAAGATGCAGAACACCATGATTACGACGTTCTAGGTCCCGAGGAACCGACGCATATCCCTAGCAACCCTAGGAGGCGTCCGGATGTATTAGACATCGTGCTCACTAAGAACGTCAACTACCCAGTAGTGGTAGAAGTGCTGTATGACCTGAACACGCAGCACCTCCCGATTCTGATAACCCTTGGCACTAAGGCAGTGACCTCACCGCCCAGAGCTGTCAAGACTAAGATTGACTGGAGGCTCTACCACCAACACCTGCAGGAGAGACCTCCAGTCCATACACCGATCACCTCAGCGGACGACGTAGAGGCCGCTGCAACCAGAATTTCCACGAGCATCAAGGAGGCCCTCAACGCGGCCTCTACGATCGTCCCTCTCTCGGGGAGAAAAGAAGAGCTGCCGCTAAGACTACGCGTGCAGCACAACCATAAAAGAGCGCTGAGGAAGCTCTGGGCGCGTACTCGCTGCCCTAGAGTTAAGAGAAAACTTAACACCATATCAGACGAACTGTCGGTTGCAATACAGGCCCACAGAGGAGAGGCCTGGGAGCGGCGCATATGGAAGGCGGACGAACAACATGCGTCGCTCTATACATTGAACAGTTAACGAAAACACGACCACCTGTTTGCCCGCTGACTAACAACGCGGGCATTCAATGTTATGATGCCAAGGGCAGAGCGGATATCCTAGCTGAGCACTTCGAGGAGCAGTTTATGCCGAACCCAGCAAGTGCGGAGTTCCTGGAATCCCATACAAGGAAAGAGAGCCGCGTGCAGGAGCTCCTGTCGTCGCCCGCGCCACCGCTTGCAGGAGAGTGGTTTATCTCCCCCGCTGAACTGCGGAGGACAGTAACCCGCCTGCAACCGAGGAAGGCGCCGGGGCACGACGGGATTACTAATGCTGCACTACGACAGCTGCCCAATAGAGTCCTTGTAGAGATAGGTCGGCTCTACAACGGAATATTGCGGACATCCCACTTCCCGGAGGACTGGAAGAAAGGCAAAGTCATCGTCTTGCCGAAACCCGGGAAGGACAGGCGTAGAGCTGCCAACTACAGGCCGATCACGCTGCTACCGCATATAGCTAAACTGTGCGAAAGATTATTGTTAAGACGTCTCCGCCCGTGCATCCAACTTCGGGCGGAGCAACATGGATTCAGGAGGGGTCACTCAACAGCAACACAGCTGACCAGAGTGCTGCACCTGCTTGCGGCCGAACACAACCGTGGCCGCATATCGTTGGGCGTCTTTCTCGATATCGAGAAGGCGTTCGACCGGGTGTGGCACACAGGATTACTCTACAAGTTAGATGTTCAAACAAGTATCCCTCCTGCTATATTGCGGCTAGTGGCGTCTTTCCTGGAAGGCAGGAAGTTCTACGTCTGCGTAGAGGACGCCGTGTCCGCAATAAAGACCATAACAGCTGGTGTGCCACAGGGCAGCTGTCTATCTCCAGCCCTGTACGCGGCGTACACTAATGACATACCCACCCTGGCAGGACACTTGCAAGAATGGGAGGACGACGTCAAACTAGCGCTATTTGCGGATGACAGCGCATACTTCACGTCGTCCAGAAGAGCCCACATAGCAGCTGCCAGGATGCAACGTCTGCTGGACCTGCTGCCACCATGGTTGGATGAGTGGAGGATGGCCGTCAATGTTAGCAAGACGACCGCTCTACTCACTCGCCGCTACAGAAACCTACCACCACCACTAATCCTCAGAGGCCAGGAGATCGCATATGAGAAGGCCGTGACCTACCTTGGATGTCGGATTGACAGGATGCTGCGTATGACTGCGCACGTTGACTCTGCTATACGCAAAGCTCGATGTGCGCGGGCAATGCTCCGTCCTGTCCTGACATCCAAGTTACCGACAAAGTCGAAGATAACCATTTACAAAACCTATATAAGACCCTTGCTAACATACGCTGCTCCGGCCTGGTATGCACTCCTGAGCGATCGTCAGAAGCGGCGACTTCAGGCCCAGCAGAGTTTGTCATTACGAACTATAGTCGGTGCGGGTCGCTACGTCCGTAATGACGTCATAGCGGCCAACCTCAAGATGGAGAGCTTACATGAATTCGTGGTCCGGCTGGCGCGCGGTATGTTTGACCGTGCCGACAACGGACCACACGAACACCTCAACGGCTTCGCGCCGTTGCATGCAAGGCCGCCGGACGGGCGACCCTATCCAAGAGAACTCCTCCCTATATAGATTAGGGAGTTGAGTAAATCCCACAATGCCGCAGAAAGGCCAACTCTGACAAAATAATTTGTGTTAAACAAAATTATTGAGACAACCTCCTTTAATGAAGGATTTACCTTACTGCGACAAAAGTCGCTAAAACAACGCCTGTAACACCAAGGCGCCCAGGACCGGCACATTGTAGTGTGCCGTGAGGAACATCCGGGTAAAGGGGTACACCCCGAGGCCCGAGACCTGCACGGCATATATATGCCCTGCAGAGGACAGCAACGACGATTGCAATTCGTTCGGGAAAATAGTTCGGGAAATAGTTCGGGAAAATAGTTCGGGGAATTAGTTCGGAAAAATAAGAAAATCCTTCGGGAAAAGTGAAAAACCAGCAGTCAATAAGAAGAAAAAGTGTAGGGAAGTGATAGGAAAAAGTGATTACTCTCTCACGGAACGGTTTGAAGATAATTGCTGTTTTATTCCCAAGTAATTCATCCCTAAAGTTATACAGTCCACATCGAAGAATTAAGGCGTCGGGACCGGGACGACTTCGGAAGACCCGTAATCCCCGTCTGAACCTACTTGATGAAAAAGAAAGAGGTTATCGCCTAGTGTGTTACTCCGTTGCGGAGATCACATACGTTGTTCCCGAACCCAACGTAGGCGTTATAGGAGGCCGGATCGAGAGAAGCCTCGATTCCTCCCTTCTGTTTCTTTATCGAACGTTCCAGCCCGTCTGGTTCGTTTTAAATTGGTCCTTCCGAACCTGTTTCCTTTTCAGCTATTCAGAAAAAAATAAAAAGCCAGTAGCCAGATTTTATATGATTCTAAATTCTCATTCTCACTTTTGATCATTAAAAGATTCAAACAACTATATGTTTTATTTATAAAACTGTAGTAAAGGGTTCCAGATTGAACTTTGGTAACGACGGCCATTCGCAAGGGGAATAGCCATCTGCGCTGCGCAGGACAGGATTATATTGTCGAAGTGTACGTGAAAGCACTGGTCTACCCTACTCCCTCACTCTTATAGTTGATGGAACGATAATCCAAGACGACGGGAGAGAGATCAGGCGCAGGACCAACGGCTTTACGTGCTTCCGGAGGCACGGTGGTGAAACCCCGCCAACTTCAATAAGTCCGAAATCAATATTCCGGGCTGCTACTGAGAATTTATGACAGAAAACCCCAATAAATGATTCTTGGCCCGACTCTGGTTTCGTACCCGGGACCACATGATCAGCAATTGCGTTTACAACCGTTAGACCAAGAAGACAGTCAAAAGTGTTAAACTATAATAATTTTAAAAGTGTCCCGCTCTGAGGAAAAAAATAAATGGCCACTTTAATTATACCCCATGCTCGGTAGTGAAGGAAAATATTGTGAAGAATTTGCATGTCTGAGAAATTTAATTATAATAATAAAATAATTGCAAAGTCATGTGATGTCCGGCAACCAGCGGCCAATTATCCTTAATGCAAACTAAGCACGTGCTTAAGGACGCAAGTAACAGGTGGTAAAATTAAAAATTTTGTACAACCGACTTCAATATAAATAAAATGAGACCACCATCAATGTGATCGAATTCATTTAAATACGCATTATTAGCGATAACTGAGAAACTACTGGTCAAATTATGATCAAATTTATATGGGACTACGTGAAAAGCACCAGCTTTCAAATAAAAAAAGAATCATCAATATCGGTTAACCTAGAAAAATGTTCTGTGATAACACGCAAAAAAACAAAAGTGCGCGCGGATGTTTTAAACTTGTTTTGTATTCTACTACAATAATACAAAAATAATGTTGTAATTTTATTGCGGAATGATATGCTTGTTTTGTACAACTCAGGGTGGAAGACGCTGACGGCTGTAACACAGCTTAGACTGTTATGGCCGTTAATGCTAACTGATTCGAAATATAGTTTTGTAATTAAATATGTATTATACACAAGTGTAATTACGGGGTATGTTCCAAAACGTTTTCAGTATACTGCCGAATACAAATGACGTTATCAATTGACACTTTATTGTAATGGCGCGACGCCACCATATTGTGTCGGATAACCGGCCATAATAAAACAATTTTTTATTGTGTGTACGCTGAATGAAGCATGCAATGAATTTGTTTTTATTTACAAAAAATTATAGAATAATTGCTGGCATCTCCATTAGGAGGATATAATGATTTTTGGAGCACAAAATGACAAAATAATCGCCAACACTCGCTAATGTATGACATCATACACTGTTCTATGTTTCGGAACGAATCACCAGTATAGCGTCGATTCATGACGTCATTTGCATGGGACAGTACTCTGGATTCTATTTGGGAACATACCCACGGTAAACACTTAAAAGCCAAGTGGAAAATTAGTTCTGGTGAGGATATTGCAATGCTTATAAATATGGAACTGTATAATATATACATACTTACATATAATTTTGATATATGGCCACAGAATAAATAATAGTACATATGGCCACCAGAGGAGCGCCGATGAGATGCTAGCCTCGGGCGTTGTCGACATTTAATCCGCTTCTGCCGCGAACACGCTTTACAGCCATTTTTTTCCCTAAATCCTTCTCAGAAATGAGAGTAGGCTTGTGGCCAGAAGTTGAGACGTATATAGGTTGTAACTTTACTCTGCTTTTTATTACAATAGAACAAGCTGGTAAGAAAAAATAAATACCTGCACGGGTGCATAAAGCCAAAGCGGCGTACACTGCGGCGCCTCGTGATGTAAGTGGCCCATAACTCCATATTTCTTCTTAAAATATTTCATCTCTTGCTTGCAAGGCTCTAAAATATTAGCTAGCATTGAAACATTGCTGCAGTCAACACGCCCATTCTATTAGTAAAATGTTATATATTATTGTCGTATAAATCTGGCAAAAAAAATAATCACCAATAGAATCAGACGTTACTTTACGGATATGGATATCCGCAGAGTAGTACTATATTATTAGTATGGTGCATACTTATACTTTATACGTGGTTGAGCAACGCTGCTATATTAGTTATAGCACGAATGGGTCGACTCGACCGGGTTAGGACCACACTATCACGGAATACCAGCGTAAACTAGCAGATTAACGCTGTTGTGTTTCGTATGGTGAGTGTAGAGAACCGGAGACCCTTTTTACTGGAAACGAGACATTCCATCTTGTTCTCAGGGTTGACAACGCATCTGCATTTTGATTCTTAATCGAGGATAAACGTAGATGTTTATAGATCACAGCATCCACTTACCATCACATGAACTGTGTGGTCGTATGTCGCCCTTGTTCTATATAAAAAAATATTTTTAGCTTCCCGCTATGAAAATCAGTCATTTTCTAAAAATCGTGAAGTTATTGTATTCACTCCGATTTTTGAAAACCGAGTTCTCATCAGATCACAACACTGAGGTCCTAAGAAGCTATTCTGGCTATTGTTGCGATGATGACCGTGTGTGCGTGCGTGCGTCCGTGCGTGCGTGCGTGCGTGCGAGCGTGCGTGCGTGCGTGCGTGCGTTCGAGCGTGCGTGCGTGCGTGCGTGCGTGCGTGCGTGCGCGCGTGCGCGTGCGTGCGTGCGTGCGTGCGTGCGTGTGCGCGTGAGCGTGCGCGTGCGCGTGCGCGTGCGCGTGCGTGTGCGTGTGCGTGTGCGTGTGCGTGTGCGTGTGCGTGTGCGTGTGGGTGTGCGTGTGCGTGTGCGTGTGCGTGTGCGTGTGCGTGTGCGTGTGCGTGTGAGTGTGCGTGTGCGTGTGCGTGTGCGTGTGCGTGTGCGAGTGCGTGTGCGTGTGCGTGTGCGTGTGCGTGTGCGTGTGCGTGTGCGTGTGCGTGTGCGTGTGCGTGTGCGTGTGCGTGTGCGTGTGCGTGTGCGTGTGCGTGTGCGTGTGCGTGTGCGTGTGCGTGTGCGTGTGCGTGTGCGTGTGCGTGTGCGTGTGCGTGCGCGTGTGCGTGTGCGTGTGTGTTTGTGTGTGTAAGTGCGCGTGCGCGCGCGTTTGTGTGTATGTGTGTGTGTGTACTTAAATGTGTAAATGAGTATGAGTTTCCAATAAAAAGCGGTGCGGCATCTGAAAAACCTCGCTGAAATGAAAATTCCTGGGAATTTAGACCGAATCATCAAGGTAGATTCTGAGAAAACCTCAAAAAATTTGAGTAATTTTAATTTATATAGTTCAGTTGGAATTACTTCGACCCCCTTGTTCGATCAATTCTATAACTAATCAGCTCTTCTACTCAACATATGACGTCGATGGTGAACCCCAATAAAATCGGTAGATTTGTTCGTGAAGCATTCAATTTTGAAAAAATTAAAAAACGTGGCCTATCAAAATTATATAGGTGGAATTTGAAGCGCTTTGCATTTGAAATCAAGTTGCAGGGATGACCTGCAGGATGAACCAATTTTTTTAAATTAAGAAGTTAAGATCCGCGTAAGAAATAAAAATGATGTGTCCCAGTTCAACTCCTAAATAATTGGTTACGCATGACATATTACCATAGGCTTCTTCGTAAATGTAGTTCCTCTTCTGACGAGAAGTTGGCGCCTGAAGCGTGTGGATGTCTTGGCACACGCCTTGGCGACACACTAGGCCGTCGTCACAGCCCGGCTCAAGGAATTCCTCTTCTATCTACGAAATCGTATATAATATATAATTATAATAATATCTACGTATTTATGTACGTAAATAAAGAAATAACAAAATTCCATAAATTATTATTTAATTGAATATGAAATCACTCTTCGGTCTAATTTAAACTAGTGGCTGCTGGCTGCCATCAGAAGTTTTTAATGATACACGACAAATTATTAAGCTGAAAATACATGGAAAATCCGATAAAGTACCCATGGGTCTGACAGAAAACGATAGATAGATAGATAAATAGATAGATAACACTTTATTGTATACAAAAAATATCTAAATATGAACAGACAAATAAGGAGCAAAAAGAAATATGGTACAATGGCAGTTTTACCACTAAAAGTGATTTCTTCCACACAACCTTTGGATGGACAGGATTACAACAATAAAACACGAGTATGGTTTGATGAAAAATATAAAATATTTTTTAATCTAAACCATAAAATAGTAATATAAATCTATACAAATAAATAAAATTGAAGTGTCTGTTTGTAATGTCAAAATAACAGCTTTGTACGAAATGCATATAAAGGTATATACGGTACTTATAACTCTATACAAATAAATAAAATTGAAGTGTCTGTTTGTAATGTCAAAATAACAGCTTTTTTAATAAATGCATATGAAAGTATATACATACATATACGGTACTTATAGCAAAAACAATTTTTTAAATTTTTGTCTGTCTGTGTGTGTTTGTTTCGGCCAATATCCGAAACGGCTAAACCGTTTTTGTCGGGATTTTCACTGGCTGATAGCTGATGTTATAAGGAGTGGCTCAAGCTACTTTTAGGAAAAAGTAATAGGGTTCCGCGCAAAACAATCAAAACCCTAAATTATACTCTGGTGATGTCGCGGGGAACAGCTAATAGATAATATAAAATGGTATATAAATAAATGCATAGATAAAATAAATATATACCTACATGTTTATCTATATATGTATTAATTTTATTTTATATAGATATATACATACGCTATAACCATCTAACTTATGCCATTGCAAATTGAGTTGCGATTATGGGAAATTCGCCTTACAACGAGACAGCTCTATTTTTTCTTTCATATGATAGGGGGACCAATAAGCACATAGTCCACCTGATGGTAAGTGGTTGCTGTGGCCCACAGACATTGACATCAATCCTCGATTACGAATCGAAATGCAGATGCGTTGTCACCCGTGAGGGCTAAGATGGAATGCCTCGTTTCCAGCAAAAAGGGTCGCCGGTTCTCTACACTCACCTTACGAAACAAAGCAGCATTAAGTTACTATTTTACACTGGTGTTCTGTGAGAGCGTGGTCCTTCCCCGGTCGAGGCGACCCATTTGTACTACAACTATACCACTAATATAACTGCAGCATGGCTCTACGACGTAAGTGTTAGCTATGTACAGCAGCCGATTTTTACAAACTGGAAAAGAAGAACATGGAATGTTGAAAGGTATTAATAATAAGCGATATAATTAACAATATACTGCCAATCGACAAATAGGAGTTCCATCATCATTATAGTCCTTCACAAGTCACTGCTGCCACTACTCTGATTTTCGAGCAGGTCCTCGTACTAGGGGTGAGCGTTGCGACGAAGAACCGTTTACATCATTTTGTGTTCTGCGTCTATGAAACCGTATTACGTCCTGAGTTCAAACATTATTCATTGCATAAACCAGTCTTCGGATTACTTGGCACGATTTTTTTTATGCCTATGAAAATACAGTCGGGAACGCAATGATTCAACTATCTATCTCACTCGTTGCGTCGTCGTTCTTAACGTTCCGCGTTATATTGTAGTCTTTGGTTCCGCGTTCGTTTACAAACGTAGACAGGGACTAAACAGTCCTTACAATAAAGATTGAACTTTTGGTCAATGAAATACAGCCGCTAATGTTAATAGTAATGCCACGTCTGTCCTAGCCAGTCCTAAACATGGAAAAGTATGAAGGGAAGAACATTCATCGTTAACACGTTCAACGCAGAACGAGATCTTTTAGTTCTCGTTTGTGACATTTCAGTACCGCGCAAGTGAAATCCTATGTCCATCCCGTTTTAGTAAGTGATATTTCTGTATGTTTCTTTACTAATAAAGTGAGATAAATATATTTTCTGATGTTAGGTACATCGGGTGCAGTATTTTTATTAATGAAAACGAACGAGATCTGATAGTTCTCGTTGCGACCGTATAGTAAAATTTTGCTTCTAGTACGGAACGAGAACTAAAGGACCTCGTTGCGATCTTGTGCGAAGCTTGAAAAGAAACTAAATAGTTCTGTGTAAACTTTCGATGACTGCACATCAATTACGCTGTAATCAGGATGGATAATATTATGACGAATCGTAAACGCAGTCGAAAATGTTGAAACTTTGCTTTAGTTCTTCCGAAGAACCTAACATGGTGAATGAAAGTAATCGATCTCCAAAATCTTCATCTCTGTTCCGAAAAGTGTTCAAACGTGTTCCTGGAGCGCGCAGTGAAAATATTTGTGTTAGCCCGAATACTGGACGTTCATACCAAGAACTTACTAATGTGTCACCATCACCATGCATCCAAAGTGATACATCGTGCAGCACGGATCAAAATGTGGGTAAATCTAACTTACATACATCTAACTTGCCAAGTACCAGCGAACAAGGGTCTTCGCAGTTTGTACCGCCTAGCACACCAGATTCGGTCTGCATGGATTTACAAACTAAAAATATAACAATAATAGAGTAGATAATAATTCCAGCACAAAAATATGCGCCTGTTTTTAGAGATACTGCAATGGGAAATAATGATACTTTTCCATTAGTGCCATTGTCTGGGGGTAACTCTATTTATGGTTCTCTCAGCAATATTTCGGTGTCAAATATGCCCTTGATGAGTCTTTCGATGAGCAAAAGATATCTGATCTACTTAATACACCAAAAAGAAATAATCGTACTAGTAAAGAAAAACTAAGTTCATATTTAAATTTTGATAAGACACCAGAAGAACCACAATCAGATTTGTCTGCGCCAGGTCCCAGTCAATTACCTCTTGACATGGATAAAGCAATAAAAGCACAGTGTGCATCTACTTCTAACGTTGTTATTAAAGATAACGAGACAATTACTAGTATGAGTATTAATAGCACCCACTAAAATGATCCAGTCACTGATACAGATGATGACAGCAGTTATGCTCCTAGCACTTCTTCGAAAAGTGAATCTAACATTACTGTTATAACAACCGAAGATGAATATAATGGAGATAGTAACAATCAGTTGAACAACGGAATACCTCAAAATATTAAAACACAACAAGAAAATGTTGCAGAAGACGCTGATGGAGATGAATGGGTCGACATAGAAGATACGACTCCGGAATTTGAAGAATACCCGCACGAATGTCAATACAATGTACCTGAAAATGTTAAGACACCAGATGAGTTATTTCGACTGTTTCTAACAGATGAGATAGTTGACAAGATGATTCTTGAGACTAATTTATACGTGGAAAAATTTCTTACTAGTCCAGACTTGAAGAGAAAATCTCGGTTCCGCTATTGGAAGCCAATTAACCGAGAAGAGATGCTGAAATTTTTAGGTGTTACCCTAATTATGGGTTTGAATAAAGTTCCACGCGTTAATGACTACTGGTCCAAAAATATTATGTATCGAAACGAATATATCATAAAAGTTAGGAGTTGAGATCGATTCACTGCAATTTTAAAATTTTTGTGATGACACTATTGACAGGACAACCGATAAACTAAATAAAATACGTGATGTGTAGAAAATGCGTCTTGCTAATTTCAAGAAAGTTATTGTCCCAGGTAAAATCCTAGTAATTGATGAGACCATGGTGCCATGGCGCGGAAGACTAAAATTCCGGCAATATATAAAAAATAAATCACATAAATATGGAGTGAAGCTTTACAAACTATGTACTGTCGATAGATACACCTGTAATATAATAGTGTATACAGGAAAAGGACATGATGGACTGGAAAATTATCATGGAATGAAGACCGTTTTGAAATTAATACAAAATTTAGACAAAAGAGGTAGAATTGTTATAACAGACAACTTTTACAACAGCGTAGAACTTGCTGAAGAACTATTAAAGAGAAAATCTTTTTTGTGTGGTACTCCCAGAGCAAACAGAAGGGGTTTACTAAAGTCTGTTGTGGCAAAAAAGATAAAAAAAGGGCGAAGTAATTGGAAAGATGAGAAGAACCGGTGTAAAAGTTATAAAGTGGGTGGAGAAAAGAGCAGTCTTAATGATTACTTCATGCAAAAATCATGATGCAAAACTTATAACTAAAACAAGATCTAGGCGAGGGAGGGAGGAACATATAAGGAAGCCAGAATGCATATTTTTTTATAATGATGGCAAAAAGGGAATTGATGACAGTGATCAAATGTCATCATATTACAGCACCTTGAAGCGGGGAAAGAAGTGGTTTCGTAAATTGATGATGGAACTACTTTTTGGAACAGCTGTAGTAAATGCATGGGTGGTATATAACAATAATAAAAAAATAAGATAGTGAAGAAAAAATTTATTGAAAGAATCATAACGAAATTCACAGGAGTCCCTTTTTACCTGGAAAAAGATAATCCGGAAGTGACCATTGAACACAAATATATAGTGAATACCAAGAAGAGACGTTGTGTGAGTTGCTACGAAAAGGCACGAAGAACAATGACTAGCAAAGAAGCGGATAAAAAGACAAAACCGGTTAAAGGTTTCTGTGTGAAGTGTGAAAAAACTATGTGTCTTCCGTGTTTAAATGAAAACATTGAGATTTTTTGTACCTACCTACTGTTTTATTATAATAAATGATTCAGTATCGATAATGTTGTTTTTCTTATTGTTTCCCATCACTATTTTTTCATCGATACTATACAATATCGGCGAAACGAGATCTAAGAGCACTCGCATTTTTTTGCTATCAAGTGCGGAACGGTTTCCAAAAGTTCTCATTTTTTTATTTTGAAAATTTTCCGGTATTTTATTTTAGATAACTTGAGGCGATGATAACTTACCGAAAGATCTGTTCATCCCCTACCTTTACATACAAAAAAAAATTGGTTGCCTGTAAAGTCGGTATACGGGCGAAAGTTTTACGTGACAACGACTTTGAGTGGTAAAATAATTTTAATGTGAATATTCATTCGTATAGTAGGAAGAAGGATGAAATAACACTTTTTATGTCTGTCTCTCTCGCTCTTAGGCGGGCTAACCATGCCCGAGTGGAAGGGACGCGTGCCTCTCACTCGCTCTCATTGTGAGCGCATAACGTGAGCGGAGCGTAACGCAGTTTCTTGAAGTGTCACCCGGCAAACCAATTTATAAGACGTTGTCACGTCAAAATGTAGGTTATTCAAATTTCATAGAAATATTGAGGTTTAAAGTGACCAAGTCGTACGCGACTTATTGAATCTCGTTGCGTCATTCCTTGTATCAACGAGAACTTTTAGATCTCGTTGCGTCATATTAACTAGATGCATAGCTGGACTTCCGCGATGAACGTGTTAAGTAAAATCGATCAATAAAAATAATTATTTACTATACCATTTCATACATTACAAATCGTTCCTAGTTGTAAGAAACTGCAACCATTTCTTTTTTTTATAGAAGAGGGGGCAAACAAGCATGCGGTTCACCTGATGTTAAGTAATTACCGCCGCCTATGATCAATGATTTCACTAGCCGAAAACGCAATTTGACTATCGTTTGACTATTTACTGCTCCTCGGAGATTTTAATATCAACTACCTTGATAAACATAACACTTACACTAAAATATTAGAGGAGTTTCTTGTTATAAACAGTCTTAAACAATATGTCAACAAACCTACACATTTCACAAATAACAGCGAAACACTAATAGATCTTGTTTGCTCTAATGTAAACCTCAATCAAGTAAATGTGGACTATATTCCCGATTTGAGCCACCACGCGTTTATATCATGCGAAGTTGGGTTAATAACTTCAAAATGTCCTCCACGTAGAATAGTTTATAGGCTACTCAAGTATATTGAATCGAATCACCTACAGCAGGTTTTAGAAAATGTAGACTGGAATTCTATTACAAATATGACAGACGTTAACGCTATGGTAACTGAATTTAACACAGCCATTTTATCTGTTTTTAACCTACTTGCGTCACTTAGATCGGTATGCATTAAGGAACATCATTACCCGTGGATAACTTACAATGTTAAATTAATGATGGGTCTCCGTGATCGAGCGCATTCAAAAGCACGGTTAACAAAGCTATTGCTATACACAATGAAAAGTCTGCTTATTTTAATACCTACGTTAACTATAATATAAGTAATCCTCAAATACTCTGGACCCACATAAAACGACAAATTAAAATAAAAAATGACCACAAAGAATCTCTGCCCCCTAATTTAAATGATCCGAAAAGTATAAACTATCATTTCCTTAATATCCCAGGCCCGGGTTCCGCCTCACAGTCAACTATAGATTACTACGAGACGAACAGATTTAGTTCTGCAATATTTGACCTTGTTCAAACTGACGGTAACACTGTTATAAAAATACTTCAAAATTTAAAATCAAACGCTCTAGGTGTGGATGGTATCTCATTGGAAATGCTACTGTCGAGTCTCCCCTATTCCATAGGTGCTATCACAAAGATTTTAAACATCTCTCTCACTACAAAAAGGTTTCCCACTCTATGGCAAATGGCGTTAGTAAGACCGATTCCTAAAAAAGTAAATATTATGGACTTTAAGGATTTGCGGCCAATAAGCATACTGCCATGTATGTCTAAAATTCTAGAAAAAATTGTCTGTGATCAACTAACGCATTACTTAAACTTGAATAACATCCTACCAAACGTTCAATCTGGTTTTAGGAAACAGCATAGTACAACAACAGCCTTAGCCAATGTGGTTGATAATATTTTAAATGCGCAAGACTCTGGTAAGGCTACTATTTTAGTACTTTTGGACTATTCCCGTGCATTTGACACAATAAATAGACGTCTACTGCTAGCAATTTGCTAGTTACTTTAGTGATCGTAGGCAGATTGTCGAAGTCACGAATAGTGACGGCTCTAGAACAGTTTCCGAATGGTCTCCTGTTGCGAGAGGGGTGCCGCAAGGCTCAATACTGGGTCCTTTGATTTTTGCCTTGTATAGTGCAGATATTACAAAAAGCATAACAAACTGCAAGTACCACATATATGCTGACGATGTGCAGCTATATATTTCCTTCCACCCCAGTGAAAGTGCCGATGCAATACAAAAGTTGAATGATGATCTAAATCGCATAGCAGATTGGTCTGAAGCAAATACCTTAGTTTTAAATCCTAATAAATCAAAATACATGCTACTCGGTACTAAAGCACAAATCAGTAAAGTGTTAGCTGCCCACCCAATGGTAAAAATAAAAAATGTAAATGTTGAGCGTGTTAACGAGGCGAGAAACTTAGGAATAGTAATGGATGAGCAACTGAGGTTTGAAAAACAGATAATTAATACAGCTAAGAACTGCTTTTACCGGTTGAAAGTTTTGTACCAAATCAGAAATGTTTTATGCACCGAGGTGCGCAAGAAATTATGCGAATCGTTAGTACTATCTAAATTTAACTACGCTGACGCGGTATTAGGGCCTAGACTTCTCGCGCGTTCAAGGAAACTTATCCAGCGTGTTCAAAATGCCTGTGCCCGCTTCTGTTATAAAATTCCTTCACGTGCCCATGTAACACCTTATATTAACAACGCAAGAATGCTTAAAATGGATTACCGTTGGCAACTACATTTCGCCACTTTATTGTTTGGCACAATCAAAACGAGAACTCCCTCCTATCTTTATAATAAGTTACAATGGGCACGGGACAGTGCTACGAATTCGACAAGAGCTTCGGTGTACAAGCTGCTCATACCCATACATCATTCTGCCGCGTTCCGTGGGAGCTTCAGATATGCCGCAACTAAGTGCTGGAATAACCTTCCTCCGCCTCTTCGAAACCTACAATCAGTGTATAGTTTTCGTACAAAATACAAAGCTATACTATTAAACGAACAGCTACAATCGTAGAGTATCAATTTAAAATTTTATGTTTTTATGCTTTTTGCGTGTATATCTATGTATGTTCCGGGGTGTATAATTGTCTTTCTTTCCTTCATACGTCACGGGTGTACAATCTAATTACACCATTTTCTTTCCATTGCGCGCCTAGTGTTAGCGCAGGTTCTGTGATAAAACATGCTAAATGGATGCGGTAACATGTAATGTTGAACATATGTCTCGGGTTGCTATTGTGTATGAGTGTTTTTATATGAAATTTAAATTATTTTTATATCCTCGGTTCCAGTTATGCAATGAAATTAACATTCGTAAACGTCCGGTATAGCACTACATAGATAAGGCAGTTGTGGCCCAATAAAAAGAATATTAAAAACCTACCAATTGTGTATATAATTGTATTATTAATCCAAATAAGTATATATTATACGTGCCCATGTGTGTATGTGTATGTGTGTTATCCGTATGTATATATTTATGTATATATGTATGTATGTATATATGTCTGTGTATATGTATGTATGTATATTATATGTGTGTGTATCTGTATAATGTACTTAAGGTAGCCACTGAAAATCAGGGCTAGGATGACACATCTTAGCGTTTCCTGAGTGGCAGTCCTATTTGGACCATTTCCCATTTTTTTTTAAAACTATTTTTTTAATTTAGCTGTTCACTTTTTTTTAAGTTTGTGTAAGTAAGTGTATGATTAAGTCTAATTATAAAAATGCTTAAACATAATGTATGTTTTAAGTATTTATTGCTAATTTTTTAAGAAATGGCCAAATAAATATCTCTTTCTTTCTTTCTTCTTTCTTTCTTTCAATTCCTTTCCATGTTGAATAAGTTTTGTCCTTCAAGTCGTCTTCAAACCAGTTGCAACGCCAATCGTTTTCTGCAACCGTTTTCGTAACCGGGAAAACGATTGCGTTTCGTACGTCAAAAATTCGACGACGACCCGTCTCTACCTCGTATTAAGTGAAAAGTGTAACGACCTGTTAAGACGTGCAGGAAGTCAATGGATGCGGGTGGCTCAGGATCGTATTTTGGGGCATTCCTTCGGGGAGGACTATAATATATAATATAATAGCAGCCAGATAACGCAATACCCACGTCGTTAGTACCAAATACCTCATATAAATATTATAGTAATAGTAATAGTAATATTATAGTCTTATACCGTAGGTTTTCTATAGTGTTTGTTAGTACTAATTATTGGGTTGTTTTCTTTGTTCGTTAACTCTGTGAGAACCTTTAGATACATACACTATCTAACAATTGCAGTCTATCCCGGAATCAAATCCTACTGTACTGACATATATCCAACACGGCGAGTTAATTATTTTTTTAAGATTGCTCGTCAATCGTCGCTTGCGCATGTCAGTATGGTTAGTAAACCGCTCTGAAAATAGAGCTTTATAATAACAGTAACCGTAAGGCATTCTATGATGTAATATAATATACAGTACTCAAAACTGAGAAAAGTATCTATAACGTTCTTTACTTAAAGTTGACACTTGGCACCCACTTACCACCAGGTCGACTGTAAATTCGTTTATCACCTTTTTTTAATTAAAAATAAAACTAAAAAGTGGCATAGGTTACGGCGCACTTTTCAATCTAAGTAATAATGGAAAACTCTAGACTATTTTTCAGTGTTTTGTTGTTTACAAAATGTTAATGTTAAATAATGCTCAAATTTGCATACTCACTTCTATCTCCGTGCTCCCGTTGACATTGTGTAGGGTCTTCTTAAACTCGGCACACTTTTGATTCAACTCTGCGTAAACACATACAAAAATAGAAATCAGATAGACACAGATATTTATTAGCGAGATCAATATTCAAGAATTTAGTTTTTTGGTTATGATTTTTAGGGAACTTTAGAGTAGAAACCAAACTTTTAAATATTAAGGCACAGGTCAAAGGAAGATATTGTCAAAATGGTATTTTTTAATTTTTTTTATAGGAGAAGGGCGACAAACGAGCACACAGTCCACCTGATGGTTTCTGTGGCCTGACTATGGGCCACAGCAACCATCAGGTGCCAACCACTTACCATCAGGTGGACCGGACGTGGAGAACCGGAGGCCCTTTTTACTGGACGAGGCATTCCATCTTAGTCCTCACGGGTGACAACGCATCTGCATTTTCATTCGTAATCGACGATAGACATAGGTGTCCATGGGCCACAGCAACCACTGGACTGTGTGCTCGTTTGTCACCTTATCGTATAATTATATAGTAATAATAATAATAATACGGATAAATTCTTAACTTTAACTCAGTTTGCTAGTTCTGTGTGTAACAGTAGTTCAGAAGTTATGTAATATCAATACTCTATTGGTATTGTAAGAGACAAAACATTATATCATAATCTATTCTAAGAATTTAATACTTTGTCTATATTGGAAAAAGGCGGAAACTGAAAGTTGGAGTACTTACGTTGATAGGAGCTGCATTTGCCGCAGCAATTGCAGTAGTTATTATCTGGAAGGAAGGCCCCAAGCGGGCACTGGTGTTCCTGCACCAGTCCCTGGCATTCGTAACCACGGCAGGAGATCGGACAATCTTCATCCGTTGGGATATCGTAGCGGAAACTGCGACGTCTAGTAAGAATTACGTTTTATGTTATAGTCATTCAACAAAAAACAACAGTAAACATTAATTATACAAACTTTATTAAACATTTTAAATTCAGATTGAAAAAAAAAACAGGTGAACATCCCAATCCCAACATACTAGACGTGTTGTATGTTGCGGTTGGGATGCTCACCTGTATTTTTTTCTTGTTGCAGTTTTTTGTGAAAACCCTCCGGTGCTCTAACACCGATGTTAGTATTTTTCTATCTCTTTTCCTTTAGCAGGTCGTATTGTAGGAAACATAAGCCGTATGGTAGTGGCTAGTGGTGCAAGAGCGAATTATTACGTGGTAGCGCCACGCTTCAATTATATTATGACTGCAGCTACGCATGTGTCGTCTTGACCGGGAAAAGACCACGATCTCACTGAACATCAACGTAAAATAGCAGATTACTGCCGCTGTCTTTTATGGTAAATGTAAAGAACCGGGGACGATTTACAGTTGAAACAAAAGCATTAAATCTTTTTGCTCAATTTTGATACTTAATCGAGTATCGCAGTTGTTTTTGGGCTACAGCATCCGCTTACCGTAGTGTAAACTGTATGCTCGTTTTTCTCCCTTATTCTATAAAAAAACTTATTACCCTTTTTCATCCCGTGGTTATTACAAACGCCGCCTCATTAGTGAAGAGTCATGTCGTTTAGACTCAAGAACTGCTACAGCCTAAACAATATAATACATCCCACTACTGGTAACAGATTTCTCATTTCTGAGATTGTTATGGAGTAATAAAGCCACCGTGGTGCTCTAGTGTATTGCCAGACTTCATATTATGTCCTCGTAATATTTCTTTAGCTTCTAAAACATGAAAGTTGTGTTACGATGGTTTCCTTTACCATCGAGCACGTGGTAAACACTCCATTACCACTGCAAAATTATTCTTTACAATAATACAAAGGAGCTTAATAAGATAGAAAACTGAAAAAGAAACTTTTACAGTGTATTTTTATGGCATATACTACAAACTAGTAAGGGCTTACACATTTAGCGTGTCATTAGGTACGACCGGTATGGAAACAGGAACACCTGAAAAAGGAAATCATAAACTCTTCACGCTATTTCACATGTTCACACTGCAAAGATATGGCGGAGTAAATTATCATCAATTGATCGGCGGTGGCATAACATTTCTCTATGTTTAAACTACTTCCCAAATATTTCACAGTACTCGTAAGAGCTTTTAAAAGTTAATTGTGGCGATTCCAAAAAGCTTATAGTGCATGTACATAGTTCATATAGGTACATATGATAGACATTCGAACGCTGGTTTGAGTCCGAAATAACCCGTCCCTGTTTCCGCGAGGTTGGCATGCGTAGATATTTCGCCACGTAAAAAAAGGAGTTGTTTAGTAGTCGAATGTCGGATCCGAACCCATGACTTTCCGAATTTGCGATATGCACCCCCTACCAACGCTACAAGCAAGTCATCACAGAGCGGATCCGTCACTACGTATCATCTGTGTCAAGACAAGTGTGGTGAACATGGCTTAACATCCCTACTGTGGGCCCAGCGGTGGTGAAACGAGTTTATAATGAAGGGAAAGATCGAACCGTTACTGTAACAACCTGTCAAAAGCCCACCGCTATACATAGTTCTTCCCCATATATTGCCTCATAGGGAGGATATTTGGCATAGTTGCCACGCATGGCAAGTTGATTGGCAACCGCAGTTTTTTATTATTTAGTTGTTATAACGAAGACGCTGTTGACCATCTCCGGGACCAGGTCCGGTTAGCCTCTGTGGCCTCTTGCGACACGCACGGGCGATATGCGAAAGTGGATAATCTTAAATACGGTCAAAATATCTAACCAGCAATAATCAGCATTTTATACGTGGTAGTGCCACGCTGCGGCTATATTATGGTTGTAACACGAATGAGTCGGCTCGACCGGGGAAGAATCACGTTCTCACAGAATACCAGCGTAAAATAGCAGCTTAATAATGCTGTGTTTCGTATGGTGAGTACCTTCCAAGATCCGGAAACCCTCTTTTACTGGAAACGAGTCATTCCATCATAGTCCTTAGGGGTGACAACGCATCTGCATTTTTATTCTTAATCGAGGATAAATGTATATGTCTATGGGCCACAGCATCCACTTACTATCCGGTGGACTGTGTGCTCGTTTGTCACCCTTATTCTATAAAATAATCATATTATCTTTTTCCTTATCAATTAACCATAAATAAAGTGGTTAGATTGATACTGTTTTCCTCAATCGGATTTTTTTATGTTCACACAAAATTTTCGAAAAGTGCACTTTCCCTGGCTGTTGCTTGCTGTTGTTAGTAAGTAAGTTATAAATAGTATTAATTATTAATATCGTTTCTTACATCTCCTTAACACTTGATCACAACGCAAAGCTTTCACTTCTTGTTTGGGATGACCCCAATACGGATTGCAACCAGCTCTGAAATCTGAAATTCAATATTTTTTACCATCGTGAAATTAAAAATGTTTTAATTTCTCACATTTTTTTATTTAACTTAATTATTCCACACCAACCAAGTTATAAGCCTCCTCTTAGCTTACAGATATTTAAACTGTTAAATTAAAAATGGATAAGAAATATAAAGTATTATTTTATTCTGTCTTTTATTTATCAATTTAATAAATTAATTATTCAGAATATAAAATTAGTATTTTTATATATTTTACGGATTAGTAAGCTCGATAAGCTAAGATAATAATAATATAAGATAAGAGTAAACGGATAGCTCGAAGAACCTATAACCGATGGGGAAGAAAGGTTCTCGAGTGGCAGCCTTGCAACTGTAGGCGAAGTGTGAAGCGGCCCCCACTAGACGGAGTGACGACATGGTAGGACAAGCAGGAAGTTAATGGATGCAGGTAACTCAGGTCTGTGCTTTGTGGAAGGAGGCTCATGTTTAGCAGCTGACTTGTGAAGGGCTGTAGTGATGATGATGATGATGATTAGGGCCCGGATTAATATGTAAATCCATATTTTTATTTGAAATGGCTTTTGTTCTTAATTATATTTTCTACATAAATTATGATATTTAGATCAAGAAAATGCAATTTCTATTTTCCATATTTTTCCATATTTTAAGTATAAATCCATATTTCACAAGAAATTAAGTAAATTTATCCATATCTTCATTATTTTATGTTAGATGAATCAGCAGCTCTGTAAAATACCTAAAAATGAGTTTTGCGCCAAGATGACAGCGGTCACTGAATCGCGCTCGCGTCACCCGCCCCGCACCGCCTTTCCTCACCTGACTCGTGCGTCGTGCGTGCCCCATAGAGGTGGGTCGTCGACGTAATTTTCTTTAACGAAACTAGACCGTCTATTGCCGTTTATCGACTAGGTGATCAACTAGTTGAATTCGTCGACTAGTTAACGCGATAACGGCAGACGTTCAATCGATTAAAGCGCGGTGTCTACGGGCGCAACGCAACGACGACGGTTTTGCCCACTATTCGTCAGTTGAATGAACGGCAAAGTTAGTTAAAATTCAAAGAAATTTGATTTGAGCACAAGGCACTCTGACGGTGTGTGTGGTGTATAAATACCTACTATCGAATTTTACAATCAATCGATTTAAACTTCCCTTCGTACTTTTCCAGGCTTAGGACTAGTGAATAAGTTTTTAAAAGATTTTACTACTATCGTATTTCAGGCGTATTTAGAAGATCAACTGATTTTATGTACATATTTAATTATTTACATTTTTTATTTAAATATTTTTATGGATAGGTGTTTAAGGAATATTTTTATTTGCTTTTTTCTTTGTTTTCGTTTTTTATTAATGTATGTACAGAACAATCACATAAATTATTTTATAAATGAATTAAAAAACCTCTCCTTTTTTTAATCTCTCCTCAGGTGTATTTACGTTTAGGACATAATTTGCTCAACTTTGCTTGTCGTTAGTCTCGTTCGCCTTTCATTAATTAAAACATTATAAGACCTGCTTTAGAAAACATCCGTTCGCAAGGAACAGATGTTGCTACAATGTTACAATGGATTACAAATATTTTTTTTTATAAGACCTGCTTTAGAAAACATCCGTTCGTAAGGAACAGATGTTGCTACAATGTTACAATGGATTACAAATATTTTTTTTAATTTGGGTGGACGTAGGTAAGTATTGGTGTTTTCTCCACCATTCAAGGGGGCACGCCAAATGTCCTCTCTGGTCCTTTCTTGGAAGAATTTCTTTAGCTTTGACCTTGCGGCGCGAGTCGACACACTAATTTCAAATTTCTAAACAACGGCAACGTTTAGGCACGGTAATATTATCTAGTTTAGGTAAACAATAGTCCGCCAGACCGTCGACATACTCTTTCACGCAATATCAGAATGCTCTTGCCTTTTCACTCAAACAATTCTATTAAAAAAGAAATATTAACTCCTATGTTATATACTTAAGGTTTAAATTGGTTTGTACAATGATACTAATTCAACGAACGCATGCACTTATATTAACCGGGTATGTTTACGGCGTCGTCGTCGCATTGTTAGTAGATAAGAACGCTGTGGACTCTCAGTTTAGCCGTCTATGAATTCGACTAGATAACGAATGAACTGTAGACCGTCGAAGCGTCGATTGAACGTAGACCGTCTATTTAAACCGTTCGTTGATTCAACGCCCATTACTAGTGCCCCACAGTTCGTAAGTGACGCTCGTAATTGCTTGCCGTGTCGATTTGTCGCGTGTGATTGTATTTTGTTACTTACTCGCATTGCAAAAATGCCTAAGGATAAGCAACCATTGCGGTTCAAATTGGAAAAGTATATCGAAGATTTCCCAAACCAATGCCTAACTACAGATGGAAAAGTACTATTTTGTAATGCTTGTGAAAAATCTATATCCACCGAGCAACGTTTTTTGATATCACAACATGTGTCTACTGTTAAACACAAGCAAAATATTACAAGAAAGAACAAATTTAAGCAACAATTTTTTACTGATGCAGTCGCGAGCAGCTCCCAAAGTTCTACTTTCTCGAAAGAATTATGTGAAGCTATGATATGTGCAGATATACCCTTATGGAAATTGAATAATCCTACTTTTAAACAATTCCTGGAAAAATACTCTGGCAAACGCATTCCTGATGAATCCACACTTAGAAAAAATTATGTGTCTGGTATTTATGAAAATTGTTTGGCTTCGATTCGTGAATATATAAAGGATGGCCCTATATGGGTTGCCATTGACGAAACTACAGATTCTCAAAACCGATGCATTGGCAATGTGATTATCGGACGTCTAGATGAAGAAAATGCCAGCAAATCCTTTTTATTAGCATGTGAAGAACTTCCTAAATGCAACCACCAAACGTCAGCAAAGCTTTTTAATGATGCAATGAGTGTTTTGTGGCCTGATGGAGTTAAACATGAACAAGTTTTCTTGTTACTTAGCGATGCTGCTCCTTATATGGTAAAAGCTGCAAGTGCCCTTCAAGTTTTGTATCCAAAAATGATTCATGTGACGTGCTTGGCTCATGGTATAAATAGATTAGCTGAATGCATAAGGTCTCTGTTTAAAAATGTTGACAGTTTAGTATCAAACGTAAAGAAAATTTTTTTGAAAGCACCAAGCAGGATCTCAAAATTTAAAGAGATGTATCCCGACATTCCTTTACCACCAGAGCCAGTGCTGACTCGCTGGGGAACTTGGCTGACAGCAGTTGAATACTATACCCAGTATTACACTGAAATCAAAACTATTATTTTTGAATTAGAGAACGAGGCTGCTGCTATTTCAATCTCAAAAGAACTTCTCGAACATGACACTCTACGTAACGATTTGCTTTACATAAAAAGCAATTATTGCTTTTTATCACACGAGATAAAGGCACTCGAAAATTCTTCTACTTCTCTAAATGATAATTTGAAGATTATCGAAAATATCGAAAAAAAAGTTTTAGCATCAGAAGGTCCCGTTGCTGAAGTAGCGAGGCAAAAATTAAGCTACGTACTGGAAAAAAACAAAGGATTTAATACCCTAAAGAAAATTAACAGCATGCTGTGTGGAACATTAGAAGGCACCATAGATGTACCCTACTCACTTGAAGAATTATGCAAATTTAAATATGCTCCAATCACATCCTGTGATGTTGAAAGATCATTCAGCCAGTACAAGGCATTGTTTCGTCCGAACAGAAAGGGTTTTAATTTTGAAAATTTAAAGAAACATGTAATTGTATACTGTAATTCAAATAATAATGAAACAGAAGCGAAGTAAAATTGTATTTTTTTTGTTTTCCTTAATAAAAAGTCGATTTAATGTACAATGTCGTTATCTTTTATTATACATATTTTTCCCATATTTGAGGATTTTCAGTCCATATTATATGTACATATTTTGATGTTTTCAATACATATTAATCCGGGCCCTAATGATGATGATATATTTTCGTTGTTGACCGCCGAAGTTGAAATACGAGTACAACTAAGTTACATTTATATTTGGTAACCATTGTAAGGTTTGTGTGCTTTCATAATCATATCAGAAAAGCTCCTAACAAAATACGCGAGCGTTTACTGAAGAATCATTAGAATTACAATATTGTTAAATAGTCGTATTTAGATATATTTTTATTATATAGATTTATTATATTTTAGATATATATTTATATTTAGAACTTTGTATTTATGTATATTTATATCCATATAAGTGTTTGTATGTATGTATTTTTATATATGTTTATTAGCGTATAAATGTATTTTTTTTAAATATTAGTAATCTTATTAATTAACATTACTAATATTCCTTTTAACCACTCCTGGTAAACTTGAAACACTTGTGTTAGGAGTAGTTCACGACAATAGTTAAATGGAGGATTCGAACCCGCGATGTTTTGAGTTGCGGTCCGCGCCCTGCTATTAGGCTACTGTCACTTTTACATATATTTATATTATGAATATGTGTCAATATATAGATATGTACGAATATAAAAATGACTTACAATATTATCACGATCTGTTTTGTTACATAATACAATGTATATATTAATTTCAGTTTATCTTTTTTTTCTTTTCTTTTAATTGCTACACCTACGACAAACTCTCACCACTCCATGGGTTGACCGGTTGAGAATGCCTTTAGGCATTAAGTCCGCCCTTTGTATCCTTTTTTTGTAAGGGGACGCAATAAAGATTTTAAAATAAAAATTAAAAATAAATAAATAACTTTTCATTGGTTCTTTTGTCTGCCAAGTCTAACTATTTACCCGGATGCTCCTGAATACAACCTGTACGTGCATATATGTAGATATATAGGTTTGTTTGCATGTTTTATCTGCTTTATCATGTGAAATATAGTAAAAATGCTAAAATTTACAAAAATGTAATATAAAGGTAGCGCAAATTTAAATTTTATGATATCTAATACGCGGTAAGTGTGACTCGAGACTGCAAGATTTCTAACAGTACGCAATACTGACAAAAATATGGCGTCACTTGGAGTACGTTCTGAGGATGTTTTATTTTATTAAATACTAGGGATATGCCTCGGCTTCGCAAGGGTGATTTTTGGATCTCGATATCAGCGCTTCCTACCGGGTTCAAATGTAAAAAAATCTAAACTAGCCAGGGACCCACTGAAAGGAACATAAAAAAATCATAAAAATCATTCGACCCGTTTTCGATTTTTACTAGTATCGAGACTAACGAATAGAAATTGATTTTACCCATAATTTACCCATTTATAAGCTAAACTTCAGTTCCTTAATGAAGTTATTCAGAACCGAAGAAAGAAAGCATTAAACATCCTGGCTTTTCTTTCTTTTTTTGCTACACTAGAATATTAACGTTAAAATGAATAAAAAATATACTATATCCAAAAGATATTAGACTTCAATAGATATTTCTATGAACAATTTATTGAACGCATCGCAAATCGAAGAAAAGCTCTCTCATAAAAAAACATTCGTTACCACCCTGTGTGTACCCTTTTCTCCAGCTAAGCAGCGACCGTAAGCAGTATACCGGTTTGAGGGAAAAGGGAAGACAAGTATACAGGCTCTAAGATATTTCATCAGTGTTGATAACGCATCTGTGGCCTTGTGGGTGTTAAGATGGTTTCAAATATCCATGAGCTGCAGTTACCACTTACCATCATGTGGGCAGTTGATTCCTTTGATTAAAAAAAAAGACGTGTGGCACTCGGGGACTGCCGCGGTAAAGCTATTGCATAGCATTTTGTATCAACTTATGCTATTATAATTATTTATTTATTTTATTTATGCAGTATTTCTTTTTCTTTGATATTAATTCAAGTTACTTAGGTTAATCGAATCAAATTCAACCAGATTTAACCGAACCCGCGTTATAACGAACTCACTATTTGTGAAAAATACTGTATCACCGGACCGCGTCGCAAAAAACTCAGGTTCGCGCAGTACATACGTCAGGGCGGCCGTACGGCAATTATATTAACAAGACGCGCAACTACTCAGTTCCACGCTCCACGGCAAGATTTGTCACTTATTATTTATTGTCCAATTAATTGTCTTTAAGTTCAAATGGCACGCTCTATTAACATAACAAGGAGACTTTCAATATATGAACAACCCGGCTTCGCGCAAAAACTCTCGCGACCCCTATAATGCGACCGGAGAACGTCATCGGCGCAGGCGCCGCATGCCTAGCTAGGAGCGCGCCCTAGCGGCGGGCCGGGTGCAGCCCGGCCCCGCCGTCTGCTCCCTAGCTCGGCTCGATGCCAACAGGGGTGACTAAAGATGGGCGAAACTGTTATATTTTTCTAATTCGTTATGTTGTTGTAATATATTTTTCTAACTGTTGTTTTAAACTGTTATAATATATTATAACAGTTTTAAATATTACATTGTACACGCGGTTAGTTCAGTTCAGTCGTCGGCTGTGTTCGCGTTTTGTTTACCGAAAAATAAACAAAAACAACAATACCTTTTTCACTGAATCCCTAACGGCAACAATTAGTCCGGTTAATCGAGTATATATACATATTGAGAATCTAAATTGAGAATTTAAACTATACGCGTGTGTGTGTTTGTGTGTATATAAAGAGGGCTACTTTTAATATCGCTCATTTTAATATCAAAAATTTAGGTTATCTTTATAGCAGTATTATATTTTCAATTCAAAATTAGTACTGCATTTGTGATAATAATAAAATGTAGGTATGTATATAGAGTACTCACTCATTTTCTTTCACTATTTTTTCGTGACTTTCTTCATTAATAATAAATGCACTTTGTTCATTCATATTCAAAATTTCAAAACACTTTATACACAAACACCGTGTCGAAGACTGAGGAAAAGAAACGACGTTAGACCATCGTTAGACAATGCACGGCCTTCAAGCCACACCTCCGTGTCCGTCGGAGAGCGTGAGGTTTTTTTCGTTACGGAATTTCTGGATTTTCCCGCCCGCGATAGAAGCTATGCAATAGCTTAAAAAACTAAAACTAAAAAACTATAACGCGAGCCACAGCTATATAAATTGCATTTACCTATTGTAGTTACAGGCAAAAACTCTTCAGTATCGAAGCTATACTCATCCTCTACGCACGACTGGTCCATTTCTGAAATAATTTAAATGGTAGATTGATTAATTCATTTAAATCAAAAGTGATAAAAAAATGTGTGATAAGCGACGTAAAAGAATCTGATCAATGTTTTATCTTAATGCAATAAGATAAACTACTACTTGAGATGGATTACCTCAGAGCCTGTACTTATACCGGCTCATTCCATGCGAACCGGGACACGTTTGTTTGCACGAACCGGGATACTTTTGGATGCACAAATGATTAACAGGATATAAAGCAAGATGGTGCTACATATATCTACCTAGACATACTTCGCTACTTATAAAACTTTGATTTCAAAATTATGTGCTAAGATTTACTTATTACGTGTTTTCGGATATTTTTAACGCAGTGACTAAGCGTTTAAAGGTTTTGTTACGAAAAGGTTACGATGACGCGGCCCCGCAGGTTCTAATTCCTCAAAGAACAATTTAAAAGTGCGTTAAGCATACGAGTAGTTAACAGAAACACGTAATTAGTAGTGTTTAAGCATACTAGAGAGCCGAGGTAGCTCAGATGGTTAACGCTCGCTGTAAATATAACAGAACGCGAGTAACCCGGGTTCGATCCCCGCCGGCACCAATGAAATTGTTAATTGCAATTTTAAGTGCTGATTTACCACGTGCTCGTCGGTGAAGGAAAACATCGTGAGGAAATCTGCATGTCTGAGCAATAAGAGAAAAAAAAGTATTTCGAAGACATGTGACAAGTTTTTTCACGCATTGGTGCAGCGCGGCGGACACTTCCTTGTCCTAAAACCCTCTCAGATATGAGGGGAGGCCTGTGCACAGCAGTGGGACATATATAGGCTGTAACTTTACTTTACTTTAACTTTAAGCATTACTAGTGTTCTAAGAGAAATAAGAAATCTTTGTATTGGTACATCTGTTAGTAATCGTGTAATTTCTGAACTACTTGACCGATTTAGGATTTTCTTTTTTATCAGCCTGTAAATATACTCTGAAGGACCATGGACCCCTCCAGTTGTCAGGAGATTTGCCTTATATGCCATTTGCCTTATATGCTTGGCAGACGGATGGACATTTGGGTGAGCCATGTTGCAACTACGCAGCATGAATGGGTCGGCTCGAACTGGGTAGGACCACACGTTTTCACGAAATACCAGCGTAAAATAGCAGTTTAAAGCTGCTGTGTTTCGTATGGTGAGTGCAGAGAACCGGAGAACCTTTTTACTGTAAACGAGGTATTTTCTCTCAGTCCTCAGGAGTGAACGCATCTGCATTTTTATTCTTAATCGCGGTAGATGTATGGATATCTCAGGACCACAGTAGCCACTTACCAGTGGTCCTTAGACATCTGCCTATTGTTAAGAGTGACAGGTTTTGCGCTCTAATTCCGAGAAATAGATAGGTACCTTCATATACGATACACCAATAGAAAGGGCTTGAGTTCTGGGTGTTTTTAAAAATGTTTGAATGTGTGAGTCTACTACCTTTTTGCGTTAAAAAAGAGTGACTTTAACTCTCCTAAAATTTCTAAGAAATCAGCATGTCCAGTTTAGTCAATGGTGTGGATAAAGTTGATAGTATCGGTGGTATTGTATTGGTCCATAGATTACTGATATACGTATTGGTCTTTGTCGATTGAACACTCATTAAGCTAAGATAAAAACAAGGTTTTGTGTACTGATGATGTATATATGTATGATAGATGTAAATACCAAATTTTTGAGGTGAAGTGCGTGCTCTTTTGTCACCTTTATCTAATAAAAAAAATCGCAGTACCACACGTTTCTTACCTTTAGCGTTGTTTCCCGTCACCTGTCTGGATAGTTTACGTCTAACGTAATATACGGTTATAGGGCCAACCAAGGGCGCCATAAGATTAATTCTCATATTCGCCTCTTACGACGACCACGCGATAAAATAAGGAGGTAGATTTATGTCACATAATACTTTTTATAGAGGTGCTGTGCGGTGAATCTGCTGTAGTCAAGTTATTATCAAATTTTAGCTTCATGGATCAAAATAACTTATATACTATTTTTTTTACAAAGAACATATAGCTGATGTGAAGCATCAACATTCCGGGAAGTCTGCAGTTTGTGATCATATCCTAGACGGCCCCAACCATTACATCAGATTTGATAGACCACAAATCCTCGCGAAAGAACACCGATTCCTACCAAGGATGATACGTGAGGCTATTGAAATTAAAAATCATCCTAATTTCAATAGAGAAGGAGGCTGGGTACTACCACCTGCTTAGGATCCTATAATCAACAAAATTAAAACTAAACATAAGCATACCACTGCAAGACCTCAGGACATAGTTCGTTTTGCATAGATCGGACCATAAACAATAATTAAAAAAGCTGAAGGTACTCCGGGTTTAACAATGACATCAGTCATCTCAGTCCCCCGTGACCATGGGTGCTGGAAAGCGCTCGAAACGCCGGGAATTAAAAATAATAGTAAAATAAACGCGATAAATTCCGTAAAAGTAGTTTTAATCAATGTGTAGTGTTCGCGTAAATATAAGAAATCATTATGTAAACTTATATACTATGTTATTCCGTATATCCACCCTAAGAAATCCACCCATGAATACTCGGAAACGTTTGAATAGTGATGATAATTATGATGGTATGAATTCCAATTATCCACCACGTCTGGGGGGATAAACGGATACGGGTTTCCACCCTAGGTTGGATTTATTAGGGTGGATAAACGGAATAACCCGGTGGCGTGAATGAACGTGAATTTTACATTCAAATCAAACCCAGGCACCACCGCCGGAAAGGGCAGAACAACGTCTGCCATACTAGCTAGTACCTCTATAAAATATACACTCATCGCAACATCTGCAATGTGAGTAGTCGGATGGCAGGAACATGGTCCGCCATTTGCCGTATTTCCGGTCGCAATACGTGCGATATTCATTCGGCTGGACGCGCCTCTCTCTGCAAAAAAATTACATATTATACAAACAGTACACATGATTTATACGTAGTAGAGCCATGTTACATTATGGTTGTAACATTAACGGGTCGGATCGACTTGGGAAGGACCACGTTCTCACAGAATATCAGCGTAAAATAGCAGTTCAATGCTGCTGTGTTTCGTATTGTGAGTGTAGAGAACCGGAGACTCTTTTTACTAGATACGAGGCGTTCCATCTTAGCATCTACATTTTGATTCTTAATCAAGGACGTAGATTGACAAACTGATGATAGATGTACAGTCTCAGCATCCACTTACCACCAGGTGAGCTGTGTGTTCGCTAGTTACCCTTATTCTATAAAAAAATAACAAATATATTATATGAACCTTTAATCTTTTGTAGCTGACTGCTCAGTGGATAAAGACCGCTGCACCATTGGGTATTTTAGGCGTGGTGTAAGCGAGATGGTTATACTGCCAACTGTCGGAAGCCATAAGATCTTTTTCTTTTACGACGACGTGTAAACTGGACGAAATGTCGAGATGGAGAGCTGTTTCTTTACTTTTTTATAAAACTGAAGTAGAAAACGAACTTACAGTCGGCCTGATAGTAAATAGCTGCTGTAGCTCATGGTCACATGCAGCCAACCTCAAAAAATGAATACTACAGATGTGTTCTCACCTCTGAGGGCTAAGACAGAATGCCCTCAAAAGGGAGTTGCCACCTCATAAATTATCTTGTCACTAGATCCAGAGTAAAATGTCGCTATATTTCGGAAATTTGGGTTGAAAAAAAGCACCAGATCTCACTATTTTTTTAATTAAAATTAAGTACTTTACATGTATTACGTGAATGAAGTTAAAAAAAGAAGTTATTAAAAGAAGGATTTTTCACCGACAGGTTTTTTCATATATTGAAACAAATCGGGTTTGAATATTTTTTTCTATATATTAAAAAAATAAGTCATTAATTTTTGTACATTTTATCATTCCATTGGTACACCGATAAACATGTGATGTTAAAAGAGGCTTCCAAATAAGAATACCTAAAATAAAATTAGGAAAACAGACACTTTGATTTTTCGAAAATCCTACTTGTATGAAACGCCAAAACGGGACCACTGTATGATCGTACGATACAATGGACACACTCGTTAACTAATTTCTTTACTGTTCTTTCACTGAACATGTGTAATTTCCTACCTACTATAATCGACTACGACGACCCTTTTAAGAATGATAAAACATTATGGTGCATCCACACATGCCCGGCGGCACGGCCGGCGGCCATGCCCTGCGGCACGCGCGGCTTTTGGTTGCCGGCGGCAGTTTTCTTGCGGCTTCGATACGGAGTGGTAGTGTTGTAGTATTCGTGAATAACATAATTTCATATACTTAAACAACGAAATGACAGAATTTAACTGGGATGATAGTGCAGTACTTTTAATAATAGAAAAGTATCAAGAAAATGAGCTATTGTGGAACCCAAGGCATATGGATTTCAAAAATCGCAACAAAAGAAATGATGCTATTAGGGATATTGTTTCTGTGTCAACATAGCATCATCAGAAATTGAGAGAAAACTGAAGAATTTATCCAGCCATTATTTTCGAGAAAAACGCAAATATGAAGAATCTAAAAGGAGTGGATCTGGACGGAAGATGTTCAATTGCCGAAATGGTTTGCTTATAAGGCTTTATCATTTCTTAATGACAAGAATGCACCGGTACCGACTCTGTCAATCTAAAGTAAGTACCCATCAAATTCTTATCATTCGCCCATTGGTCAAAAATCGACCATAATTAATTTAAAATACATTATTTCAATAAGTAATATTTTCGT
This sequence comes from Parnassius smintheus behrii, assembly GCA_036936625.1. Taxonomy (NCBI): domain Eukaryota; kingdom Metazoa; phylum Arthropoda; class Insecta; order Lepidoptera; family Papilionidae; genus Parnassius; species Parnassius smintheus. The sequence continues at coordinate 15,753,348 of JAUPFT010000028.1, read as the reverse complement.
AAATAGGGGTACAAAGTTTTTGCTTGGCGTATTAATATTAGATACCTACTACCTACTGTAGTGTGTTAGGGCAGGATATCATTTAAACACTACTTTTATAAAGAAATATAAATGTTTATTAACATCGATAAAACTAAAACAATAATGCGCGGTGCGAGTTACGAAAAGACATGCTTTCGCCGTAGATGTTAAGCTTGTTTGTAATTATTTATAAGATTTCCTTTTTATTTTCGGTCTTCTCAAGATAATATCACTCCCTAGACTACGCTAACTTCGACAAGGACTTCACGAAAACGAAATATAGAGAGAGATCCTGAAGTTGAGGAAGCTTTGTAATTACTGAGGGAGATTATATCTGATGCAAGGCAACGCGATGATGCTGCTATATTTGCAGACTATATAAGTAGCAAGTTGAGGAAGATGGATCGTTACACGATGTGTACAGTACAACATCAAATCCAGACTATTGTCTATGAAGCAGAAATGAGAATGGGTTCGAAGTATTTTGATAGGACCAATAATACTACTCAGCCTCTTTGTTATCAAAATGTTCGTCCAGAATACTTCACAGGCCAACCTACAACGTCAGCAGTGTCACCGTCGCCCTCAACTTCGCGCTCTTACTCTGTCAGACTATGAAATGCAAAACAGCCCAGATGTCAATACAAGTGACAGTCTGTTACTAGTCTTGGAAAATAATTTAACCGAAAATAGTGTAATAGATTAAAATAAATGTTTATATTTTCGGTTAAATTATTTTATTTTATTAAAAGCTTAAAATTATTGATAAGTGTTTCAGATTCCTAAATAAAACAATTATTTGAATAATCACATTTTATTTCTTTCAAACATTATATTTGATATTGCCACGGAAGCTGACCTTGTTTCGATAGAAAATAAAATTTTAGCTCATTTCCAATTACACTTGCTTCTACATTTAGAGCGATCTGCGCAATATTTTGTTGCTCTTCGTTCAAAACTCCATCAGTAGTTCTTTCATTTCTCTTCATAAAATTATGCAGATGCACACAAGCCATCACGACAATTTTTGCTTTCTCATTTTGTAAACCAATGCGTGAATGCAAAATTCTGAATTTATTAGAAACATTTTAAAATTTATTGCCAAACGCGTATTCTACAACCATGCGCCCGCGACTAATTCTATAATTAAAAACCGTCTCAGGTGATCCTTTTGCATGATATCCAGAAAATGGTTTTATTATATTCTGTGAGATGGGGAAAGCATTGTCACCGATGAAATAAAAAGGTACAGGTGTATTTCTCCCTTGTAATGGAATCGCTTGTGGCAGACTTAAAGTACCATCTCGTATCATATCGAATAAAGTTGAATTTCGTAGAACTCCACCATCAGATATTCTGCTCTGACATCCAATGTCTACGTATAAAAAGTTATAATTGGCATCGATTAAAGCCAGCTAAACAATACTGAAATATGAATTATAGTTAAAAAAAAAACTCGAAACCGCTATTATTTGGACATAGTATACGTATATGTTTCCCATCGAGGGCACCTACGCAATTAGGTACATACTATTTCTGCAGGAAACTCCGAGCCACTGATAGCCATTCTCCCTGTGTATTCGGCATCTGTAAAATAAAATTGTTTGTGATATTTGTGTGTGTGTAGTTTTAGTTATATGTACGTAAAATGTATGTGAAGTTCCAGGTACAGTATAAAATCATAGATATTATAATTCGACTAGGAATAGATACGTCACTTAGGAAACCGTTGTCCTGTGAACTCTCCTGGCAAGAATCTTTTAGTTAAAATGTTTGTGTCTTGTACATGCCATAACTGTGTGAATAATAATAATAATATATAATAAATAATAATCTGTTTTGTTTTCTAATATAGGCGTTCGGTTTCTAACTACCTAATGTGTTACGGATATTTGTACTTACCCTTAAATAATTGGATAATGTAGATACCAAAGCTTGACAAACATCTGAAATTATTTAAGAAATAACTTGTGGAGACACTTTAAACAGTGTACCGAGTGAAAAATAAGAGTCTCCTGTAGCCAGGTATCTCAAAGTAATTGCTAGTCGATCGGAAGCTGACACAGCATTTCTCCAGCGGGTGTCAGTTTTTGATATCATGGGTCCAGTTAAATTAAGTAATATTTCAAATTCTTCACTAGAGATCCTTAGAAAAGTGTTAAATTTCGAACGAATATTTCTTCGGTTTATGTCGTCCTTTCTAAAATCTTCAAGTATGAGGGACACCTTAAGCCTATTTCGTAGACTTGGTCTGACCCAATGTCTTCGTTTGATTTTGCGGTTCTTTTTATGAATAATAACATACAACGCTACACTTGCGATACACGCAACTATATTATAGTCCAACATCTTCCAATCCTACGTACACGACTAACTTCGACGAAAGTCACAACACTACTGCGAAAATTGCAACCGCATCTGCAGGCCGCCGGTAAGGCCGGCGGCATATTTAGCGGCAAGGTAGTCTGAAAGCCAGCGGCAAACCCGGCGGCATAAGCCGGCGGCATGTGTGGATACGCCATTAATGTACTATAAAACGGCAGCGTCTGGGATTCTCCGACGATAGATTAAGTCTAGAAAGAGAACGATTTCCGTCTTAAAACAGTGCTGCCCAATTACTTATTGAAAAATCGCCAAAAATCGCTAAAAACTAAATAGTCGATAAACGATAAAAATATTGCTAAGAACTCTTAAAAATCACCAGATCTAGTGACAAAACCACCAAGGTGGCAACACTGCTTCAAACCGGAATATAGCAGTGCGGGCGATATATTTGGTGAGAGAAATAGGAACTTTTTAATTTTCAACCTTTTATTGATATAATGACAAGATTCAATTATTTTCCGTTTAAGTAAAGTAATAAGTAAATTTACTCGGCAGTGATATACCGCTAGATATAGTTCTTCTCTCGTTTTTGAGAGGGTTTCAATATATAGTTTTTTTCCTACAAAACTTATCCGTTGTCCAATTTCTCAAACTTCAAGATATTTTTTATGATATTAGCATGAAATATTGCTTTTGATCACATTGATGCCTACCAAATATTTCTGGACGTAAAATACCCAAACTAGTGATGGCAACCAACATATAAAGACGCTCATAAACGGGCTAGTTTTGTTACGATTTCTAGATTTCTAACTGCAATTGTAAAGCGTCAACGTTCAGGTTTATAAACTCAATTTCTAGGCGATACAGTTGAGGCAATATTTTCGGGATATACTTTGCTTGCTATTGCACAATAACATTAAAGCAAAATTATCAGCGGCAATATTGCTTAGCTATAGTTCTCATCAAAATTTCAACCAGCTTTTTAAAGCCGTTTATGAACCCTTTAAGGTTTAAAACATCTAATGCCTATCCGCATTCTACAAAAAAATTTTACAAATTATGACCGCCCCTTAAATTTAAAACCAGTGACGGAGTTAGCGTATCGATACTATATCTTACGAATTGATTCGCTAATTCAACTAAACCAATTAAGCATAACTAATTCCCTAAACCGGATCCACAACATAACCGGACCACAGAAGGTTTACCGATAGTGTCATGACGTCATTATAGCCGTAGGAGTCTTTGGACCATAAGATTACTTATCATCAGGTAAACTATCCATGCGGTCGGAGCTAAGTCCTGCAAGACCTACCGCAGAAGAACACAAAAACTCTCCGATCACACTCTTAATTTCATGGCTGTTAGAAGGGAGATGTGACTGCAGTCGTCAGTAGATTTGACAGCATACAGGCAACTGAACAGCCAGATCTCCAAATGCATACGGCGGGACTTATGTAACTTCAATACAGCTCGTATTGAAGAAGCGATTGAGAGGAACCAGGGCTCCAAAGTCTTTGCCAGAGATCTGTTTGCTAAAAAGAGCCAACTGTCAAAGCTGAAAACGATGTGTGGCAGCATCGTTTCCGGGACACCTGAGGCTTTGAGTGAGATTTAGAGGTCCTACTGGTAGCTGTACAGATCATCGTTGGAGCCACACGCAAGTGTGAGTAACGATCCAAGAGCAAGTCTTATCCGACACTATTCCGATGATATCTCGGACATTAGTCTCAGCGAGATTAGAATGGCTTTCCAGCACCTTAAAAACGGCAAGATTCCGGGCGAGGATGGAATTACAGAGGAGCTTCTGAAAGCAGGTGGAACACCGTTACTTAAAGTCCCTCAGAAGCTCTTCAATTCCGTCCTCCATGGCGGCACTACTCCGGTAAGGTGGTCTTGTTCTTCAAGAAAGGCGACAACGCTCTCTTAAAGAACTACAGACCAATTTCCCTTCTGAGCCGCATCTATGTGCTGTTTTCGAGAGTCATTACGAATCGTCTCACACGCAGACTCGACGACTTCCAACCTCCCGAACAAGCCGGTTTCCGAAAAGGCTTAACCATAGACCATATACATACCCTGCGGCAAATTGTACAGAAGACCGAAGAGTACAATATGAGTACAGAATCAGAGTACGATACCTATCCAACTGCAGATAGGTGTAAGACAGGGTGACGTTATTTCCCCGAAACTCTTCACCGCTGCATTGGAAGACGTTTTCAAGCTACTGGACTGGAAAGGATACGGTATTAACATCAATGGCGAATACATCACTCACCTAATGTTCACCGAATACTCACCTTCGATTTGCCGACGATATAGTCCTTATGGCAGATTCGCTGGAGGACCTAACCACTATGCTCAATGACCTCAATACTGTCTCTCAACGGATAGGTCTTAAGAAGAAAATGGACAAAACTAAGATCACGTTAAATGTCCATGTCACACCTACTACTCTGTGTAAAAAGTATCGGGAATATGTCAATAAAAAGACCCGCGTAAAAGAGGTCGTTCTAATTTTTATACTGCATGTTGGTAGCACTGTACTGATTTAGCGCGCAAAGTTTGAGCTGGATCTGTCATTTAATTTGTTTTAAACTACACTTTTTGTTGGTCATAGTTTTGAGTTCTCGGCGATTTTTACAAGGGCAAATATTGTTGAACAAAGAGTGTGCCTTAAATTTTGTGTTTCGAATAATATTTCATGTGGTGAATCACTAAAAATGTTGCGAAATACCTACGGCGAATCGTGTATATCGAAAACAAGGGCTTAAGAATGGTATAAGGCCTTTAAAGAAGGCCGAGAAGTAGTAGTAGACTTGCCTCGTTCTGGTAGACCTTCAACCGCTACGACCAAAGAAAACATCGACAAAATCAAGAAGCTAGTGTTCGAAAATCGACGTATGAGTCTGAGAGAGTTGGCTAGTGAGGTGAACATATCTTTTAAGTCCGTCCACAACATTCTCATTGACATTTTAGGCATGAAACGCGTCGCCGCTCGACTAGTTCCAAAAGAGCTCAATTTTGTTCAAAGAGCGCAGCGAAAGCATGTCGCTGAAGACATGGTTTCCCGAGCTTCTACGGATCCGACCTTTATGAAACGTATAACTATAACTGGCGACGAGACATGGGTTTATGAGTATGACATGCAAACAAGCCAACAGTCTTTGGAATGGCGTCTCGAAAACGAGCCGAAACCCAAAAAACCGCGGCAAAGTCGCTCCAAAATCAAGGTGATGCTGACAGTTTTTTTTGACTACAGTGGTGTGGTTCACTCCGAATTCATTCCAAAGGGAGAAACAGTGAATAAAGAATATTATTTAGGCGTCATGAAGCGTTTGCGTGAGAGTATCCGCCGAAAACGTCCAGATTTGTGGCAACACATTGATAAGTAATTTCCGCGCCAAAGCGTTGTCACTTCACATAAGGCCACAGCCTTATACTCAGCGAACGTCGGTTCAGTGTTCAAGGTGACGCCGTCCGAGTTAAGCCGAACGATTCACAACAAAAAATGGGTAAATGCGTAGTGAAAGAATGCGTTTCAAGGTCACAAAAACATAATAAATCAAGCGGAATCACTTTCCATACGTAAGTTTTAATTTATATATTCATATTAACGTTTAAAACACTAAAAAATTAAATAAAATATCGAATATTGCCATTTAGGTTCAATGTTGCCACTTTTCCGCATTTGTGATTATCCTACATTAATGGGAGACTATATAATTAATGGAGTAAGTTAATTTGTTACCTCCGATTTTAAATATTTTGGAAATTATAATAAAAACTACGTTTTAACTTTCATACAATATAATTAATTATTCTTATTTTAGTTTATTCTTGAATTATCTTTTAAATATATTTTATTACCTATTTTATATTAATAATTTTATATTATTTATAATTTCGTATACATTTTATATTAATTATATTTTATTAGATACCTATTTTTATTGTTTGATTTATTAGAACCATAAAAATACGTTTTATTTCATCATTATGTTTACTTCTATTTATCTGATAAGCTTTGTATCCCTTTTTTTCTAAGGGGACGTAATAAAGATTTTAAAATAAAATATACTTTTTTAATATAAAAACAATTAACTGCAGTTTCAAAAATTATTATTTTTATTACGTATTTTAGGTAAAATTTCATATAGTAAGCCACACCAACCCGCCATTGCATGTTTGTGTGTCTATCTTTTTCTAATCTTACGACGACGATATTGTTTTCGCAACTTGTGTAAGTGAGATAGATATATGTTTACTTAAAATTGTTATTAGTTTCAAAGCTACGTCGTCGCGTTTGGATAGTGGTTACACTTTTTTCGACGCGCGGTAATGTGGTTTGCTCCTCTAGTCTTGTATAACTCAATGTGGCAACACAACTCATGGATGCTGCACCATGATAATGCACCATCACACACAGCCATTATAGTGAAAGAGTTTTTAGCGAAAAATTCAACAAAAGTTCTCGACCAAGCACCGTATTCACCTGATATGGCTCCGTTTGACTTTTTTTATTTCCCAAGTTAAAATTACCACTTCGAGGAAAACGTTTTGAGTCGATAGAAGCCATAACAAATAATTCGCTGAATGAGCTAAAGGCCATACCGCAAATAGCCTATGAAAAATGTATGGAAGACTTGGTGAAGCGTTGGAGATGTTGTATTGCAAGCGATGGGGCCTACTTTGAAGGCGATAAAATAAATTTAGATGAATAATTTGTATTTTTTGTTTTATTGACAAATTCTCGATATTTAGTACACAGAAGGTATGCCGCTACTTAGCTAAAATTTGTTGACGTCTGACGTTTACTTGGGACAAATAGTCCGACTAGGTAAGTTCAACTTCGACCGAGAGATCAATCGATGGATTTAACTGGGCTGAGCAGGATTTGGGAAATTCCGACACATCCTCTAGTCAGGTATACTTCAAAACTTGAAAACTATATTGTAAAACCAGTGCGTATTTCCAGTGATGACTTATGGATCTGAGACGTGGTCTTTCACTGCTGGCCGTACGAGGACGCTCAAGGTCACTCAACGAGCTATGGAAACGGCTACGCTCGGAGTTTCTCTGCGTGATAAACGTAGAAATGAGGATATCCGCAGTAAAATCAGAGTGATCGATCGTCCGACCGAATCGCCCGTCACTCTGGTTCTACTGCGGGTATCCTCATTTCTAAGTTTATCGCGCAGAGAAACCTCGAGCATAGCCCCCTCCATAGCTCGCTGAGCGACCTTGAGGGTCTTCATACGGCCAGCAGTGAATGACCATTTTTGTACAACAAAATTTAAATAAATAAATATTATCCAACTTATGTTATACTGCATAAATCTAAATTAAATTTTACCTCACTTTTACTGTTTAAAGGTAATTGAGTTTTAAATGGACTAAATAGCCTTGAGTTTACCGCCAACAATGCGTTTGTTAAGAACAAGTTGTATAAAGTGAGTAACGAATAACGAAATAGCGTTTGGTTAAAGAATGTGTATACTTGTGTTATATACATACACATTCCTGACTGCCTCTATGGTCTAGTGGCGGTAAACGGAATTGCTGGTCGTGATCGATTAGTTCGAATCCCGGCTCAGGCAAAAATCTGTCGTGAAATTCTCAGTAGCAGTCGCGTTGTTTCACTCCCGAGCCTCTTAAAGCACGTAAAGTCACATAATCTCTCTCTGGTCGTATCATATTGCCGACCCATAGGACTATGAAAGTAAAAGAATAGACAATGCTCCTGTGTTTACGTAAACACTCGGGCACTATAATCCTGTCATGCGCAGATGGCTACTAAAGGACATTATACACATTCTTCAACCAGACGTTATTCAACTATAAGTAATGCGTAGTTAATATTATTATGTTACCACGATATTACGTTACCTGCAGGAGTCACGGAACAACTCACATTCTGTATAATTGTTGAAACGAGGACATTGTGGGCAAAGCTGGTAATCTAAAATAATAGAAATTTTTAAGGTTTGTTCATTAATTAGTGGACTCTAATTATTATTGTATTACAACACGGCCATATTCCGTCAAATCCCTAGTTATCTCGTGAGGTCGCACTAACCCACAGCACTATAACCCATAAAAACTTATATATAGCGACTTCTTTTCTATGAAGTAGTTGAGGGTAGCCATCTGTCTGATGTGATCACAAATGTAGGTGCACGGGATATGGAATAGAGTACGATAATTTTGTATGACTTATAATCTTCGGAAATATTTTTATTATCATTATAGAATACTATGTGTAATACCGTAACCGCCATAGCTCGCGGAAAAGAGGCAGTAATCCGACTTAATCACTCGAAAAACCGATAGTCCATGGGGAATAAAAATATTATCGAGAGGCAGTTTAGTACTGGTTAACGAAACGTTGTACGATCCTCAATAAATGGAGTGACGACCTTGTATAAAATCGATAATTTTTTTATAATAGTGTAACAAACGAGCACTCAGTCCACCTGATGGTAAGTGGATGCTGCGGCCAATACGAGTATATGTCTATATTAAGAATTCAGACGCAAATGCGTTGTCACCCTTGTGGACAAAGATGGAAAGCCTCGTTTTCAATAAAAAGGATTTCTGGTTCTCTGCTCTTGCCATATGAAACACAGATTGCTATTTTGCTCTTTCTGATTGGTATTCCGTGAGAGCGTCATCCTTCCCCAGTCGAGGCGACCCATTTGTACACCATAAAACAGCTGCAGCGTGGCACTACTATGTGCGTGGCTCAGGACCGTATTTTGTGGCATCAATAGGAGAGAAAAGTGTTCAGCTGTGAACTTGTGAAGGGCTTAATGATGATAATGATGATGGGAAATGCCAGAAACATCTTTCAATAATTCATATAGATATTACTTCCTTTTACATTTTTACGACCTCATGACATAGAGGAACTAACCTTTATTATAATCGAAATATGAGCTACTAATAGTTTACCACCACGTGCTCGGCAGCAAAAGAAAACTACGATAAGAACCCTGAAAGAGAATGATGACAGGAAGTCAATGTTTGTGACCTGAGGAACATTTTAGGCTGTTTGTTTAGTTTACTTTTTAAGAAATTTGTTAAGTAAAGTCTAGAAATTATACTTTACTCTTCTTTGTCCTTAAGTGATAAATAAAAATCAGTACACCAGATGGTAAATGACTACTTAAGACAATAGACACCTCCAGCCAACTTTATATAAAGGAGTCTACAGACAAAAGTAAAGTTCCCAGGTATTCTTACCATAAGGCGTCCTACAAACAGGTCTTACAGATCTTCTGCTAGGCAAATGCAATAATGTGATTTCTGGGGAGTTCTGTTCACATTTCTCATAGTCTATGCCGGTTTCATCGTTACGGACCAAGGACAAGATCTCGGTCTCACGCCAATACTCGCTGGTATCTTTATCTCGGTCTATCAGCATTATGAACGGAAGGTACTGGAATCAAAATAATGTCCCTTAAGTTTTTGTATGGATTGTAATTTGTAACGAGCACCCAGACCCTGAGTCACCACAGTCTGTGCTCGTCGAGCAACCGCAGTTCGTTTCTCGCAGGCATTATAAAGTTTGCTAATTGTAATTTTACGTGCTTATCGGTGAAGGAATATGCATGTTTGTGAAAATAAAGTCTACTAATTCTTTATTATTTTCTCGGAAATGAGGGCAGACATTGCAGTAGTGAGACATGTATAGAAAATCTCAATGAAACTGTTTTAAAGTAAGTTAGATTAAATGTAACATGGATGTTTTATCAGTTATCAGAGCGTCGCTCCATCTAGTGGATGAGTTATTTGTCGGCTCTTTGCGCTATATGAAGCCACAAAACATGCAGACAGTCGATAGATGCTGGTGGTTCAGGACCGTATTTTGTAGCGTTCTGTGGAGAAAGCCAATGTTTAGAAATGGATTTGTAAAGGGCTATAACGCTGATAATGATATATCACCATTGTGGTGACGGACACCATCATCAAGCTCAACCCATAGGTGCCGTAAGTTTTCGTATACATTAGTATCGGCTGCGAAAACATCATCATCATCATCATTACAGCCTTTCACAAGTCCACTGCTGAACATAGGCCTCCCCCAAGTAATGCCACAAAGCACGGTCCTGAGCCACCTGCATCCATCGACTTCCTGCATGTCTTACCAGGTCGTCACTCCATCTAGTGGGGGGTCGCCCTACACTACGCCTACCGGTACGAGGCTGCCACTCGAGAACCTTTCTTCCCCATCGGTTATCGGTTCTTCGAGCTATATGGCCGGCCCATTGCCACTTCAGCTTACTAATCCGTTGGGCTATGTCGGTCACACTGGTTTTACTGCGGATATCCTCATTTCTGAGTCTATCACGCAGAGAAACTCCGAGCATAGCCCTCTCCATAGCTCGCTGAGCGACCTTAAGCGTCCTCATACGGCCAGCAGTGAAGGACCACGTCTCAGATCCATAAGTCATCACTGGCAACACGCACTGGTTGTACAATCTAGTTTTTAGAGATTGAGGTATACCTGACGAAAAGATATGTCGTAATTTCCCGAACGCTGCCCAGCCGAGTTGAATCCGTCGATTGACCTCTCGGTCGAAGTTGGACTTACCTAGTCGGACTATTTGTCCCAGGTAAACGTACTCGTCAACAACTTCGAGCATAGTGCTCCCAACAACTACCGGCATAGGTGTGACATGGACATTGAACATGATCTTTGTTTTGTCCATGTTCATCTTAAGACCTATCCGTCGGGAGGCACTATTGAGGTCATTGAGCATAGTGCTTAAGTCCTCCAGCGATTCTGCCATAAGGACTATATCGTCGGCAAATCGAAGGTGAGTGATGTACTCGCCATTGATGTCAATACCGTATCCTTTCCAGTCCAGTAGCTTGAAAACGTCTTCCAATGCAGCGGTGAAGAGTTTCGGGGATATAACGTCACCCTGTCTTACACCTCTCTGCAATTGGATAGGTTTCGAGCTCTGGTTCTGTACTCGGATAGCCATCGTAGCCCTACTGTACAAACACTTCAGCACTTCGATATACCGACAGTCAACTTGGCACCGCTGAAGGGACTGTAGCACCGCCCAAATTTCAACGGAATCAAAGGCTTTCTCATAGTCCACATACGCCAGGCAAAGTGGCAGATTGTACTCTTCAGTCTTCTGTACAATCTGCCGCAGGGTATGTATGTGGTCTATGGTACTGAAGCCTTTTCGGAAACCGGCTTGTTCGGGAGGCTGGAAGTCGTCAAGTCTGCGTGCGAGACGATTCGTAATGACTCTCGAAAACAGCACGTAGACGCGGCTCAGGAGGGAAATCGGTCTGTAGTTCTTTAAGAGAGCGTTGTCGCCTTTCTTAAAGAACAAGACCACCGCACTTCTGCTCCACGCCTCTGGAGTAGTGCCACCATGGAGGACGGAATTGAAGAGCTTCTGAAGGACTACAAGTACCGGTGTTCCACCCGCTTTCAGAAGCTCCGCTGTAATTCCATCCTCGCCTGGGGCCCTGCCGTTTTTAAGGTGCTGGAGAGCCATTCTAATCTCGCTTAGACTGACGTCCGGGATATCATCGGAATAGTGTCGGATAAGACTTGCTCTTGGATCGTTACTCACACTTGCGTGTGGCTCCAACGATGATGTGTACAGCTGCCCATAGAACCTCTCAATCTCACTCAAAATCTCAGGTGTCCCGGAAACGATGTTGCCACACTCAGTCTTCAGCTTTGACAGTTGGCTCTTTCTGGCAGACAGATCTCTGGCAAAGACTTTGGAGCCCTGGTTCCGCTCGATCGCTTCTTTAATACGAGAAGTATTAAAGTTGCGTAAGTCTCGCCGCATGCATTTGGAGATCTGTCTGTTCAGTTGCCTGTATGCTGTCAAATCTGTTGACGATTGCAGCCTCATCTCCCGTCTAACAGCCATGAGATTAAGAGTGTGATCGGAGAGTTTTTGTGTTCTTCTGCGGCGGGTCTTGCAGAACTTAGCTCCGACCGCATGGACAGTTTCCACGAGCTTGTCGTTCATATCGTCCACTGCATTGCAATCTTCTAGGCACTGGAAGCGGTTACGTAACTCGAGCTGAAAGGTTTCGGGATTCTGGATTAGAGCACGAGGGGGACGGAGCGTTGACTTCATTAGACGAGACCTCTCCAACTTAACGTTTAGGTTCAGTGTGCCTCTAACCATTCGGTGATCGCTGCCAGTTTTCACCCTTGCGATCACTGAGACATCACTGAACAGTTGGCGTCTGGTCGTCATAATGAAGTCAATCTCATTTTTTGTCGAACCGTCGGGGCTCGACCAGGTCCACTTCCTGTGGGGCCGCTTCTGGAAGAAAGAGTTCATCATAAAGAGTCCCTCTTTCTCCATAAAGTCGGCCAGCTGCTGGCCCCTTCGGTTCCGTTGCCCTACTCCAAATTTCCCTACCTTCAGCTCACCGCTTTCTCTTGTGCCTAGTTTTGCGTTGAAGTCTCCCATCAACACCGTGTAGTGGGTTTTGGAGGAATGTATGGCTCTGGAAATATCCTCATACATTTCCTCCACCTCCTCATCGGGGTGTGCCGAGGTTGGTGCGTAAACCTGAATGACCTTCAGCGAATACCGTTTGGTGATTCTGAGTATCAGGTACGCGACCCTCGTCGACACACTCCCAATCTTTACAACGTTGTTGACGAGAGACTTGTGGACGATAAATCCGACACCTCCTTGGGACAGATGGTCGCCCTCCCGGTGATAGAACAAGTTGCCGGACTCGAGGATTGCCGTGTCCTCCCCCTCTCTTCGGACCTCGGATAATCCAATAATATGCCAGCGCAACTTGTCTACCTCTTCTTCCAGCTCCAGTATCTTCTCGTCAGTCCTCAGGGTGCGTGCGTTATATGTTGCCAGGTCGAGTCGTCGTAGGTGGCAACCGAACCTCCACCGGAGATTCTTAGCACCCCGAAAACATAATCGTCATTATATTACAATCTGGCAAAAAGCCGTTGAGCCGTGGTAACTCAGATGGTTAACGCTCGTTGTAATATAACGGAACGCGAGCAACCCGGGTTCGATCCCCGCCGGCACCAATGAAATTGTTAATTGCGATTTTAAGTGATGAATTACCACGTGCTCGGCGGTGAAGGAAAACATCGTGAGGAAACGTGCATGTCTGAGGAATAAGATAAAAAAATATTTCTAAGACATGTGAAGTCCACCAACACGCATTGGGGCAGCGCGGCGGACACTTCCTTGTCCTAAAACCCTCTCGTAAATGAGGGGAGGCCTGTGCCCAGCAGCGGGACGTATATAGGCTGTAACTTTACTTTACTGGCAAAAAATAGAAGTTTTTATTTTATTTTATTCAACAAATTAACAGTTTTAATTACAAAAACAATTTCTTCGTGCCATTAAACATCTATTGTTTGTCTTGGCACTGCACGGTTTGCTCTTATACATTAATTTACTTAAGCTTATTATTTAAATGGCATCGAAATTAACTTTTACTTAAACTAAATATAATATACTATGTGACATTTGTTCTACAAAATATTAAAAAAATTTTGTATAAAAATTTTATATAAAATCTATAATATGTATTTCTTAAACTATACTTTTTTTAGTGTGTAGTAAGTAAGTGTACCAACAGATTGACGTACGGTGCTAAAGTCAATATTATAACTAAGGTACGCGAGCGTAATAACTTTGCCACCTTATAAAACAAAAAATAGGAGAAGGGCAAAGACAAAAACACAAATTCGTATACTATAACTAATATATTAAGAAAAAAATAACAAACAAGCTTTGGCAATAATTAGGAACACTTCAAAAAATCTACTTAAAAAAACTAACTACGCTACACCATACTGAAATCGACCAAAATATTTACTGTAATGTCAACTGTTAAAATGGCGTCGATAAAGTAGCGCCTTAAACCCTTTATTATTTGATTGACCGATGAAAAGCTATCGTATCACAAAGCCATCAATGCAAACAAGGCTGTAGTTTTTGAGTTATTAGATAACCCCTCGTGCCCTCGCTTACTACATTCGTAATTTTATTCTTCAAGAGAGTGTCAGGATCGTGCCAAATGAAGATACGTAATCTCTGCCCACCCATTAGGGTGGCAAGCGTGTCTCCTATAATACACATTATTTTATATTTGCACTCACTCTTGAATAATGAATATTTGCATGACATTTATAACTTATCAATAAACAACTGATTGAACCATTCGTAAATACTATAATATCACAATACTTACTCTTCGTGTATTTTTCATAGATTGGTTAGTGGACGTCCTCTCTTTTGGATCTATTGACAAAACAGGCAATAGACTTTTCGACTCAACATGATTAGATACAATTAAAACTTGAAAGATTATAAGTTGTATGTATGATAAAAATTTTAGTCTCATTGTCTTATTTTTCTTCGTTTGTAAAATTATTAATTATTCGACAGATGGATGACAGACGAGATTTTTATTCTTCTGTAAGGCGCACATTACACGCTCATGCAGGCTGTCAGTTTTACAACAATCACGGTTGTGATTGACGAATAACCTATCGTGTAATGCAGTGATTGACGCCTGCATGAGGCTGCATGAGCGCGTAATGTACGCCCATCAGTCATCATCCGTTTTTTTATCAATCATGATTGATGGAATTGATTGACTCCTGCATGAGCGTGTAATGTACGCCTTAGACAAAACGTTTACAGAAACTTAAGGCCATTTCCTGATTGATCGGTACGACAGAGCATTTGGTGTGCGCTAACCTTTAATTAAGTTCCGACGACTCTCCTCCAAGCGTGTTTTTTCTAACTATGATAAGACTTAAGTACTATCCTACTTAAGTGGTGATCTATCCGAAGATAATAACGCACTGACTTAACTTTACAAAAGCCAGTTCACTCTTGCCTTAAAGACACCCATATCGTAATTGAACGGAAAGATAGACGCTGGCAAATTATTCCTTTCGCTGTACGCATGACAAACTACAAAGCAAACCGTTTTGTTTAAATGCGTGGTATGTTAACAATAAAAGGGCGTTTAAAAGTGGAGACTAGCCGTGCGTCTGGTTTTCAGATGACGAAAGAGAACGGGGAGCAATTCCTGCGCACACTCTCCGAAATGCTCTACATGCTAATAGGTAAGATATTTTTTTAAAACTCAAGTGACAAAAACCCACAGTCCACTTCATGGTAAGTGGTTGGCAACTGCAGTCGATTTGGAAACGTGCAGCCAACTTCCAACAAGGAAGGATACGGATGCGTTATCACTGCGGAAGACTAAGATGGAACGCCTTAATTGGCTTTAACCAGATTCAAGCCATCAATATACTTAGCACGCCTTTTCATTGATCCCAAAGCTATTTTGCATTTTACAGCACTAGACCACATATGGCTGCAATATTCTGTGCGTGAACTTATATGGTGTAAGCAGCTGTCTCGACGCGAAGTACCGCCGCACCTTTGCAAGGACACCTAACTTCCTAGCAGCTGCCTTAGCACCAGGCTTAGTAAACCTCCCAAAGTTTAGTTTCCAGGAAATCTCAACCTCCATTTAGTAAAGGCAGCACACTGCAAAGCAGCCACTTTTTACGGTGAACAATGTGAGCGTGCGGTGTGTTTTTGGGGCGTTAAATCTCACAATATTCGCTTCGCCGCTTTCGGATACTGACTGCAGTAATAGATATACACGCTCCTACTCTGGGCCTGAATTTGATCACGATTGACCAGAGCACTCGGTTGATATTTCCAAACAGCTGTGCTGCGTACGTATAAATATAAGCAGGCTATTGAAATGTGGAAGAACGGACCCGCGAAGGATTCTGGTATTAGTTGTTACAGGCTCAAAACAGCAGCCTTCGTCGACTATTAGAAAGACTGTTTACGCAAAATATCGGTATGCCGGTAAGGAAATCGTTTTAATGCGGCCTCATGTCTTATAATGCATGTCTTACCAGATCGTCACTCCATCTAGTGGGAGTTTCCCTACACTACGCCTATCGGTACGAGGCTGCCACTAGGGAAGGTTTTTTCCCCATCTGTCGTTGATTCTTCGAGCTATATGGCGGGCCCATTGCCACTTCAGCTTTCTAATCCATTGGGCTATGTCTATTCCGTGTAAGCTAGGAAATGAGGATATCCGCAGTAGAACCAGAGTGACCGACAGGTAACTCTGGTTCTACAGCGGATATCCTCATTTTTAAATTTATCACGCAGAGAAACCCCGAGCATAAGGTAGTGTCGCCGAAGATAGCCCGGCTCCTAGGATAGCCCGCTTTAAAAAAATACAGTTATGATTATTCGAAACATTTGAAATTGCGCGGATTTATGCTACTAGTACCATACACAATAATGCAAGTGAAAAAAAGATGACAGTTTGCTTGATCATGTCAAGACGATGCACGTTTAATAATCTCCATTGTCTAAATCCTTTTGAAAATTAACAAATTTTAAACAAATCTCTTTGCTCTAAACTGTGAAAATTCATATTAAATCTATTTATCAGTGAGGTACAAGTGAATGTTATGATTTTATTTCCTTTTTTGTATTTTTATGAGATTATACTTAACCCGGGTGTAATTTCCAATCATGGCCCATAGCCTAATTCCCAAACCCAAACATAGCCCGGGCCTTTCTAGGATTATTGAAATGAAGTGTGAGTATATTTTTGTTTTTGTATGTTTGGTTTTTATTTAAGTTTGACTTGTTGTTGAGATTGAATTCTTATTCAATCTCAACAACAAGTCAAACTTAAATAAAAACCAAACATAAACATAACTCAAAACTCAGTATTAAATTTGAAGTCAGCAATTAAATCAAATCAGCAATATTTTGATTGATTTGAAAGTTAATTTTCAGTATTCCTTAGACAGCCCACCTATGAATGAGATTAATAAAAAATTTAGAAAAAATCTGATTTATTTATATTTTTGATAAGTTAATTTCAAAGTTGATCACAAAGTTTTATTTTATTTTATTTAGTAGTTTGTTTCCATTTTATAGTTTTACATTTAAATTTTTGGTTGATTTTTTAACTTTGATGAATACAGTTATGAAAAAGCAGTGTTTTTATTTTGATGTTTTATGTTAAAAGTATTTAAGTGTTTCTAACGCATATATTTTCATTAATATTTATCGGGCCATCTTCAGCTTTCCAAGATAGCCCAGTACCAAGTTTCTGAAGTGTTTACATTCGTGTTAAAACGCCAAAAGCTGTACTACTTTTTTAGATATCTTGTTTCTCAAATAAATATATTACAACTTCCATTATGTTTTTTCTTTACTTTACCTATCTGCAAGATTCTACGAGGTTTTGTAATTAAGTGGGCCTTCATTGGCGCCTGTACCTTAGCCCTCTCCATAGCTCGCAGAACGACCTTGAGTGTTCTCATACGGCCAGCAGTGAAGGACCACGTCTCAGATCTGTAAGTCATCACTGGCAACTCGCATTGATTGAATACTCAAACTAAATAATTTCCAGGCATCTTCATCAAAAGATAAACATTCTACGCATATTTAAGTTTAAGAAACTTTGGCAGAGTATTCACGGTCGCAGTACCGATATGGTTAAACTGCCATCTATCGGAAACCATTCGGTTTCTCTGACATTTTTCATAGTCGCCTCTTACGTCAACCACAGGATCAAATGGGGTGATGGATTCTCTTACTCCACCTATAATATAACTAATATATTAAGACAAAAATTGCAAACAAGGTTTGGCAATAATTAAAAACACCATACTAAAATCGACTAAAATCAGTACCGTCTTTACCATAAGGGCACACGGTGCCCGTGCTCAGGGGGTCATCGTCACAGGGGCACGGTGACAAATGGCGTCGCCTTATTCGCTTACGCTATACTACAATCTTTTTTCTGTTTTAGGAAAATATAACCCGAAAAAAATTTTTATAGAGTAAATGAGGGCGTCGTTAGTGACTTTCTGGCAACCCTGAGCTGTGACAAGCTTTGACTAAAGAAGAAAGAACAAGTCACACATTGCCAAGTTAGCCAGAAAAAGTGGCATTGACAGATTTCCTAGGTATAAACTATGTATCTAAACGTTTTTGTCGGGTTGTACAGTCGACTTACTTATAGCCTGGATTTTTATGAGATAAAAATATCATTTCGTACTGTTTAATAAAAATAATACTTCAGAAGATTTAACGGCAAATGATTTATTTGATATGATAACTTTCAACCACAAATATTGGATTTTATAGGAAATAATTGTTATGATCCTTGTTTTTAGACAAGTGAAGCCGAAATTTTAATGTAATAAATAAAAAAGAATACACGTATTGATGTCTTAATAGAATATTTTCTTTTTTTGAAAGGAAGTTTAGAAAAGAAAAAAATACAGTATATATTTTATATAATTTTAATTTAATTTAATTTAAATTTTTAATTAAAATTTAATAAAATAATAAAGTATACATATTCCTAAGAAATTATCGACCCCGCTATGAAATCTGTCAAACATTTTACCTCGTCACTAACCTCTATAGAGAGGTCAGTGTACCTCATTGTAAGGTGGTGTCGTCCTGGTAGCTGAAAAAGTCGTGGATGCCCTTATTAATGACATATTATTTGATTTTTACCAATTAACTATACTAAATATAGGATCACAGTAGAAAAATGTTTTTGTCATTCACTTTTTTTTACTTTCCAACAGAGCCCCAAATTCTTGTGTGCGCAAGTGCGGTATGGCCTAAGACGACGTTGAGTAAAATATTTAATATCAACTGTCAAAATGGCGTCGATAAAGCATCGCTCTTTTGACCCTTTATTATTCGATTGACCGATGATGAGCTATCGCATAGAATTAGTCTAATTACTATATGAGCTATCGTAACACAAAGCTATCTATGCAAACAAGGCTGTAGTTTTTGAGTTATAAGAAAGTGACCATATTAACCGGGTGACCATTTTACCCTCACGTACTATAGTTAGTTAAAACTGAGCGAAGTATTAACTTTGAATACTTAGTCGGGTTAAAAGTGACATTTTCTTCCAAGCTGGAGCAGTTGACTTTATATATTAGGCAACAACTTACAGTAGTATTGTTCAGGATTAAAAAATAAAGTTACAACCTACATACGTCCCACTCCAGGGCTCAGGCCTCCTCTTATTTCTGAAAGGGTTTTTAGGCCAAGGAAACGTCCGCCGCGATATCCCAATGCGTGTTGGCGAGCTAAGCGTCTTCGATTTTTTTCTTGTTCGTCAGACATACAGGTTTTGCTTCGCCGTCGAGCACGTAGTAAATCAATTCATTCAACAATTTCATTCGTGCTGGCGAGGTTCGAGCCTTCTTTCGAGTTCGAGGTCACTTGTGTACTGTGAAATATACAGCGAGCGCTAACCATCTGAGCTACCACTGCTCACAGGATTACATAATAGAATAAAAATAAAATTGTAAAAATTTAAGATTTGGAGTAACGGTAGTTAAAAGACTATCACAGGCTGTAGATTTTCTTCGATTTTTTTAAAAGGCTCATTATTTTTAGAAATACATAACTTACATTTTATTTTTCTGATAACTATCTAACTTAGCCTATCACCCGTTTCCGGCTTGACGTCGATTTCTGTAACATCCTGTACCCTAGGAAGTTCATCTGTCCACTCGCATAATCATGTTTTCCTGGTTAGTTATCGGGCATTAGACAACTTCCAACCAATCGTATAATTGTTTTCCCGGTTGATCCTCCACTTTGCTGTTATAAAATGCCTAGACCGTAAATGCTTAGTTATGTATCATATAACCGTATTACGCTCGGCTCGATCGGTCGGAATGCTTGCTAATCAACAGATAGAACGCATGCATTTTATTTTAGCTCTTGGGGGTGACATCAAATCCGCGTTTTCGTTCTTATTTAAGGATATGTTATTATTGGGCACCGCATCCACTATCAGGTATAATTTATACTCGTTTGTCGTCAGCCTTGTATAAAAAACGAATGTTTTCAAGTTAACAGAAGATAGTTATGTAATATAGTACCACAAATATTCGCAACATAGACACCCTTAATGTAACACTTGGGGTATAACATTGGAGTTTAATTCTGTTTAGGATCTGATGCAGATACCTGCAGTGTTGTTCTTAGATACTCTCATTACGAAGCCATGTTGTTCTCATATCTGTAATCAGCCAGCAAATGTTCACTGCTGAACATTGGTCTTTCTGCTGGAAGGATGTGCCACCACATTGACCAATTGGCGATTGCTATACTAGACGTCTCATACCTATACGTAGATATTTGCGGAAGGTGTAAACGAGACGGCTATACCGCCATCTATCGGAAGCCTTGAGATATTTGTGGTTTTCTATCATAGAATACTATAATACATACATAATAGAACGGAGGAGTGGGCGGAACCCGTGTGGCTACTCGGGTTCCGCCTTACATGTTAATTCACACGTATAAATGTCAACACAATCGTTTCCAATTTTCGTGTTAAGCGTCGCTGCATGCAAATTATTTAAAAGAAATGGCAAATTGTGCAATAATTACGTGTCAAAAGAACAGCGGGAAATGGAATTTAAATAAAGGAGACATATTCTTAAACCAGTAAGTCGAAACTATTTATATTTTGTGAATATTAGAAACAAAAATAAAGAAACATCTATGGGTCAAAAACATTAATCAAAATAAAATAAAATAATAAAATGTGTTTGTAGTAGTGATAACTGATAATACAACGTAATAGCTTGTATGTGTGCTCCCGGCGATGCCAATCCTCCTACAAAATAAGGTTGACAGCCATTCTATTGTGTTATAGTATTGTATAACACAATAGAATGGCTGTCAACCTTGTTGTACTAATAGTAATATTGTATTATAGTATTTTATGTTTTCTATAGTCGCCTCTTTTACGACACCCACTCGGTACGAAATTATTATTATTATTATTTATTTATTTACCATATTACAAATCATTACAAGAAAGAAAAAACTATGCTAAAAAGTCGCATACAAAAAACCACTAAGGTTTGTGCTGACGCGACCTGAGTCGACATTATATTAAAGTATAGGTAATTAATAATTAAATACGTTTGTAAGAAAAGAAAAAGAGAAAGCATTTACCGCCTAATAGGACCTGAGCAAACGCATAAGCGCTGTTTTAAGTAGTACCATTATAAGTTATCCAAAAGTACAATTTAAGTTTTTTTTAATGTTTTTTATATTTAATTTCTCGCGGAATTCAGGGGGTAGGTTGTTTATAAGTCTTGGAACAATGTAACCTGCCGTTCGTTCCCCGTACATGTTGTTTGCACGGCTCGTCTGCAGCTTGCGGCTGTTTTCGGCGCGCGTACACACGGGGTGCTTAATTTCTAATATTAAGTCTTCATTAAAAAAGTGTTTTTTAGTAGTAAATATTTGACTTGCGTATGAACTGGGGATAGGATATAGGGCGAAGGATTTCACAACGCGAGTTCTTACATAGCTAATATTCCAGTACTAATATTCGGTTAGCCGTATATTTCATATATTGCCTATATCAATACGTTCTGGTTGAAAGTACGTTCGTCAATTAAGTGCAAACGAGCTCAACATCCACCTAATGAAAAATGCCCGCCACACTAGGTTGACATCTGCAGCACACAACCTACTTTGTAGGTACTCCTGTTACTCCTAAGAACTGATATAGAATGCCCTATAGCCTGCAGTTTATACTGGCTCTTATATTCGAATACAATAACGTAATACCGCACACCAACCAGCCAACCACCAACAAAAGTAGATGAGGGTTTAAAGGATAGGGTGACAAACAAGCACCTGAACAAACAAGTCCACCTGATAGCGAGTGATTGCTGTGGCCATTAGACATCTACATCTATCCTCGATTATGAATCAAAATGCAGATGCGTTGTCACCCGCGAGGACTATGATGGAATGCCTCATTTCCAGCAAAATGGGTCTCCCGTTCTCTACACTCACCGTACGAAACACAGCAGCATTAAGCTACTATTTTACACTGGTAATCTGTGAGAGCGTGATCCTTCCCCGGTCGAGCGACCCATTCGTGCTACAACTATACTAATAATATAACTTCAGCATGGCTCCACCACGTCTAAAACACTTCGGACAGCCTTCTCTAGGCAGATATGGAACAGTAACACAAGACAATTATTTTATTTCCACAGCTTGTGGTAATAAATTAACTTGCGTTAATTTATTACCACAAGCTGTGGTAATAAATAAACGTCTGTGCTATACAAATTTAAACCTCCCGTTTAGCGTGAGATAGGCCTCACCCGCACTACTATAGGCTGATGATCCATAAGAAGAGGAAAATAAAAAAACAAAAGTATTTTCAAAATTTTATTTTGCCTGGTAAAGTACATATTATAAAAGTGATCAAAGAAAATTAAAACATTACAAACCATTATATTACATTGTTCATTTAGTAAGAGATTTTTTTTCTAATTCTTTATTTTTAGAATCTATCACTACATTAACCGGATGAAAGTTATTCATCCGCCCAAAATAATCTATCTATATTGACCTGTCATAAGAATATTTATTTATTTAATATCTCTTTATTGCATGGATTACAAAAGAGTAAAAATCACAGACTCAATGCCATGAAGCATGAAATCTTTTTTAAGTATCTATTTATTTATTGGGAAAAATAATTCATACAAAGTTAATCTTCGTCGGTTATAATAATTCATTTTATTTAGTAAAACAAAATCAGAAATTGGCGTATCGACGACTATTCGTTAACTGCTCCTTGTCGACTCGCCATCAGGATTCAATGAAACGTAACACTCCTTCTAGCTTCTATGTTATAATACTACAATTCTCCAAAATCCGAACACTAATTATTACAAATTTACGAGAACATCCAGTGATTCAAAATTCATAAAAGATAGGGTAAACATAGACGGATGAACTATACTATTCACCTGGTAGGCGGAGTTTAGTCCCATCGTTAAATTTTACTAATTTGTAATTAAATATATTGTTCTTGTATTGCTTAAACAACTTTGAGCAATTCATTATTAAACCTTATTTATACGAGTAAGTGCTTTGTGCAAACAAAAATATCATTTTCTGTGCCTACACTTTTTACCATATAATTTAACTACAATATTTTAAGACTCTGGCAACATTTTATATTTTAATTTTTTTTAGTTCTGCTCCGTGGCCCACTGACGGCTCCACAGAAATCGTAATTGTCTTATTATTACGATTTCTGTGGACGGCTCCGAAGCCCAGTGGATTAGCAATGTTGCGATGCCGAGGGCCGTAGGCTCGTCGAATTCCGCACAAAAAAGCTCTAGTGTGCGGGTAACGTTTTAAAAAAAACTGTATCCAAACACCCCGCGTAAAACAACGCCTTTTCTAGAAAATAATTCACGAGTATATAACACGCACAAAATGAAAATAAGTACAAAAATTGGTTGAGATAAATTGTCGCAGACATGAGGACATTATTGTCAGATTACAGATGAAATAAATATACAGGGTTATTTTGCAATAACCGGCATTTTATTTTATTTTTATTATTTGCCTATATCATAAAAAAATAAAGGCAGGCAAAAAACGTCGTTGCCCATAAATCATAATTTTAAATAAAAGTAGAAGCCTTATTTAATCGTATGTTCAAAAACTGCAATAACGGTATATAATTATTTATATAATTGAATTTAAATTTACTCTTTGAAAAATATCCCCGTATAGCATCCAATGCCAGTAGCGGGACGGCGTATAGACGATGGCATACTTTACTCAAACCCAAAAAAAATTTATTTGCGTTACTTCTAGTAAACTATAAGAAGCGCAACTAACATTTTTTCATTGCATCAATATTCCGCGCTGTAAGTATAACGCTTCTCAAAATTTTAAAGCAACATATATTTCAATGGAGGTCTATCTCAGCCTTAGTCTCAGTCGATTTATGTTTTCTTTAGTTTCAAGCTTTTTATTTCCTTATGCTTGTTTTCTTGGTTATTTTTGGTATTTGTGAGTGATTTTATATTTATTATATAATTATGGCAGTAGGTTCAGAACTAGGTATATTAAAAATTACTAAAAAATACTACTAAGTAGACTATTTAAATTATTCTACGCATCTAGCTGTAGGATTTTTTTGTTCTCTATTAACCTTCTATTAACGGAATACAAAGTGTAATTAATAATTATTCCTAGAAAATTGTTGCTTTATTTTATTCAAAACAACCACGTGTTAAATAAAATAATTAAGAAAAAAGTATCTAGTGAGCATACAATTTTAAAATTTACCTGCCTATAATAAGTCATTATTAAATATTATGTTATGTCACATATATTAGGTAAAAGTGAATCAGATAATTTACTTGAAAATTATCAATATATTTATAACGGATGAATTTAATGACGAATGAATGAAACGCATCACGAATATTTTTTTTCGTGGAATTAGAATACAGACAACCTGTATTCCGCCTATGTGACCTTTTTGTATCCGGTATCGGTCAAATACAATGGACGGATTCGGAACGGAAAAGCCTTACTGGACTTCTGGTATTCAACATCTCAACTATCAAAATCAGATTAGTAGTGAGAACAGTGTGCAGGTTGTTGGTCACTAATTCATTTTAAATAGTTAATATAAAGAAACCATTAAAAAAATTTCACTCGACGAAAATCAGTTATATATAAAAATTGTGTTTCTGGATATACCTATTATAAAAATTCATTTGGTGAACATGCTTCGAATTATATTAAAGTAAAAACAAAAAAGACACTTAATATTTTATTTAGTTATAAGGAAAAAGATTTATGATAAAAAATCGCTCGTCTAGTTCTTTATAAAAATTGTTATAAAAACTTTAGGTAAACCTGTTTTATTCGGCACTCTTGATTGATCTAGGTCCCGAAGCAGAAACAACAAACGTATTTGATCAAGAATAACCTAGATAAAAATCTGATTCATCAATAACCGTGGAATCAGAAAAATGCACCTATTTCAATTGGTCCAAATTTGACGCCACAAAAAATATTGATCTTGTAACACGCCACAAAAATAAAATAACGATAACTTGCTCGCTTTATTTGAGGCATGCTGATAATGCGAAGTGGACATTCGTAATCTAATAGTGATTCTAACCTTGGACAAGGAACGCATTCTGTAACGTATGTTTGACGTCAAACAATGTAAATATTATATTTTGTAAAATCTTCACAATATATCGTAAATTGCAAAAGACACAGAAAATAAAGCAAATATAAATTTTACAAATTTTAAAAAGGTAAATGATAACAAGAGCCGATATGACAATAGTGTTTTGGAAATGAAAATTATAAACATAACTTATTTTGCAATCGTAATCGCAATTAATTTGACATTTTTTACAACACATGCTACACCGCTTCGTCATTAGTTAGTTAATGAACCTAAGTTAATGAAGAACACTGTGTCACGCTAACGCTCAGTTCTTCATAAATTAAAATAACGCCCAACGTGCTTTTATATATGAGAGGATTTCGATACAGCAACCTAAGCCTCAGCAAAGTTGATGAACCTCACATATCCTCGAAAATATTTTAAATTACTCAGAAATGTAAGTTTTCCTTAACCGTACGTTGTAAAATAGCATTAGCGATTGACAATTTACAATGGACTATGAAATTTAAAACGATTTCCTAACCTTAAAATTACTTCTCATTTTTATGGCTATGTACCTGTACTGAATCGGTCGACAGGAGCCCTGAGAACGAAGCATAAAAGATAAATGGATAAAAGCAATTGATCTTTCCCTTGACGTATCTAGGCATTTGACAGACTCTGATACGCATGCCTTTTAGGCAAATTTTCATCGTACGAGTTATCTTGTAGTCTTAAAGGGTGGGTGAAGGACTTTTTGAGCGGACGTTCCCTCTAAGTCGTTCTAGATGTCCACTCTTCTAAATTAAAGACGACTAATGCCGGAGTTCCTCAAAGGTCTATTCTCTTCGCAACTCTATTCCTGGTGTTTTTAAATTAAAGGCAATGTGTCACGACCTGCTTATACCGATATGGTTATGCAGGCAGCAACAAAGTCGGGATCAAATCAAATCGAGCCCGTAAGTTGAGTTATGTTTAAGTGTGCAATCTGTCACTGCAGTCTTCGAATGGGGCGAAGTTAATTTTGTGAGATTGAACGCCCCAAAAACATCGCACACTCACACTCTTCACCGCAAAAAAGAGCCAGTTAACCTTAGCTCCTTTTTTGCACTTTGAACTTTGGGTTGTACATTTAGTTCAGTGCAAAATCAGCTGCAAGGATACTAAGCGCCACCTAGCAACTTCAGATACAAGCTAAGTGCTTAATTGGTAACCTGACACTAATTAAACTCAAACCAGTCTCGAATACAGTTGCAAAAGACATAATTCCTTCCTCTCCCTTTCGGACAATCAGACGCTCGGCCAGTCTCCACCATTTCATCGTCGACATACCACGCATTCGAACCGAACGGTTTACTTCGTCGTTCTTGTGCGTACAGTAATGGAGTGTAACAACCAGCCAGTATTTGTCTTTCTTTACAATGTGGGTGTCTTCAAAGCAAGATTGAATAGGTTTTTTTAAGATAAATTAGTACATTTCACTATCCCCAACTACATCGTCATTTACCATCAGGTGGGATGGTAGATAAACATTGGCTAGTTAAAAAAATAATAACATGCACATGTATATTTCAGCGTGCTACACACTAAAATGTCTTTAAGCTGTAATGACTAGTGGACGGTTTTCACATTTCCATTGACTAGAGGAAAAAAAAATAACGCAGACAAATAAATTTAAAGAGTAGTAATAGTCTATTCGGAAAGAGAACCGCCAAGGAATTTGCGAGTGCCAAAGTGTAAAAGTTGGCACTGTGATTACCATCCGGCTGCAAGCATTGCAACTGTGGCAAATTCTCTTTTGATTCGAAGATAGATATAAATGTACAACGGCATCTACTTATTATCGGTTGGCTGGACTGTGTGATCGTCCTTACTCCCATGAAAACCTGCAAGCAGCTTTTAATACCCCGGTCGGTACCTGCAGTATCG
Organism: Parnassius smintheus behrii; assembly: GCA_036936625.1. Classification (NCBI taxonomy): domain Eukaryota; kingdom Metazoa; phylum Arthropoda; class Insecta; order Lepidoptera; family Papilionidae; genus Parnassius; species Parnassius smintheus. The sequence goes on along the minus strand of JAUPFT010000028.1, from coordinate 15,726,003 downwards.
AACATTTTTTATTTATTTATTTACACAAAATTATTGGGTTAGAACACAAACATATACTTACGTAGTTTAAAAACTATGTCTGTGGGATGGTTAGTTATATAACTTCCCATTTAGTACATGTTACATTCAGTCCCATTTTCGCAATTCCATGCTTTGCCTAATTAACCCGACTCTACATGTTTCAAAAACAATGTTAGTGTGTGTGTGCTCATTTCACAGGTAAATTTGAATGTTCGTATAATAGTAAACTTTTTCATCTCACATAACTCTACAAAACTAAACCATTTTTTATCGTAATTGGATAACGTATATTTAACAAGGTATTTATTTAAATCAAAGAATCCTATTATATTTTATATCCTATACAATATTATGAGTTTATAATTTGTCAGTTCAATCAAAATTTAGTCGCTGGACGGATTGTTATAAAATTTGGCCAAGAAGTCAATTACGTAGTAGACAAGATATTTTCTATAACAATTATTACGAAAGTTTAATCTAGGCCAGAGTTCCCCAAACGTTTTTGTGTCGAAGACCCCTTGCCATGTTTTTCCGTGTTGGGTAGACCCCCTACTTACCTGATATTGATTTCCTGCGAATTTCTTACTGTAGTGAAGTTTAGTGTTAAAAACTTAAAATAAAAACACATGTTAATTTATAAATTTATCAATTGAATTTAAATTAAAACTACTCAAAAATTTTGTATCTGTTATGTAAAATATACGTAACATTAAATAAATATAAAATAAACTATAAATCTTTTATAAATAATGTATATGTTTTGATATTATAAGACCGTATAAAGTAAGTATATAGGTACTATCAGTGTATGTGTTGAGATCCACTATCGTGGACCCCCATTTTCATTTCATGGACCCCCAAATTTTTTTTCGCTGACGTAGACCCCTTGCAGGTTGTCATAGACACCTAGGGGTCGATATAGACCACTTTGGGAATCACTGATCTAGGCCAAGTGAAGCGGACGAACAACTAGTAAAATTAAGAAATATTCTGTAACTTTATTCCACCACGGCTGTTATCTTACCGAACAGACTAATCACACTACTCTGATACTTCTTTTAACAAACTTTTAAATTTCAACAAAATATTTCAGAAATAAAAACAAAGACCTTACGATTCTCAATAAACAGTATAACATTTTATTGAGGGAAAATAGTGTACTAATATAAAAAAGGCAACATTTAATTGTACAAAAGCGAGCAGGAGATAAATAAAAATAAGTAGTGCAAATGGGTACATTTCACAACTATCCGCAACCCAATAATATCTTTATAAATCTCCTTCTACCCGCAAAATAATAAAAATTGAGATTCAACCTAACAAAATCATATCACCTAACGCCTTTACCGTATGCTTGTACGAAGGTCCATCAAGGCACTCGCTGTTATTACCCCGTGCTTTTGATTTAATGTCCTTCCCATATATTCAGCGTCCCCTCCTATAGTGATAGTGGAAAACGATGTAGAGTTTCTTCTGTTTTGCACCATCTTTTTCCCCCCACTTATCAATCCCTCTGGAGGACTTTGCCTCGTTTGCAAATAGTCCCCGTGACAGTGGGAACTTTCCCAATCATGGCTTCTACTTTCAAAGAGTTTAGTTGCTCGCATTGGTTTCGGAATGGCCTGATCCGATCGGTATTCTTTTAACGGTCTCTCCGGTCGTTCTGGAGCTTTCATGGTCTTCGGTCTAGCCTTTTGGTCTGCAGATACGCTTAGCTGTTTGGACTTGTACGTTCTAGTAATTTCTGTGGCTTCGTGGAAACTTTTACTGCTTTTAGTATTGCTGTGGACCGTTGATTGTAGAGCGTGGGGTTTGCTAAAGACGAAGAGTTGGAAAAGTAGTATACAAGAGTTGAAAATGGATATAAACCTACAAACTTTATTTTATTTAATTTATTTTTTTGTAATTGGAGTAACTAGCGAGGAAACAGTCTTCCTGATTATAAGTGAACGCTGTAGCCCATAGACGTCTACATCCATCTTCGATTGAGTATGTAACTGTAGACGCGTTGTCATCCCTGAGAACTAAGAAAGAACGCTTCGCCACATGTATAAAAAGGATCTCCAGATTTCTACACTCACCATAAGAAACACAGCAGCATTAAGTTGCTATTTTACGGTAGTATCTTGTAAGAGCTACCCCGGTGAAGTCGACCCATATATAGATGCAGCGTGGCTTTACCACGTGAAAAGAAGAATAATAATATATACGTTCGACTAATCTTCGATTCGTGTTTCGCTCTTGTGTATCTGGATGATGATGATGATCATCATCATCATCACCATCATCATCATTACAGAACTTCACTCGTCCACCGCCGAGCAAAGGCCTACCCAAGCAATGCCACAAAGCACGGTCCTGAGTCACCTACATCCAGGATGTCACTCTATCTAGTGGGCGATAGCAAAACTCCATTTAGTAGCGTAGGCAAAGTGCAAGGCGACCCGCCTTGCACTTTGCCTACCGGTGTACGAGGCTGTCACTCGAGAACCTTTTTTCCGCCTATATATGTTCGACTGATGTGTACAGGCTTCCTCCCTGAGAAGGTAATGGAGCAATTATACTTCCGCGCCGCTCCAGTGCGTATTGGTGAACGAAATTAAAAACGAATGCCAAAAGTTCTTATACCTTCCGATAGATGGCGGTAAAACCATTTTGTCACATTAATCCCAGGTGGATAAAGAGCCTATAACGAGTCTATAACGATAAAGGAAAACCTCTACAATAGGAAGGGTCATATCCAGCAGTGGATTTTGCGAGCTGATGAAGGAGAAGAAATCTGCATGTTCAGTTACTTAAGTCATATATTTGTCTAACACAATTTATTTTAGGGTCAATAGGTTGTAGGGTTCATTTAACGGATAGGGTTTCCTCTGAGTTTTAGTCCCACCCTTTAACTCATTAATACAGTAAAATATCACTACATCCAATGTATTGTTTCTGGTTTGGAAGGTATTAAGAGCCAGGATAGTATTAAAGACTACTTGGAATCCCTCTGGGTTCTTTTTTATAAAAATGAAGTGACAAACGCAAGTATGTACCACGACTCATCTCGTATTTACGCCAGCCAGATTACTCGCGACAAAATCGAGTTCACAATCAATCGAATTTAATTTGAACTCAAAGTAATTTCGTCTCTCAAAACCGTAGCGCTGAATCGGATGGTGGTTTAAATTGGAATTATCAAAACAGAAGTGTTCATCTATCCGTCGCTAGATGGTGTAATCACAAGTGATGAGCCAGTAAAGTTGTAAGCTGTGAGGCTTTCCATTAGACATGTGTCAATCATTCATTTCTCGTGACCGAACCATTCTACATTCGGACCGATCATTCAAATGGATCATTTCAGACCCCAGTACCCTACACTAAAAATAATTCATTCAGATTCGGTCGGTTTTCGACTCATTCACAATTCATACCAATCACGAGTCAAAAAGGTTCTGTCGATTGTTTATGATTGGTTGTACCGGCATCCGGAACATTCATTAAACAGATGAATGAACCATCAATACTTTTAAGTGTACCGCCTCAAACGAACGAATCATTCATGATTGACACATGTCTACATTCCTCCTTTGTCCTTAGAGGTGACAACGCACCTGTAGCCTTCTTTGTTTGATGTTGGCTACGGGTTTCTATTGACAGCAGTAGCCTTACCTACCTTTACCTAGCCTTAAGTATTGACTTACCTTTAGGTGGAATAAGTTCATTTGCCACTTAAGTTTAATAAAAAAAAATCATACATCAACCAAATCCGCATCTGCATTTTGATTCTATTACAGCTACAGATGTGTACGGGCCACATCATTCACTTACCATCAGACAAACGAGCACATATATCATATGTGCTCGTTTGTTTAAACAAAGACTTACTCCTACAAAAATTACATACCTGGACAGACTCTTTCTCATTGTCCCATTCCTTCCATTTGATCCCCTGGCCATAATGCTGTACAGTTTGTTTCTGTAGTCGTCCACCGACATCTGCTTGTCATCTCTCAAAGGCAGGAGAACGTCTGATGGTAGCGTTGGTTCATCGCGTTCGCGGTGGAACCTTGACGTTTTTCATGGTATTTAATATAGAGCAAAGAGTGTACCATTCTGTTTTCTAATTTAATAAACGTTACCTTCACACTAAGATTTTCTCCTGTATTGTATCGTCGTCCTGTATTCACAAGGACAAACAAAACAGACCCGAACAATGATTTGCAGGCCATACAAATACTTGTTCTATGCGGGATTCGAACCCACGACCCTTAGCACCGCAACTCATTGCTAAGCCATTTCGCCACGGAGCGTGGTTAATACCCCCCCCCCCCCATCAGGAAAAAAAGGGAGGCCTATGTTCTGCAGTGGACCTGTGATAGGCTGTAGTAGTAACGACCTTGACAAGATAATTAAGCATTGCTTCGGTACATATTCCTTACTAGGCGTCATATTAATTTTTCTTTCCTCGCCACTTTTTCGCTAAATTGAAGCACTTATCGGGCAATATACGAGTATCTAAACACTCGCTTGGCAAAGTATTTATGACGTTTTGTCTCGCTTTAAACCAAGTAATTACCGAGCAACCGCGAGTCCTGGCCTTAGTAACATATTCATTCGGCGTCATTAAAATGGTTTATGGTATCAATGGTCTAAACTTTAAATGTCCCTACGGTAAGTCAAAACACTAACCGGCCAACGGTCTTAAGCGCTCTTGAATACTATAAGTATTTACTTGGTAATATAATTTAAAAAACTCACTTGGCAACATATTCATGGTCCAAAGCCCTTGCAGCGCTGAGGCGCTTCGCTGGATTGAACACGAGCAAGCGATGGACCAAATCTGCAGCATCTCGTGGTGCACAAGAGAGCAAAGAAACTAGAGATGCCGCACCCGAACTTGAAGCGGCTTGCTCGCGGATCAAGGACGATCCGTACCCACTGCATACGGATGTAATATCTGGAAATATATAGGGTAATTTTAAATTGAATCATTCATTACGATAAATAAAACTAGTACTAAAATTTAAAATAATCTTCTAAACTAAAGGTGCCTTGTTCATTTCTGAGGGGGAATAGAGGGCATAGAATCCATTTTTTTATATAGAATAAGGGTTACAAACGAGCACACAGTCCACCTAATGGTTAGTGGATGCTGTGATAGACATCTACATTTATCCTCGATTAAGAATAAAACTGCAGATGTGTTGTCACCCCTGAGAGCTAAGATTGAATGCCTCGTTTCCAGTGAAAAGGATCTCCGGTTCTCTCACTCACTCACTAACGAAACAAAGCAACCTTAAGCTGCTATTTCACGCTGGTATTCTGTGAGAGTGGTTACCTACCCCGGTCGAGACGACCCATTCCTGCTACAACCATAATATAAGCTAGCTTTACCACGTATAAATGTTAAGGCACATTTATATTATTTTTATAAATTATTCGGAAAAATCACCTAAGTTCAATCAAATGCAATCGGCTACACCTTGCTAGCCCTGGTAGGCGGCTAAAGCTTGGTGTAACAGCAGTATAGTAATATTTTTTTCTTCATCATAAGCATGTGGAGGCTCCGCGGCTGTACATCGGACCTCTTCCATAGTAGGAGATACCTCAATCGTCACACAGGCATGCGAATTGATGATGGCAGTATCAGATGTCTTACACCTTTGACGCTTTAGCCACATGAGTAGATAAACGGAGCAGAGATAAAGCTTCGTACAACCGCGCGATTCGGTTGCACTACTACAAGCACGCGGGGCATGTGTGCGTGACCACTGGCAGCTTGTCGCGTACGCGCGGCCACGCGCGGCGAGACTATAAAAAGCCGGTTACGCTGGCACCGCAGGTGGACAAACTCAGGGTCAGTGCAACGCACGTTGTTTGTTTTGTTAATTGCATGTTTGAATATTCTAATGTAAAAACGTGGTATTATTAACAATAGTTGTTTATTCTAATGTGTGTATGAATAATACTAGAAATTACACAGTGATATGCAATAAAATAATTTACTTGAAGTATATAAGCGCCCGGTTCACTAATTTCTCGACAAAAAACAATGTGATACTTTTTAAAACAAAATATCTTCCATCATACTTTAACTATCCCAAGGGGTAACAATAGGTAAGTAAATAAACTTTTATTTTATTGTATGATCCTTTTTTTACTAAGAAGAGGCAACAAAAAGGTTTTTTTGTTATTACAAGCTTTTACTCAACATTTGTAGGTATGTTGTGACAACCCTACCAAAATAGGTAACAATTTTGCACGTTCTTGAGAAGCTTTGTCTCTGTACCGTTTATCTACTCATGTGCTTTAACTGCAGTCTAGGTCTGCAATTTTACGTCTGGCGTAATACCGCCGTCTATTGAAAGCAATATGAAGTTTTTAGATATTTTTCATAGTCTATAGACCTCTTACGACACCCTCGAGACGAAATGGGGTGATGGACTCCCTTATCCTGCCTTACACGGTCGCAGGTCGCAGTCGCAGTCGCTTTCAGCTACAGCGACCATTTTTGGCTCCAACATCTAAGCCTTACTGCTCCGCCAGTTCATGTGCTCACAAGTGACTAGCATAGCCGATATTAGCGAGAAAATTGCGAGCAAACTTAGGGCTTTGTATAGCCACAGATGGTCGAGTTTTAAGTTCCTCGCGTTTAGTATCTAAATCCTGTAAGCCATTGGCTTCGAAAGTGTTGAAGTACTAGAAAACACATAAATTATCACAATTCTTTACCTTCTGAAGATGGTCTGGGCAAGGCAGCCATTATCCTCTCGATCTGATTCACAGTGGACGTGCCAGGGAACAGGGGGCTACCGGTGAGCATCTCGCCCAGGATGCAGCCAAGCGACCACATATCGATGCCTTTTGTATAGCTGCGAAGAGATGGTTACTCGTTCTTTTTTATAGTAAGAGTGACAAACGAGCACACAGTTTACCTGATGATAAGTGAATGCTGAGACCAATAGCCTTTACTTAACCTTGATTAGGAATCAAAATTCAGATGTGTTGTCGCTCCTTCCTTAGGACTTAAGCGAGTAACATACTACGCTGATACGATAACATACGAAATTATACATTCACTGTATAATTTATGTCATCATAGCTTATTATATAACATAAACTCTAACACCTTTTACGAGTCGCGACACGTAACTCTAGCGCTGAACAAAACGTGGAGGGAATAGCTGCGAATGTCGTATCAGTACGGGTACGGGGGACGGAATGCGACTGGAGAGCCAATCAGCGCGTGCGAACGATACGCAAAGCCAATCATACGCAATAATGCGCAATACGGTCAGTAATGCGCAATAACGGTCACCGCTAGACTTTCGTGCCGCGATTTGTACCCTAGTCAGAAGTATATCGACCAAATTGGTGGTATATTGAAATGGACCAAATTTAAAGTGCCCATAAGCGACGAGCATGTATGCGTTCATCTATAGTACTAAATAGAAGTCCGTAGTCTCTGCCTACTCCTCTTGGTAACAGGCGTGAGAGTTTAGATATTATCATCCTGAAATTGTCGAGTACAGGAATTATTTTTTAATAATAAGGTATTGTTGAAGTCTCACGCCTTTGATACTTCTCTTAAGAGAATGGGGCAAAAAAATGTAAGAGATCCTTGCAAGACAGCATAGTACGTTCTACTTCTTCTTCTCCATCAGTCCTCGAGGGTCTACTGCTGGGGTATTTTACGTCTGACGTAAACGAGATATTTATAAAACCATTCATCGGAAGCCATTAAATGTTTTCTGGCAAATCATAACCTATAGCCGCTTCTACTTCTTAGGCATAACACTAATATATAAATATCTTCGGCGCTCTGTACTAACGTGAGCAGACCAGAGTTGGACGTGAATATCTGCCTAGTCTAGAGTATTTATCGGAACCGCCACATTTGGCATGCGGTCCGCGTTTGTATTGGACACTTATCAAAAAACTGTAACATGTTCTGGAGTTTTATTAATCCCTTTACGATATCACACAGCAATGAGAGACGAATTACGCTGCCACTAACACGGTAAATTGAGTGCTTTAATTTTTTAATTTTTAATAATCTTAAAACACAAAACGTGGCGATTAAGTCAACCCTCCAACGAGAGAGGCCTATTTACAGCAGAGGAGTTTCGCGGGCTGATCATGAAGAAGAAGGAAACATAATTCTTGATCAAAGTCGGATGAATCTTAACTTTTTTACGCTGTAGCTTTATTATGGTAGTAGCACGAATGGGTGGGCTCGACCGGAGAAGGACCACGCTCTCACAGAATATCAGCGTAAAATAACAGCTCAATATTGTTGTGTTTCGTATGGTGAGTGTAGAGAACTGGAAACCTTTTCACTGGAAACGAAGCATGTTTAAGTTCTCAGGGATGACAACGCGTCTGCATTTTGATTTTTAATCGTGGACAGATATAGATGTCCGTGGGTCAAAACATCCACTTACCATCTGGTGACTTTGAGTTCATTAGTTAGGTACTCTTGTTCTATAAAAAAATACCCGAAAACAAAATGGCCAACTGGTGCCCGTGTCGCTTAAAGAGCTCTACAACCTGAAAAATGCATTTTTCACGGGGTTTAAACAAATGAGAAAAGCTATATACCCCGAGGTTTACATGCTATGACACTTGAGATGGCCTAATCGTCTGTACTTGTTACGAGTAACTGTGTACGTACGAATTATGTAAGCGTGTGACTACATTATAAAAAAAATAAGGAAGCTAGTGTAGCTTCGTAAAGAAAAGCGCAAGTATAGTGCTGCGAACTAATTTAGGAATACTTATCGATAATTTCTATATATTGATAATGATCATAATACTTAAAAGTTAATAAAAATAAATAAATGGGATACCATATTTATTAAATATTTATGTTTTAATAATATAACATACTTTTGTCACATATTATCTGTTTTTTTTTTAAAACGATGTGTGCTTTTATAAGGCGTGTAAGGCATATAAGACATAAAAGTACCCTGCGCCTTCTAAAAAGACTTAACGATGATCCCTTTGCAATGATTTTTAAAACCGATTTCGATTTCAAGTCGAAGCCGAAAAATTCCCGTGAATTTTCCTGCTTGATCTCAGGATTACCATTACTGTGGTTGTATTTGTGGTTCTGGGTGGATATCGATCCCCTCCGGTACCAATTATATTATTTATAGCATTTTTAAGTGTCCATTCATCTAATCAAATCTGAGAAATAAAATAGTTTGAGAACATATGACTTCACTAACTAGTTGATGACGCTCTCATAAATGAGAGAGAGAGAGAGAGAGGAAGAGAGAGTATTTGGACTGTAATTATTATTACTGTAATTATAATATTTTCTATATATCGATAAAGCGTGACAAATATTTGGAACGGCACTAGACTACTGAATTAATACGAAGCGTGGTTCCCCCCACCCTTTGCCTCATCTACCATAGTAGTGAGCAAAAACTTACTTTTTACTGGCGATTAGTATCTCCGGGGCTCTGTACCAGCGTGTGGCGACGTAGTCTGTAAGACAAGGGTCTGCACCCTCTTCCCCGCCAGAATACACGCTAGACACCGACCGCGCTAGTCCAAAGTCCGCTAGCTTCACCCTGATAATGTAATTTCCTATTTCTATATTCTGGCTTAGTAAGCGAGCAAGAATCCAATTGATAAACAGTAAGACGGCTACAAAGATGAAACGTAGCATTTATTTTTTTATAGAACAAGGGTAATAAACGAGCGCACTGTCCACCTGATGGTAAGTGGATGCTGTGGCCCATAAACATCTACATATATTCTTGATTAAGAATCAAAATGCAGATGCGTCGTCACCCCTGAGAACTATGATGGAATACCTCGTTGCCAGTAAAAAAGGGTCTCAGGATCTCTACACTCACCATACGAAACACAGCAGTATTAAGCTGCTATTTTACGCTGCTAACCCGTGAGAGCGTGGTCCTTCCCCGGTCGAACAGACCCATTCGTGCTACAACCATAATATAGGTGCAGTGTGGCTCTACCACGTACGAAACTAACCACTGCTAAATGAACTACTGCTCCACTTTAGAAATAGTCCATGTACATATTCTTTTATATTTTTATGTTACGTGGTAGAGTCACGCTGCAGCCATATTATGGTTGACCGGTGAAGGACCACGCTCTCACGCTCGTGAGTGTAGAGGACCGGAGTCTTTCTGGAATCGAGGCATTCCATCTTAGTCCTCAAGGGTGACAACGCATCCGCATTTTGATTCTTAATCAAGGTTAAACGTAGATGTCTACGGGCCACAGCATCCACTTACCATCAGGTAGAATGTGTGCTCGTTTGTCACCCTTATTCATTTATATATTATTATATTATTTTTTATTATTATTATATGGTATGTAATAATAGATAAATTTATCTTTATTATATTATACTCATTGAATTATGTGTACTCGTACTAGAGAACTTATTCCAAATAAAAAATGTGCACTACCCTGTATCCGTGTATGGGCGGGAAACAGTAGAGTCGCGCATGCGCAGTTGATATAAACGCGCGAAAATAGTCATAATAAATAATTGTTTATTTAGATTGTACTGTCAATCGAGTACATTTTTTTTTTAATTTTCGTTTATTTTGCATATGTGTTAATTTAATATAAAATTATTATAAGCGCCGCTCCGCACTGCATGAATACCGAATACAGTTGAACATAGTGAGTTCGGAATGCGAAATCTAGTGCGTAGTACATATATATCGATGATTATGTCATTGTATTTATAATTAGATGCCACCCTCTTGCCTATGTCTACCGCACAGCATCAGTGCCTGCTATACTGTGTTTTGGTCCAAAAGTTATAGAGAATGTGAGGCATTCCAGCTTAACCTTCGGAGGTGACAATGCATCTGTGATAGATGTTGGTTGCAGGTGTCCTTGGGTTGCAGTGGCCATTTACCACAGGACTTTGAGTTCGTTTCTCACTTCAATTTTGTAAAAAAAAATCACCTGCATTCTGAGCTTAACCACAAAATGTCATCTTTTTAAGGTTCCGTAGTCAACTAGGAACCCTTATAGTTTCGCCATGTCTGTCTGTCCGTCTGTCCGTCCTCACTTAATCTCTGTGACCGTTAGCACTAGAAAGCTGAAATTTACTAGGTACCAATATGTGTATTAATCACGCCGACAAAGTAGTAAAATAAAAATTGGAAAAAATGTTTTATTAGGGTAGCCCCCCTATATGTAAAGTGGGAAGAGATTTTTTTTAATTTCAACCCTAACGTGTGATATATTGTTGGAAAGGTATTTAAAAATGAATAGGGGTTTTTACTAGAATAATTTTTTGATAATGTCAATAATTTCGGAAATAATCGCTCCAAAAGTAAAAAACAATGTGTCCCCCCCCCCCCTCTAACTTTTGAACCATAAGTTTAGCAAATATGAAAAAAATCTGAAAAGTAGAACTTTATAAGGACTTTCTAGGAAAATCATTTTGAACTTGGATGGAAACAACAGTACCCACTACCGGGAGCAGTTGCAGGAGCGCGGAGCGCTGCTGGAGCGCGAACATAATGGATGGAATGGACCCACCTTTAAACTCATAAGTGGGAACACTTATTGTGACGGACGGGAAACTACGGAACCCTACACTGAGCGTGTCCCGACACGCTCTTGGCCAGTTTTTTAACCTGTTACTTTCAATTGAGATTAAACTCCTCTATTTAAACGAGAACTTGTCGTAAACACAACGAATGGCAGGCACAGTAGCGACCGCAGTACCGAACGAAACAGAGGTTGCCGTTCTATATTTTTAAGGCTTAAAAAAGATGGTAAGACCGCCATCTATACCAACAAATCTTTACAATTCTCATAGTCGTTGTTTCTTGCATCACCACTGGCATGAAATGATGGGTTCCCTTAGGCTGCCACTGCATAACATATAGACAGATTTAATGTATATGCAGGATTTGTTAGTTATCTCATCATCATCAGCACCACCATCCAGCAGTACAGTGATGAAAGTAGGTCCGGCGTATACGTCCGAGATGGTTATTCGGTCATCATTCAGTGTCTGTCTGTATGTCCTATGAATTGGTAGAAGACTTATTGACTATTGTGTCCATGAAACCTGAGTTCTTTGTAAATGACCATAAACATTTTTGTCCAATACCCACTACACCAAATCCTCCAATGGGTGTTACAAGAGGCGTTAAAGGGAAACAAGGAGATGACAACTGGCAACTAAGCCGAATATGACAACTGGCAACTATGCCGAATATGACAACTGGCAACTATGCCGAATATGACGACTGGCAACTATGCCGAATATGAGCCAATTTATGGGGCCTAATGTTCAGCGGTAGACTTTTGATAGTCTATAACGGATCATTTAAAATTACAACTTCAGTGGTGAGGGCGGAGATTGTACTCGAACTAGCGTCCTGCAGTTACCTACCTCTACAACACGTAACATAATTAACGCACTTTAAGAAAGTAGTTTGTTCAGAATCGTTTATTGAATCGATTCCTATCATTTTTAATATAGGTAATTTTTTATCCCAAAAATAATTAAAACTACGTAAATTACAGTCACACTAAATCTGTACAGTCAAAACAGACTGAAATGGACCGTAACTTAAGGCAGTAAGACTTTTAAGAGTGCAATTTTATGTGTATTATTACTAATTCATTCATATCGTAGTCATACAATAAAAATAAAGAAAAATAAACTTTATTTCAAACACATTAGTCTTTGCGTTCGTGGATTTGTACTGTGACCACGACATTCTTCCGGAATTAGTATAACTAATTTGATAAATAATCAGTGCATAAAAATGTTTAACTAAAAATTCAGTGTGTGTATTATGATAACATAATATACTAATTGGGGTGTCTGAGTGTGTGCGTTAATTACGTTACATATTGCATATGTAGACTTGCCAGGCCTCCGGAGAAAGCTGAACACATTCAGGCTTTTTGGTTTCGTGTCTGGCCAAATTAGACGGTAGTCCGGCCTGTCTGACTTTTGTTAGGCTTTTTAAATTTGACTATTTTTATACATTTTTCATGTACTTACATACTATTGCAATTATTAAAATTAATATTTTAATGATTATTGAACAACAAATAAAACTGATTTATTCAATTTTATTGTTAGTAGGTACCTGGATGACCGAGCTTTCCTCGGTATTTTTTACATACTGTTACGCCGCGCTCAAATCAGCGCACTAGCGCCATCTAGTGTCAGGAACGAGAGCGAGGGGAGCTTTGCAGTAAATGACATCACAAATCTTTCGACCGACAGCGCCACCCGGAGAACTAAGTTTCTGGAAAATCTACACTCGAATACTCGTTGCCTGGCGCGCATTTACCTGAATGTTCGGGACGCTTCTTTGCTAATTATATAAATAGGCGCTGCAAGATGCGATCGAGACAGAGTTGAACTCGGCGACACAAGCGAAGCTTCGGAGCGGAATTAAGTGAATTAGTGTGTTTAATTATTAGTGTTTTAACTTTAATTTGTGTAAAGTAAATTAAAGTGTTAATTTAGGTAATTTTATCGGCAATTTTTATTGTCACGAACCTCAAGCTCGTAACAATTGGTGTCAGAAGTGGGATAAAATAATGCCGATTTTACCTAAGGAGGAAACGGAGGGTGTCCGTACCCGAAGTCAACGCCAGCAGGAGACGGACCAGAGGAGATTTTGTGGTGCAACGCCGCAGATGTCTGAGGGCCAGCCGCCGGCCACGGAAGCCGATCCGTCAGCAGCTTCTACGTCTGTGGCACCTGACTTAGGTGCTCTAATGGTGATGCTGCAGGAGCAGGCTCGCCGACAGGAGGAGCAGGCTCGCCGACAGGAGGAGCAGGCCCGTCAGTTGAAAGAGCAGCTGCAGAACGGACAAGAGGAACAGGCCCGCCGGCAGGAGGAACAGGCCCGTCGTTTAGAAGAGCAACTACAACGCAATAAGGAAGAGCAGATGCTCCTCATGAAGGACCTTCACGCTATCTTCGGAAAAGAGATACGGGAGGTGAAGGATAAGGTTGCTCAACATGACAACCGCCTGTCGGAGGCCGAAACCCGAATCGACTAAGTAAACAATCGGGTTGACAACGTAATGGCTGACGTGAAGAAAACGCTGGACGACCTCAAACTGGGGGATGGAACAACAGCTCCCGTAGTAGTTACTACACCTTCGCTACGTGGGTTCAAGGTGCCACCATTCGACGGGACTTCTTCCTGGTCAGCCTACAAAATCCAGTTCGAAGCTGTTATGAAGGCGAACGGCTGGAATAAAAATCAGGCCATGACTGCTCTCACACTAGGCCTGCGCGACCAGGCCTTAACAGTTCTGGAAGCTCTCGGTGAGGAAGTGACTTATGAGCAACTCCTTGAGGCATTGGAGGCGAGATATGGCGACGCTCACCTGGAACACGTCTTTCGTGCGCAGCTTAAAGATCGTGTGCAGCGCATCAACGAAAACCTGCAGCAGTGGGCTCTAGAAGTGGAGAAGCTGGTGCGAAAAGCATACCGGTCTGTACCTGCGCTCATTGAAGGGAACCTGGTGCAGACATTCATCGACGGCATCCGCGACCTGGAAGTCAGAGCTGCTGTGAGGCTCGGGCACCACGAGACGCTTAAGGACGCCTTGGCCCATGCACTGGAAGTGGAAGCCGTGCGGCAGGATCATCGTTCCCATCGCGTCAGGGGGGTTGCAGCAGCTACAGTTCGCGACCGCAACAAAGGATACAGCCCAAGGTGCTATTGCTGTGGGGAAAGGGGCCATCTTCGATCCAGCTGCCCTAAGCGAACCGTGGGAAGGAGAGTTGGTCGATCTCGAAAGGGTAGTGCAGCTAACGGCACTGCCTGGTGGCGACAGGATCATCGTTCACCTCACGCTAGGGAGGTTACAGCAGTTACGGTTCGCGACCACAATAAAAGATACAGCCCTAGGTGCTATGGCTGTGGGGAAAGGGGTCATCTTCGGTCCAGCTGCCCTAAGCACACCCTAGGAAGGGAAGGTGAACGGTCTCAGAAAGGAAGTGCGGCTAACAGCACCGCCCAGCAGCAGCAGGAATACGACTTTACTATCAGACACTGCAGCGGAAAATCTCACGGCAACGCAGATGCATTGTCAAGAAGACCTTGTCCTGAAGATTGCAACCATTGTAGTAGGCAAGGTAAGGAAGTGGTATCCGTGAGGATGCTCAGGACAGACCACCTCAGCAACGGGTGGAAGGACAGCCTACGACATGCACAGCAGGAGGATCCGGACATCAAGCCGATTCTGGGATGGATGAAGGCCCGTGCTACCAAGCCTAAGTGGAGGGACGTCTCAGCGATGAGTTCAACCACGAAAAGCTATTAGGCCCAATGGGACAGCTTGCTGCTTCAGGATGGAGTCCTGTGCCGTAAATGGGACAATGGTCGAGGAGGCAGCTGTCGTTTGCAAATGGTTGTCCCTAAAGCTAAAGTGCCGAATGTTCTACAGCTGTGCCATAATGGTCGTTCAAGAGTCCATTTGGGAGTTAAACGAACTCTACTGAAGGTCCGAGAACAGTTTTACTGGGTCCATTATCGTGACGATGTCGAAGATTGGTGTCGTACATGTACAAGTTGTGCGGCTGTGAGGGGACCTCAGACACGGAATAGAGAAGCACCGAAATTGTACAATGTTGGTGCACCACGGGATAGGACAGCCCTTGACATTGCGGAGCCGTTACAGAAAGGCGCAAGAGGGACTCCTAAGATTATCCATGTGGATCGCTTGGCGCGCTACTATGGGGCCGATAATGCTCGGGACGAGCATGTCTTAGGAAGGGGCAGTGTTACGCCGCGCTCAAATCAGCGCACTAGCGCCATCTAGTGTCAGGAACGAGAGCGAGGGGAGCTTTGCAGTAAATGACATCACAAATCTTTCGACCGACAGCGCAACCCGGAGAACTAAGTTTCTGGAAAATCTACACTCGAATACTCGTTGCCTGGCGCGCATTTACCTGAATGTTCGGGACGCTTCTTTGCTAATTATATAAATAGGCGCTGCAAGATGCGATCGAGACAGAGTTGAACTCAGCGACACAAGCGAAGCTTCGGAACGGAATTAAGTGAATTAGTGTGTTTAATTATTAGTGTTTTAACTTTAATTTGTGTAAAGTAAATTAAAGTGTTAATTTAGGTAATTTTATCGGCAATTTTTATTGTCATGAACCTCAAGCTCGTAACAATACTGATATTTTTTGATCTTATTGACATAATAGAAAAAACTGAACTGGTTATTTGAATAAAAAAATCATGAGTGCAATTAGTTTAATTTATAATTTTGTATTTTTAAAAAATACTAAAAAAAGAGCTCGAAATAATAAATTTTCTCACAAAAGGGAACTTGAAAAAAAAAAGGAAAAGGTCGAGCCAGAAACAGGATGCGAACCACGGCACTCTGATATCACGCCCGACCGATATCCCACTTGAGACGATCGTTAGTGATCTGACAAAATTTACCTTTTATATTGTAGCAGTTTTTTTTTATTGCCTGAAAACACGGACAAAAGGACATTTTCTAAAAATGAATCCTAGCTAGATCGATTTATTGCCCCCGAAAGCCCCTGGACACTAAATTTTATGAAAATCGTTGGAGCCGTTTCCGAGATTCCAATTATATAAGTATATATATATATATATATATATATATATATATATATATATATATATATTATATACAAGAATTGCTCGTTTAAAAGTTTAGGATAGGATTTCATTAGAATTTAAGAAGATTTAATGGCAAATGAAAGTAAAACAACGATTTCTCGTTTTACTTTAAAAAAATTGTCATGTTATATACTACCTATGACTCAAAAGTTAAGAATGTCCGGCCTTTTTACTAAAATGTCCGGCTAAGCTCGCTGGTCTGTCCAGCTTTTCGGTTTTAAGGCCTGGCAACCCTATTCGATATGAGTTTTTAAATTCAACTTTCAAAACTAAGAGTTTTATCTTGGAGACTGTTGTGACACCTAAAATCAGTGTACTATCTCCTTAACGTCACCACTACATTCTTAACACGTATCACTTGTCTAACCTGCAAGCGCTGTCTATGAGGACATTGCTCGGTTTCTGGTCCCTGTGTATAACGTTCCCCGAGTGGATATACTTGGTCGCCTTCAGCATCTGGTACATGATGTAGCGCTTGTGTATATCCTTGAGGATGTTCCCGCGTTTGATCACGTTGTGTAGATCCGTTTCCATGTACTCGAAGCCAAGGTAGATGTCGCGATTATTCAACGCCCTAAAATCAAATAACTTTATATAAAGTGATCAATTCAAAAAATAATAAGTTTATATAAAGAGCCGTGGTAGCTCAGATGGTTAGCGCTCGCTGTAAATTTCACAGTACGCGAGCAACCCGGGTACGATCCCCACCGGTACCAATGAAATTGTTAATTACAATTTTAAGTGCTGATTTACCACGTGCTCGGTAGCGAAGGCAAACATCGTGAGGAAACCTGCATGTCTGAGAAATAAAAATAAAATATTTCGAGGACTAAAACCCTCTCAGAAATGAGAGGAGGCCTGTGCCCAGCAGTGGGACGCATATAGCCTGTAACTTTACTTTACTTTACTTTTAAAGTGATCAATTCAGGCTAACCTAGATCACGTTTATTCGCTGGCAATCTTAATGAATACCAGCACAAAGTCACATACATGCATGCATGAATTCTAACGCCTGTTACACAGAGGGGTAGGCAGACTCCAGACTTTCATTTAGCACGACCAGACACAATACACTCGCTTTTTTTTTCATACATATTGTGTGCAAGTATATCAATGCATACCTACATGTTAATTTGGCTCATCTTCATTATATCGGTAATTTCGTCAGTATACGGCGTCCCTAGCCGACTCTACCACTCACTTCTGCAGCATGAGTTTGCTTTGTGGTTCTTTCCACTCAGTCCACCTGATTTAAATTGAATATTGGGCTTCGTAGACACATACACCTATATCTATCCTCGAATACGATGTGAATGGTGAAGATTAAAATGAAGATGCAGACTTCCGAGATTTCCAATAAAAAGGGTCTGCGCTTCTCTACATTTGTATACTAAACATTACATATAAGCATTAAGCTGCTGTTTTACGCTGGTGTTGTGGTATTACGTTAACGGTTACAGTAGCGTTATTCTTTAAGAGCGTGGTCGTTCCCAGGTCGAGCTGAACCATTTTGATTAAAAATAACTATAATCAACGTATAAAACTTCTGAATAACTTGACAGATTGAGGTCATATTCACACAATATGTTTTATTTTGTCGAGACGAGAGTTCAATAGGTGGCGCTGTAGTCAATTTATTAACAAAATCTGTATAATTTACGCACCAAAATAATACATATTCACTATATACATGTTATAATTTAGAGTCAAAAAATAAAATGCCATCAAAAACATAACTTTAAAAAAAAACAAGTCTCGCACCTCAGTTCTTCTACCGTAAAAATTTATGTGATCCATGTAATACCAAGTGACTTAATTTATTCAGTTCCTACTTAAGGGTCGTTCTGTTTTAAGTTATTACGTAATTAGCTGAGTGAGGCTCACAGAAAATGTACCATAACACACAAGAACTTGTAACACACGATAACACACTGGAATTGTGTAACACACTGGAAATGTTGTTAAGCTTGATGCACATAAAGCAATAAAAAAATTTAATTTCAAATAAAATACGATTATAGATATAATTATTTACTTAATAAAACAACTTAAAAAACAAAGAGATCATAATACAGACATATGTGCCTCCACATGTCTGTATTAATTTTTGATGTCACTTCCGAGTCATTTTTTGCATTGTCAAAGTTATTTTCATCATACTGCAGAGTCGTAGCAATCACGGATTGTCCAGCTAAATTAGTTTTAACTACTCCCTGATTTTCATTAGAAAAAATGTTTATTTCTCTTGTGTCTTTACCAGTGTACGTATTTTTTTTATCTTCATGGCTTGATTGTTCTATTTTTTCTCTCTCTATTTTACTTGTGTCTGATATTTTTCTTGAATTTGTAACGTTCTTCTGTTCTTTCAATTGATAATCCATATGATCCAGATAATCATCATCTGATAAGATATCATCTGTAATGTGATACTCTTCATCAGAAGTATCATGCAAAGAAATCGTCATATCTTCGTCTGTACTGCTCTCCTCTTCCGTTTTAAGTTTCTTATTTGTTTTAAGGTGTATGTCTTTTATTTTTCTTTTCTTTGAACATTTTTTCATTCTGTCATGAGAATTTGCTTTCAAACTTTTGCTAGCAATGTCTGTTTTGAGGTTTATTTGTTTTAAATTGAATGGTCCATATTATCTCAAATTAAAATAAGACCTGTTTTCTTGAGCATTTTTAATGTCAGCTAATACTGTTATAGACGTTTTAGACGGAATAGATTTTACATTTAACATTTTTGTTTGCTTTAGCAAGTCCGCAGATTTCAGATTGTGACAGTCGCAAAAACCTGGTCTACTCTTTTCGCAGAAGCAACTTAAACAACGGTAGGAAATAGAGTTAGCTGAGTCAACGTTGTTAATAATCTGATGTATTTTCATCGTGTTTGGTACTGGTACGAGTTCTAGTGATTCGTTCAGCATGGCATCTTCAGGTATAAAGAAAAGCTGTATTTTGGTTTCAGACGCTTGTAAAAATTCATAAGCTGTTTTAGCGTCAGGAACATTTGAACCATAAGCGACAATTGAGTCTAATTTTCTTTTAAGGGCTCCTCCTACACCATCAGCGGCTCCTTTACCGTGTGACACTTCGTAAAAGTTCCACGTGGAAAATGGAAAGCCCAACTGTTTTGTCAGTTTTGCGAAATAATAAAAGTTTTTCTTCTGTCGGTATTGTACAGTTGGGCCATCTGAATAAAAATGAATCCCGTCTACTTTGGGTAATTTCTCCTTGACCAACTTAAGCACAGGTAAAATATGTGCCCAAATGGCATCTGGTCCGTGGTCTTTGTTTGGACTTAAACTTGCAAAAGATTGATGACCTTTTTCGGTATATAACACCCCAGTGTGGAGACTGATCTGTTGTCTGGACCCACAAAATGCATGGCTTGTATTTCAGTGGCTAATTTGCAAGAATATTTTTCCGAAAAATCGACGTGTAGAACGACAGTACGGTCATCTAAATTTTCTATGCACTGCCGATATTGTTTGTACTGATGCACAATATTGTAGGAATGGATTTTGAAACTTTGCAGTTCTTATTGAAAGGCATTTTTAGCGCATTTTTTTAGAGCATTTTTAGCGAACCAATTTTTTTTTCTATAGACGTTTTTTTTCGTAATCTTTGTCACATCACAATTTTTTTTTGGTTTGTATTCATGAGATTTCAAAACCCATTCATCCCATGAAACATTATAGTTTAGATCTTTTTCACCCATAGAAAAATCAATACGTTTGTTTTTGCAAAAATCACAGTCTCCGTAAGCACATTCCTTTGACTTTGAAGAACATACAACCATACTCAGTAACTCATCAAGATCTGTTGTTGCTATTAATCCAATTGACTTCAATGACGTGGCTTTCATTTGTAAATTTTCGTGCCTCTTGCAAGCGCAAGTTTCCCGTTTCTCAGCTTTTGGTGGTAATACATAAAAGGGTCTGTACCTTTTGAAAGTTGAAAATGATAATTTTCCTCCTTCTTCTCTATATTTCTGATATAATTTATGTAGAGTGCCAAGCAAATACTTTCTTTGTGTTTTTTGTTTTTTTTTGTGTCCATACTTCGTTTTTCCCTGCTGTCATCCTACTCACATCATCCCTTTCATAAAAGTTTCTTAACTGTGTCTGTATTAATGGGCTTTTATTTTTCCGTTTAGTGTGACGAATTTTTCTTTTAAGACCTAAATAGGTAGCCATCTTAGTTTTCATACTGTATTTATTAATGTTTTCACTTTTGGTAAAAACATCTTTAATTAATCGTTTTTCTTGAGTTTTTTTACTTTTGTAGCTGTCTTTTATAGTGTCCACTATTACATTATGTTCTAGCAAAACTTTTTTCACGCTTTCTCTTTCCTCAGGTCGAATACTAGGTAAATTTTGGTCAATGTATGCGCACGTTTTCGAAACTTTAATACGTGGTAGAGCCATGCTGCAGTTATATTAGTAGTTTAGTTGTAGCACGAATGGGTCGGCTCGACCGGGGAAGGACCACGCTCTCACAGAATACCAGCGTGAAATAGTAGCTTAATGCTGCTGTATTTCGTATGGTGAGTGTAGAGAACCGGAGACCCTTTTTACTGGAAACGAGGCATTCCATCTTAGTCCTCACGGGTGACAACGCATCTGCATTTTGATTTGTAATCGAGGATAGATGTAGATGTCTATGGGCCGCAGCAACCACTTACCATCAGGTGGACTGTGTGCTCGTTTGTCACCCGATCATA
This sequence comes from Parnassius smintheus behrii, assembly GCA_036936625.1. Classification (NCBI taxonomy): domain Eukaryota; kingdom Metazoa; phylum Arthropoda; class Insecta; order Lepidoptera; family Papilionidae; genus Parnassius; species Parnassius smintheus. Next base: position 15,704,607 of record JAUPFT010000028.1, on the reverse strand, counting down.
TAAAAAAAAAAAAAAAAAAAAAAAAAAAAAAAAAAAAAAAACGGCGGTCATTTGTTCAAGGGCTTCATCTTTTTTGGCAATTAGGCTTGACCTGTCTTCAAAGCTACGAATCATTTGGTTTTTCTCCTCAATAATTTCAAGTAACTTTTTATTTTTTTCCATAGAACGGTTTAATCTTTGCCTAATTTTTTTCAACGACTTTTTATTTTTTTTTAATTCCTCTTCTAGCTTTGTGTTTTCATTTTTCAGTCTGGTTGCGCGGAAAACCCATTCGTGTCGTGTTTATTTTATATCGGACGGTAGGTGTCATAAGTCGCTTGTTCCTTTCCGAAAAAACGATATCATTCATACCCTCCTATCGACACATCGGGGTGGTGGGGTGGGAGGGGCAAGAAGATGATTCTAGAATGTCACGTAATCATCGGAGCCGAGGATATATAAGACACGCGCGACCGTTGCGCGAGCTCTCTTCCCGCCGCGCCAGTCATTGGAACAACAGCTCTTTCCGCCGCAGTCGTCGTTGAAACTACAACGCTTCTCTCCCGACGCACCCCTGGGGCCCCAGAGTGCCTGTCCAGAAGAAGTTCCAGAAGTTGCAGCTATAGTGCTCAACAGGATAGAAGAAACCCCGGTGAGTCAATATTCCTTTAATTAGTTCCTGCCTGATATAATTGTTTTAACCCGCTCCAATTTGTGTTTTCCTAATCAGGCAGGATTCCTTTTCATCGACTTGGCAAAATAATAGTTTAGTTTTAGGGAAGAGCGAGTGCATTATACCGCATGCTATAGTAGTCGCCTTTACGTAAGCGTAGAAGCAATCGCATATACAGTCCACTTTAGTTAATATCTCGCGTAATAGGTTTAAGGTTCGACCGGGGAATTAGACTTCGGCAGCCTTAGACACGTGGCTCCACAATTTTATGGTCACTTCGGCAGGATTTGGTCGAATTGTTGAATTAATTAATTAGATAATGCACTCTAATTTATGGAATAGACTTAAATAGTGTTCGTTTAAATTTAAATTTTGATTAGGTATTTGATTAAATTTAAAGCCTATTAAATAATTGAAACAGTGTAATAGGAACCGTTTGATACGCTTACCCACAATCTTGATAAAATTATTGAGTTTAGCAAATGACGCGTCACCTCGACTCGCTGCGCAGGTGTTCGATTTAATTACGTAATACGGCATACCGAGTGTCCATCCTTCATTGCTTGTGCGTTGTGAGATTAATTGTGATTAATATAACTTTATTATAATAATTTAAAATGGCAGTTAGTGGAAGTGAAATCAAAATTAAAACGCTTTATGCCAAGAGGGACATACTCTTTTCGCGTATGCAGAATATAAGTGATTATATAAAGAACATTAATATAGAAGCAGTGCGGGAAACCTTTTTGAATGAAATCGAAACGATAGATTCTTTGCGGATAGATTACGAAAGAATATTAGACCAAATTAATCATTTGGAATTACAAATCGACCCGAAATACATAGTGAACTACCAACCGCTGCTGGCATTCGAAGATATGTTGTGTCGCGTGAAAAGAACTGCGAGATCCCTACAATCTCAAAACGAAGCAAAGCCGGAAACACAGGTACGTCCAAGTGACTCGATTAGGTTGCCGCCAATAGATATTCCGGTATTCAATGATGATATTAAGACGTGGCCCTTCTTCTTCAGTAGTTTTCAAAACAATATACACAATAACCCATCGTTATCGGACGCCGAAAAATTATATTACTTAATTAGTAAACTTAGTTGCAGGGCACAGTCGATCTGCTCTGGTTTTACACCTACAGCAAACAATTACTTATTAACATTCGAAACGCTTAAAACTAAATATGAAGATAGGAGAATGTTAGCTTCCGAATATTTGAACCAGATATCCGATCTTAAACCTATATCATCCGCGAACATCAACGGCTTAGAGCAGTTTCTAGATAAATTTGTGGCATCGGTGGCTGCACTTAAGAATTTGAAATTTAATGATCTATGGACGTGGTGTTTCTCCATGTTGCATTAAAGAAATTAGACCCCGACACCGTGCATGCGTTTGAAATGGAGCATCGTAGCTCGGAGATGCCTTCCTTTCATTCATTAGCATCGTTCGTGCGAGATCAAATAAAGGTGATGCAGCGCTCTCCGAACGTTAAACAGGAGATTAAAAGGTGCGTCGACCGTAGACAGACTCAACCATCTAAAATAGCAGGGTCGTTAACTTACGTAACCGCTACGCCAACATCACTCCAGCATACTTGTATAGTATGTAAAGATAAACACGGTAATTTATATAATTGTGCGACTTTTCGTAAATATTCACCAAGCGAACGTTATAAATTAGTAAAGACAAACAACCTATGTTTGAACTGCTTAAGCGATAAGCATTTAGTTGCAAAATGCAATTCGAGTTCCGTATGTAGCAAGTGCGCCAGGAAACATCACACGCTATTACATTTTGAAAATAGCAACATAGCGGCGTCAAGTAAAGCGGACAAGGAATTCGCCCCTACTAAGGTCAACGATTCTAGCGGTCGACCTGGTGATGTCGCTCTGTGCTCATTGGCAAATATGGGAGCACAACCTCCTTCAACCGTGTTACTGGGTACGGCACGTATTTTGGTTAGGGATTCGCGTGGAAACGAACAAAGCGTCCGTGCACTGCTGGACAGCGGAGCCCAAAATAGCTTTATAACGCGACAATGTTGTCAGCGCTTAGGCTTAGTAATAAATAGGTCACTTTCATGTCCGGTAATTAAAGGCATCGGAGGTACTAGTAAAGCGACGCAGGGATATATAAATTTAAAATTTTATTCTCGGATAGATCGTAATGTTAACTTTGATATAAATGCACTAGTAGTAGATAGGGTCACTGAACGGTTGTGCACTGTCGACGCTAGTGCTAAAACTAGCACTCACCTGTCGCTTAACGATATCCTCTATAGTGGGCAAAATTTACAGGGCAGTTTATTTAATATAATAGTCAATTTTCGTTTGTTTAGTATAGCACTATCCGCCGATATTCGCCAAATGTTTCTTTGCATAGGGGTCTGTGAATGCGACCGTAGATTCCAACGCATTTTATATCGTTTCAACCCAAAGGAACCTCTAATGGTGTTTGAATTTAACCGCGTTTGTTTTGGTTTAAAGTCGAGCCCATTTCATGCGTTACGCACGGTGAGACAGCTCGCTCACGATGAAGGTCCCTCTTATCCTAAAGCTAAGAGGGCAATTGAGAGCGGATTATATATGGATGATTTTGTGTACTCGGTCGATAGCATGGAGGAGGCAACCCTAACCACCGCCGAGGTTATAAGGCTCATGAAATCGGGTCAATTCGATCTTGTGAAGTGGACTAGTGATTCGCGTCCGGTTTTAGATACAATCCCACTATCACACCGTCTTTCGGCGATAAAGGAATTCGACGATTCTGATACACACAAGGTGCTCGGTCTGTGTTGGTCACCAGAGTCCGACGTGTTTAGCCTTAAGGTAAATCCGCCCGTATAGAAATACACAAAGCGCACAATGCTGTCATGTGTTGCTAGATTATGGGACGTCATGGGTTTCGTAGCTCCGGTGGTATTATACGCTAAGCTTTTAATTAAACAACTTTGGTTATTGGAATGCGACTGGGATGACTCGCCGCCTGACAGCATTGTTCGGTTGTGGCAGCGCTTTAGAGAGGAACTTCCTTTATTAAGAGAAATTAAAATACCGCGTCATATAAACGTAGATAGAAATAGCGCCATAACAGTCGTTGGGTTTGCAGACGCCAGCGAGAAGGCTTACGGGGGCGTTGTATATTTCCACGTCCAGAATAATGGTAGAAATTCGATTAGCCTCATTAGTTCTAAGTCGAGAGTCTCCCCCCGTAAGGTTGCCTCTCTGGCGCGCTTAGAGCTTTGCGCAATATTAGTACTCACCAAGCTTATTACCGCAGTTATCAGCGCATGTAGGGATAGAGTTCACATAAAAGGATATTTGCCTTTTCCGACTTCACCGTCGCCTTATGCTGGGTTCATTCTTCACCCCACCGTTGGGATACGTTTGTCGCGAACCGAGTGGCCAAGATACAAGACGAGTTGGAAACGCGGAACTTTTATCACGTGTCCGGTACGGAAAACCCCGCCGATTGTCTATCCCGTGGACTCACCCCGATGCAAATAATGGACCACCCGCTTTGGTTCCACGGACCTGCTTGGGTTCACTTGGATCCCTCGCAATGGCCAATAACCGACTTCGAACCTTCGTCAGTGTCACAACCGCCGGAAGAGAAGAGACACGCTCTAGTGGCGAACGTTTCGAGCGAGGTTTCTCCAATCATTGCTTTGGCGAACCGCTTGTCCTCTTGGTCGAAATTATTGCGTAGCGTAATTTACGTTTGTCGATTCGCGAAGCTGTTACCGCGACGTTCGTATGTCTTAGCATCCGATTACAACTGTGCCGAGTCGCTAGTATTACGTGAACTTCAACGTGCGCACTTCTCTGAAGAAATTAGAAGATTACAATCGAATAGAGCTTGTAGTCGCGCCTTTCAACGCCTTAAGCTATTTTTACAGGATGGGATTGTAAGGGTAGGTGGACGCTTGTCCAACTCGCAATTGAGTTTCGACCAACGGCACCCTATTGTTTTACCGCGTAAAGACCACATCATGAACTTATTAGTCGATTACCATCATAAATTGAACTCGCACGCTGGCCCCGACTTGTTGATGTCGATTTTGCGTCAGAATTATTGGATTCTTTCTGCACGTAGTTTAATACGCACACCGGGTCTGATTTCGCTGGTCCGTTTAACACGTTAAACGCCATTACAGAAAAAAGTTTTTTGTAAAAAAAAAAAAAACTTGTAATTTATGTATTTAATCAAGATATGTATGTATACTGTTTTTCATAAGAATCTGCCATAGGGTTCCGTAAATATAACAAAAAAAACCCTTGAGGTCACCGGTGCCCCCCATGGCGCTATAAAGTAATAAAAATAGTTTCCGTTACGAAGGCGCCACGCCGGTCACCGCGTCGGCCACCCACCCGCTCAGTACTGCGCTAGCGCCCGTGAAGAGAAAACGTGAGTGTTCTATGTCGCTGTAATACTTTGCGTCAAGTACTTAATTAGTGTGATATTGTGTGCAGTGAACTTGAATATTATGAACATTGCAATAAATAATTAAAAATGGAAATATTTAACAGTAAAAATTTTGAAGAAATACAGGTGGACATGGAAGATTTTGATTTTACACAGGAAGATTTGCGGGCATTAACATTACTCGAGACTAGCATTATACAGCAAAATGAACAAGATAATCAATCAGATCTAGAGTTGTCGGATTCAAACGAAGAACAGTTGCATATTCCGAAAAAACGAAGACGTTTAATCATCCAAAGCGACAGTGAGAGTGAGTCTGATTCCGTTCGAAATTATGTGACAGCCAATATTACCGCCTCAGATCGTGTGTCAAAGAAATGGTCATGCCCTAGGCGTCAACAACCATCTATTATACCATTTACCGAAACTTCAGGTATGAACAAAGAATTTTCTACTATATTAAAAGAAGCAGACCCGGGAGCTTTTTATAGTCTTTTAGTGTCTGATGAAATTTTCGATATGATTGTAGAGCAGACCAACTTATTCGCCTTACAATCCTGCGAATCGAGAAATGTAAAACCTTCATCAAGATCTCATGCTTGGAAGCCAACAGACAGACATGAAATTAAACGTTTCTTTGGACTTATCCTATACATGGGTCTTGTGAGATTCCCAAAGTTAAGCTATTACTGGAGCAAAGATAAAATCTTAGGACAGACATTTCCACGTACCGTCATGAGCCGCAATAGATTCGAAATAATCCTACAGTACCTACATTTTAGTGATAATGAAACCGCCAATAAATCTGATCGAATCTCTAAGATAAGACCGATTATAGATATGGTCAATAATACGTTTCAAAAGTATTATTCACCGAAAGAAGACATCTGTGTTGACGAAAGTCAGGTTCCATTCAGAGGGCGGATTGTATTTAGACAATACAATAAAAGTAAACGCCATAAATGTGGTTTAAAGCTATTCAAACTATGTACTATTCCCGGGTACACCTGCAAATTATCGTTGTATGGCGGTAAAAATATCGATACCGTAAATACTACGCCTACATCAGTGGTAATGTCTCTTTGTAGCCAAATATTAAACAAAGGCCACACTATGGCAACTGATAATTGGTACACCAGCTTAGAGTTGGCTTACAATTTACTGGAACATCAAACGCACTTGATTGGGACTATTAGGAAAAACCGAAGAGGTTTACCTAAGGATGTAGTAGAAGCCAAACTTCAAAAGGGAGAGTTCATGGCCATGGAAAACGAGGATGGTATAACAATTTTAAAATGGAAAGATAAGCGGGACGTGATGATGCTTTCTACTAAACATTCTGATAAAATGTCAACAATCGCCAAAAAGGGCAAACAGATTACTAAGCCGAAAGTGATTTTAGATTATAATAAGTCAAAAGGATCTGTCGATATGAGCGACCAAATGTCGTCGTATTCTTCTCCCTTACGTAAAACTATTAAGTGGTACCGGAAACTTGGTATTGAGATTTTGTTGAATACTGCCGTAGTAAATGCATGGATTATGTTTACCGAAACTAGGAACACAAAAATGTCAATCGTAGAGTTTCGGAAATCTCTAGTAGACTATCTAACAAGCTCGTCAGATTCTCAGCAGACTGAGTCAGGAGTAACGGTATCAAGACCCAAACGTTTGAAGCACGAGTTGCTAACAAAAACTGGGACAGTAAGAAATACTAGACGATTTTGTGTACACTGTTACAAAGATATGGTAAAGCAGTTTGGACGAAAATTGGCGAAAAATAAAGCTAAAAAGGTTAATACTTTTTGCGCTCAATGTGATGTAAACCCACATATCTGTTTATCCTGTTTTAATAAGATCCATCGTTATGTTTAGTTCTTTCTAGTCAATTATTGATTAAATTTTTTCTGATTGCATTTTTATTTCAATGGTAATTTTTGTAGCATTTCCTGGATTTTTTCCTGTGTAAGAAGAAATTTTTTTTAATTTGAAGTTTATATTGTTTGTTTTATATTTTTAATAATGTGCATTGTAATAGCTTTAAGATTTAATGTGATTAAAAGTCATGTATCATGAAATTAGTCGCTTTTTTATTTTATCTACAAAAATCTTAAGGATATTGTACATATTTCCTAAAATTTTCTAAGTAGCCACGTCCCCTTGAAAAGGATTACTCTATAGCGCCAAAGCGGTCACTCGCATACACGAAATGTACGACACGCGTGACCGGCGGCCCAAAAATACATTTCGAATATGCCTCTCGCTTGAGGTCACCGGTGACCCCCATGGCGCAATAAAGTAAACCAGATGAGGTCACCGGTGACCCCCATGGCGTTCAACGTGTTAAGGTCACGCTCACTCGCGGGCTTGGTATAAGATCCACAAAGGCTTACGTCTGCATTTTCGTATGTCTAACTACTCGAGCGGTGCATATAGAACTCGTTGGTGATCTAAGCACAGCAGGCTTTATGGGTGCATTTAAAAGATTTCTTTCCCGCCGTGGCCCTGTAAGCAGATTGTATTCGGATAACGGTACGAACTACGTCGGCGCAAAACGTATTCTATCGGAACTACATGAGCTCTTAGCTAGCAAGTATTATAATTCGGAGTTCGCTCACATTCTAGCCGAGAACCGCATTGACTGGTATCTGAACGTCCCAGCCGCGAGTCATTTTGGGGGCAATTGGGAGACTAATATCAAGAGTCTAAAGAGTCATTTATACCGAGTAATAGGAGATCAAATTTTGTCCTTCGAAGAGCTAAGTACGGTGCTCGCTCAAATTGAATGCGTCATGAATAGTCGCCCACTTTGTCGTACGTTGTCTAGTGACCCCTCGGAACCGCTGGCTCTAACTCCAGCACATTTCTTGAATTTAACGCCTTTAAAGTATTTGCCAGCCGCAGATATGGATGAGAACAGACTTAGCATTTCCGCACGCCACAAATTATTAGATCGGTTAGTGCAATCGTTTTGGAAACGATGGAGGATGGAATACTTGCATACTTTGCAGTCTCGGCAAAAATGGAACACAGCAACTGAGCCGTTAGCTGTAGGAACTGTAGTTGTGCTCACCAAAGAGAATACGCCGCCTCTCCACTGGTCGTTAGGAATTGTCGAAGAGGTCTTTCCCGGTTCCGACGGAGTAGCTAGGATAGCTCGCGTTAAGACCTCGGTTGGGTCTTACTTGCGTCCGGTTGTCCGTTTGTGCCCCCTGCCTCTTCCATAATTTAAATTAGGTTTCTAGATTAAAATTTTGGTTGAATTTAGGTGATCTTAGCGTTAGTTAGTTATTTTGTTAGTTGATCTTAGCTCTAGTTGTATTAGTTAATTTTGAAGGAAATCCTTCAAGGGCGGGGGAGATGGTTGCGCGGAAAACCCATTCGTGTTTATTTTATATCGGACGGTAGGTGCCATAAGTCGCTTGTTCCTTTCCGAAAAAACGATATCATTCATACCCTCCTATCGACACATCGGGGTGGTGGGGTGGGAGGGGCAAGAAGATGATTCCAGAATGTCACGTAATCATCGGAGCCGAGGATATATAAGACACGCGCGACCGTTGCGCGAGCTCTCTTCCCGCCGCGCCAGTCATTGGAACAACAGCTCTTTCCGCCGCAGTCGTCGTTGAAACTACAACGCTTCTCTCCCGACGCACCCCTGGGGCCCCAGAGTGTCTGTCCAGAAGAAGTTCCAGAAGTTGCAGCTATAGTGCTCAACAGGATAGAAGAAACCCCGGTGAGTCAATATTCCTTTAATTAGTTCCTGCCTGATATAATTGTTTTAACCCGCTCCAATTTGTGTTTTCCTAATCAGGCAAGATTCCTTTTCATCGACTTGGCAAAATAATAGTTTAGTTTTAGGGAAGAGCGAGTGCATTATACCGCATGCTATAGTAGTCGCCTTTACCTAAGCGTAGAAGCAATCGCATATACAGTCCACTTTAGTTAATATCTCGCGTAATAGGTTTAAGGTTCGACCGGGGAATTAGACTTCGGCAGCCTTAGACACGTGGCTCCACCACAGTCTATAAATGACCCTTCTATTATAATTTCTCTTCAGTGTTAAAATTTGTCCATGTCCTTCTAAAGGCACTACTTCAGACTTAGGTTCTTTCTTACTTTTCTTCTTTCTCTCTCTCCACTGCTTTCTTATGATTTCTTGATCAGATGAAGAATATTCTGCTATTCTCTTTCTATTTCTTTTTGTTCTTTCTGCATTTTGTTTTTGCTGCAATTTAAATTTTTCAGGATTTACTTCTTTCAGCCGTTCTCGATAAAGTTTCTGCCTTTCTTTAGGTGTTAGAGGCATCTGTAAAATCAACATAAAATAAAAATAAAAACCATGAATGCAGTTACATTTTACTTTTTGTTGTATATTAAACTTTTTTTTTGGTTTAAAAACCCAAAAATAGCCTACTTTAAACAACAAATTTATATGGGACCAGCCTGAAGGCATTCTCTATTCACCAAAAAGTATTTTTGAAATTGGTCTACAGAATCTGCAGAATCGCGTAACATACATACAAAAGAAAATAAAAAATATCAGTTGAATTGAGAACCTCCTCCTTTTATTGACACAAAACAAAAATATTTAGCTTTTTCTATACCTAAGTATTGCAACGTGAACTAAGCTTTATACTTTTCACGTGTGTTACGTCACACAACTTTGTAACACACGCAACATACGTGAACAAACACTTGTGAAGAACATAACCTAAAATTAAGGTAGCATCTTTACTTGCAAAGCAAATCCGTAATAAACTGCATTATTTAGGAATATTTAATGTCTCTTTCAACTATATATATTACAAAACAACTTAATGTTATTACTTACCTTGCAAAATTATTTCCAAAAGTCTCTAAAATCCAATGACGAAAAATAACACACACCAAGTACTGCCTACTGCCCGTAAACCAAGATGTCTGACAAAATACTGACGTTTCATATTGAAAGTTATAGTATTGCCATTGTGAAAAAAATAGATGACGTGTTGCTATTGCTTCTACCAAAAAAGCTGCTATGTAACACAGTTTTTGTAACACACGTGAATCAGATGGAACACATTTGTTTATTCAATCGTTTTTTAATTATTTTTTTACTAGTTTTATTACACTTATTATTAGAACAGTAGTTTTATGCAATTACATTTAGCATAACATTAAGAAATCACGATACTTTATTCAAACGATGAAGTAATGAAGAAAAAGGAAATGTACTACGCATGGACACATTTTATTTTTCTATGAAATTACATCTCACCTCTACTTTTTGTACCAGTTTGTTTTTGCTTATATTAAAAGTATTCACAATTTAAATCGAGTAATATTAACAAGCGAATAATGTCCAATACAGAAAATAATCAGATTATTTACAAAGAACTACCAAAAAATATATTATATATTCTTGAATTTTGGCACGTGAAAAATATGGACGAAGTACATTTTTTGTGAACCTCAACCAGCTAACGGTTAGCTAATTACGTAATAACTTAAAACAGAACGACCCTTCAAAATGGGTTAGCTGCTAACCTAGCAACATTTTATATTGACCATATCAAAGTTACAAATCTTTTAGTTTTAAATATATAGATTGATTTGGCCATCGCATGAAAACACAATGTACCTTACAAGTAATACATATTATATTAAATTAGATTGCTTAATGCGATTGCCAAGTCAATTCAGGCTTCTAGTTTTATTAACTACGAAGTTATAGGGGGTCGAAAATGGCCTGAATTGCTTCGAGAAAAGTATGGTACGGCCGTGCCGCTTTTTTGCTCGACTTGGCGGGGGCCCTGCCGTGCCCCCAGATCACAAAATCTGGACCTGACAGGTGGCGCTTGGTCGTGTTTGCCACTTTATATATCTACACTGTGAAAAGTCCATAATCAGCGGCGGATTTACCATTAGTAGGCAGGAGCCAAGGGCGGCAGATTTTTGAGATGGCAAATTTCAGGCATTTTTTTATATCTTACACAAATTAAATAGATTTAAATTTTAAAAGGAAAGCTAAAGAAATATTTTCTGCCATTATCTCGGAAGTCGGAACTCAAAATACTTTTCGTTCCTTGCCCACTCTTTAAATTTACTGACAACCGCGGCTGCCGAATGTTGCTCGTAAGTTTGTCGCTTCTTCATGTTGCTTCAAGAAATAAACGTTTATAAGTTCTACATAACGCTGGAAAAAATAATGACTTAAATCAAGAAAGGGAAAACGCTAAAGACAGTAAATCTGACACGTTGGCCAGCTAAAGAGGACACATGTGGAAGTTTGATAAATTCTTGGTACGATATCCTTAAAACTTCGGAATCAATCAATCAAGGGTGATATAATAATTCCGAAATGCCTGTAACGCGAAACGATGCGATAGGAATTCTTTTAAATTTAGAAAAACTTAAGGCGCTGTACATAGTCAAAGTAGGCTACAGAAAACATTTTTTTAAGGAAAATGTATACAATTTAGAGCTGCAAAAAATATATGTTAATCTTGATCATATATATTAGGGGACCATTGTGTTCAAGACACGTTTTCGGTAAATTTTCTCGATAGAAAAAAATCATAAAAAATCCATTAAAAATGAAATTATAGCGATTGTAACTGAATTATTTATAAACAAATCTTGATTAAGTTAATAACAGTGATGTAATATATAATAATAAAGGGAACTGTTGTTTTTATTTATCGATTAAAATAAGATATTTGTAAGTATAACATATTTAATGATTAATAACTCGAACGAGTCCAACGAAACATCGCGCCATCTTGGTGTCTTTTTGCTTCTCTTTCATTTCTACGCGGAGCGACACTGACCGCTGAGGCGCGCTGCTAGATAGACCTGTTTCGCTCGCCGCTCAAAAATCATTTACGTATGTTTTGTTGTTGAAAGCTTGAAAGCCGTGTATATTTTATTTTGTGATTAGTTTTTCATAAGTTGTATTGTTAGTGTAAATATTTATTCGGTTTCGGTTCTAGTGATACGTTTTTAAATATACAATTAGTTTTTTATAAGTTGGTCTAAACTTTTTGCGATTTAGGTTTTAGTCATAAGATTTATAAAATAAGCTATCAATGTACGCATACATCATAAAAACGGGCAACAAAAAACAAATAAACGCAGGGCAATAACTCTTTATTGCCCTCGTTTATATTTTTTGTCTTCTCTATCTTATTCGATGAAACAAAAACACACGATGGAATGGAAGTTGTAAAGTATCTCCATTTTTGTGCATACCTTATTTTGGTTATATGGACTTGCAAGAATTGTTAGACGACGTGCCCTTAAGTGATCTGCAAAACATGTGGTTCCAAAATGATGGTTTCCCAGCACATTATGCCCGTCCTGTGCGAGAATATTTAAATCAAGAGTATCCAGGGCGTTGGATCGGGCGACTTCGTCCTATCTTATGGTCACCCCGTTCACCCGATTTGAACCCCCTGGACTTCTTCTATTGGGGTTGTCTTAAAAACAGGGTCTACTCAAAACCCATTGCGACATTGGACGAGCTTGGTTAAAATATCACTCAGGCTGCTGATTACATTAATAGCAGAAGATATGCAAGACAAATAAAACGATCATTTTTAAGGCGATGTCGTGCATGTATTAATGCTGGTGGCAAACAGTTCGAACATTTGCTATAATGTTAATAACTTAATAAATTACACGTGAAACTGTTTGTACCATTTATTTTGAAATATTAAACATTTTTCAAGAACTAATACTTTTATTACACCCGAACGTCATTTGGCCCCGGTTAAGAAATAATAGACCCATATTTTTTTATAACTTGTTTTCCTAGAGTATTATACCATTGTAGAATGTTGGTTAGTTGCGTCAATTTTAAAAAAAGTTGCCATACTAGTGTTCATACTTTTTTTTTACACCACGATAAGTTAAATTTGGTTAATAGTAAAAGTCTACAAAAAATTTAGGGAATAAAATAAGTTTCATTAATTTTCGTGATAAAACAAGATTTATTCTGGATTTTTTAAGAATTTTGGTAGATAGCAGTGCTATTCAGGTTACCTATGAAAAAAAAAGAAACAAATATTAAAAAAATTGTGGTCATGGTAGTGAAAAATATCATAAACGGTCTCAATTTCTGAAGAATTTAATTTTTTTATATAACTTAAAATATAATTGGGATATATTTTTTTTCTTTTTCTCCCCGATTAGTCCGGGACAGGTCTATCCTCCGGTGTTGGCTTATCGTTGAATTTTGGGACACGTTGTATAGTAAAAAATTATATGTTTTTATAAATTCAAAATTTTTTGACAATTAGTCGTTTCGAGAATAGACCATTTTTAGAATTGACCATTCTGCACCTGCCATTTTATTTATTATTCGTCTAAAGAATCTGTTACATAATTTCTCGATAATTTTTGTAGAAAATTGAATATTTTGACGGGATACGAACCGTCAGCCACCGTAGTACCTCGCAACTGTTCAACTGCGCGCTAGGCCAAACGTACATTACACAAAGGTGCGAAATTACGCAGTTATATGTAATGGACGTCGCACATCGACGAAATTCGTGCGGTATGCACCCCGCAGTTAGCGAGACTACTCGTCCCCCACTCGTCTGCTTCACCCCCTCTAATACATAAAAGTCATCTATTTACCGCGTCTTAAAATGGCGGTTGTTGAAGTGAATGTTCAAATTTAGTTTTTTTTTTTGTTTTATTAAGAACAACAAACAGTTGTATAATAAAAAATATAATTCAAACCTTATGTAAATAGATAAACTAATTACACAACCTACACCATTATCCACAAAATTACCCTACCATAATAATTAAAATAATAAGGCACAGAGAACACAAAAATAAAAAATAAATAAAAGAAACTAGAGGCAACAATGCATACCTAGGCGTTAACAACGGAATCATGAATATTACACATGTATTACATAGAAAAAATAAAACAATTTAGATTAACGTTATAAGATAATAAGAAAAAATATGAATACAAGTTTTAAAGCTTTACTAAATTGAGGTAGGGACACATGATAAATAAGTCTCGGAGAGTCATCGGAGAAGCTGTTAAACAGTTCCATTATGCCACGCAAAGGCGCACACTTGCCCGCATTTGTTTTGCACAGATTAAGGAAAAACAAACGTTGCACGTGAGGGTTTCGTATTCTTTGCAAGCGACGTGGTACACGAAGGTATATACAATTGACAAATTGAGAGCAATCGCAAAAGTTACGAAAAATTTTGTAAAGAAAAGTACTGTTGCGTGAATAAGTAAACGTCATACACTAGCGCCATCTAGTGTCAGGAACGAGAGCGAGGGGAGCTTTGCAGAAAATGACATCACAAATCTTTCAACCGACAGCGCCATCCGAAGAACTAAGTTTCTAGAAAATCTACCCTCGAACACTCGTCGCTTTGCGCGCATTTACTTGAATATTCCGGATGCTTCATTGCTAATTTGTATATATAGGTGCTGCAAGATGCGATCGGGGCACTATTGGATTTGGCGAGACAAGCGAAGCTTCGGAGCGGAATAAAGTGAATTAGTGTGTTTAATTATTAGTGTTTTAAGTTTTAATTTGTGTAAAGTAAATTAAAGTGTTAATTTAGGTAATTTTATCGGCAATTTTTATTGTCACGAACCTCAAGCTCGTAACAATTGGTGTCAGAAGTGGGATAAAATCATGCCGATTTTACCAAAGGAGGAATCGGAGGGTGTCCGTACCCGAAGTCAACGCCAGCAGGAGACGGACCAGAGGAGATTTGGTGGTGCAACGCCGCAGACGTCGGAGGGCCAGCCACCGGCTGCAGGCCCGTCAGTAGCTCCTACATCTGCAGCACCCGACTTAGGTGCTCTGATGGTGATGTTGCAGGAACAGGTCCGTCGGTTGGAAGAACAGCTGCGGGGCAGAAAGGGTGAACAGGCCCGCCGACAGAAGGAACAGATGCTTCTCATGAAGGACCTTCACGCTACCTTCGGGAAAGAGATAAGGGAGGTGAAGGATAAGGTTGCTCAACATGAAAACCGCCTGTCGGAAGCTGAAACCCGAATTGACCAAGTGAACAATCGGGTTGACAACGTAATAGCTGACATGAGGAAATCACTTGACGGACTCAAACTTGGGGAGGGAACTACAGCTCCCGTAGTAGCTACTACACCTTCGCTACGTGGGTTCAAGGTGCCACCATTCGACGGGACTTCTTCCTGTTCAGCCTACAAAATCCAGTTCGAAGCTGTTATGAAGGCGAACGGCTGGAATAAAAATCAGGCCATGACTGCTCTCACACTAGGCCTGCGTGACCAGGCCTTAACAGTTCTGGAAGCTCTCGTTGAGGAAGTGACTTATGGGCAACTCCTTGAGGCATTGGAGGCGAGATATGGCGACTCTCACCTGGAACACGTCTTTCGTGCGCAGCTTAAAGATCGTGTGCAGCGCATCAACGAAAACCTGCAGCAGTGGGCTCTAGAGGTGGAGAAGCTGGTGCGGAAAGCATACCGGTCTGTACCTGCGCTCATTGAAGGGAACCTGGTGCAGACATTCATCGACGGCATCCGTGACCTGGAAGTCAGAGCTGCTGTGAGGCTCGGGCACCACGAGACGCTTAAGGACGCCTTGGCCCATGCACTGGAGGTGGAAGCCGTGCGGCAGGATCTTCGCTCCCATCGCGTCAGAGAGGTTGCAGCAGCTACAGTTCGCGACCGCAACAAAGGATACAGCCCTAGATGCTATGGTTGTGGGGAAAGGGGCCATCTTCGATCCAGCTGCCCTAAGCGAACCGTGGATAGGAGAGTTGATCGATCTCGAGAGGGTAGTGCAGCTAACGGCACTGCCTGGCGGCGACAGGATCATCGTTCACCTCACGCTAGGTAGGTTACAGCAGTTACGGTTCGCGACCACAATAAAAGATACAGCCCTAGGTGCTATGGCTGTGGGGAACGGGGCCATCTTCGGTCCAACTGCCCTAAGCACACCCTAGGAAGGGAAGGTGAACGGTCTCAGAAAGGAAGTGCGACTAACAGCACCGCCCAGCAGCAGCATGAATACGACTTCACTATCAGACACTGCAGCGGGAAATATCACGGAAACGCAGATGCATTGTCAAGAAGACCTTGTCCTGAAGATTGCAACCATTGTAGTAGGCAAGAGAATAAGGAAGAGGTATCCGTGAGGATGCTCAGGACGGACTACATGCACAGCAGGAAGATCCGGACATCAAGCCGATTCTGGAATGAATAAAGGCCAGTGCTCCCAAGCCTAAGTGGAGCGACGTCTCAGCAATGAGTTCGACCACTAAAAGCTACTGGGCCCAGTGGGACAGCTTGCTGCTTCAGGATGGAGTTCTGTGCCGTAAATGGGAAAATGTTAGGGGAGACAGCTGTCATTTGCAAATGGTTGTCCCTAAAGCTAAAGTACCGGATGTTCTACAGCTGTACCATAATGATTGTCCCGGAGGCCATCTGGGAGTTAAACGAACTCTACTGAAGATCCGAGAACGGTTTTATTGGGTCCACTGTCGAAACGATGTCGAGGACTGGTGTCGTAAATGTACAAGTTATGCGGCTGTAAAGGGACCTCAGACTCGGAGCAGGGGTGCATTGAAGTTGTACAATGTTGGTGCACCATGGGAGAGAATAGGCATTGACGTGGCGGGGCCGTTTCCGGAGAGTGAAAGCGGTAACAAGTATTTCATGGTTGTGATGGATTACTTCACAAAGTGGCCAGAAGTTTTCGCCATTTCAAATCAAGAAGCTTCAACAGTTGCAGATAAAATAGTTCATGAAGTCTTCTGTCGTTTTGGAGTACCTTTAGAGATTCACAAGGATCAAGGAAGGAATTTTGAGTCTCAAATATTGCAAGAAACTTGCCGAGTTATGGGTACTCATAAAACAAGAACGACTTCATATCACCCGCAATCTGATGGAATGGTGGAACGATTTAATCAGACATTGGAGAGGTACCTAGCAAAAGTTGTAGAAAATCGGCAACGAGATTGGGACAAGCACATACAACCGTTTTTGTTGTCATATCGAAGTTCTGTTCACGAAAGTACAGCAGTGACACCAGCTTTCGCAAACTTTGGAAGAGAATTACGGCTGCCTGCAGACCTGATCATCGGGATACCACCTGATGCCCCACGCAGTATAACCGATTATGCAAATGACTAGCAGAACAAAATGAATGACATTTATGAGCACGTCAGACAATCGGGCCAGCAAATGTCTGAGAAAATGAAAACCCGGTACGACCGCAAAATTAACAATAAAGGGTTCAACGAAGGTTCATTAGTGTGGTAGCACAATCCAGTCCGCAGCAAAGGGAAATCTCCTAAGCTTCAAGCTAAATGGGACGGCCCGTACCGGATTGTAACCAGGATCAACGATGTGACCTACCGGATACAGAAAGGCGCAAGAGGGACTACTAAGATCGTCCATGTGGATCGCTTGGCGCGTTATTATGGGACCGATAATGCTCGGGACGAGCATGTCTTAGGAGGGGGCAGTGTTGCGTGAATAAGTCAACATCATACACTAGCGCCATCTAGTGTCAGGAACGAGAGCGAGGGGAGCTTTGCAGAAAATGACATCACAAATCTTTCAACCGACAGCGCCATCCGAAGAACTAAGTTTCTAGAAAATCTACACTCGAACACTCGTCGCTTTGCGCGCATTTACTTGAATATTCCGAATGCTTCATTGCTAATTTGTATATATAGGCGCTGCAAGATGCGATCGGGGCAGTATTGGATTTGGCGAGAAAAGCGAAGCTTCGGAGCGGAATAAAGTGAATTAGTGTGTTTAATTATTAGTGTTTTAAGTTTTAATTTGTGTAAAGTAAATTAAAGTGTTAATTTAGGTAATTTTATCAGCAATTTTTATTGTCACGAACCTCAAGCTCGTAACAGTACAATCAAGCAGTAATCGCCTATTACTTAAAGTTGTTAAATAGTATTTATGCTAGAAGGACCAAGAACAGTAACATCTGTAGTTTACAGAACGTAGATACTTAGCTTGAACCGATTCTAGTAAATCACGATATCTTTGGTTAAAGGGATTCCAAACTTGTGTACTTCAGCCCCGACCTAAGCCCTAATGATTTCTATACTATCCCTAAAATAAAGAATAAATTGCGTGGACAGAGATTTTCATCACCTGAAGTAACTGTGGACGCCTACAAAACGGCCATTTTGGAGACCCCAACTTCCGAATGGAATGGTTGCTTCAATGATTGGTTCCATCGTGGATCCATGAAAAATGTGTCAAATTTCGCGGAGAATACTTCGAAAAGCAAAAAATACATTTTTAAATAGTAATGTTGTGTCACTTCCCGAAATTTTCAGTGCCGCCCTCGTATTTTGTTAGGGTTAATTAGTTTTAGGTAGGCATTGGATTGTAGTTTTCATTTCAAAATTTTTATTCTATATCAATAATTAGTGATGGTGCTTGCTTATTTAGGGCAATATCTTATTTGTTGTATTGAAACCAAGATTTGGCTAGATGGAACTGGCACATCGTGCCCCTACTTCACAATCATGCTAATTATCTAATTACGGCAAAAAGGTGGTGTAATTAAGACGATAGTGCACATTGCACAAATCAATAAAGTCAAAATGTGTTTTACAATATCATTGACAAAAATAATTTCATAGCCTCACCTTACTATTTAAAGCAATAAGTTATTTCGAATAACCCAGAGGCAACACGTGTTTCACACTCTTTATACATTAAACTATATGGGGGAACAGCGCGTACGCAGTTCCCACTACCAAAAATTACGCGTCCGAGTTATCCACATTAGGGATAATCGCAGGGGTCAACCTAACCGCAGTGCAATGGAAAGGCCTCGCCCTGGGGGAACCGCCTTCCTGATCACGGTATCCCCTACGCCAGGTAAGTATGCCTTGGTTAACTCACTAAGCTGTACTGATTCATTTGCAGAAAATCTCAACACCGCGAGTTAAAAAACAATTCGCGCTATCTAGTGGATAACATTTGAACCACGTACGTACAACTGGTTTGTACAACTATGTAGCCTAACCGCATTTTATACGGTTACTCATGGATAGCGCTTTTCTTGATACTGAACAATAAAAAGACCCATATTATTTTTCTAGAGTTAGAAGACTCACCTAAGCAAAAATAATCGTAATAATTTGGGCTGATTTATAACTATTTTTTTCCATTTAGGCAATATGTACATATTATAGAGAATACCACCAATCACAGAACAGAATATCCAGTATTATTTTTCAAAGAATAGCCAAATTTTAAACTTCAGTAACTTAACTACTGCATAATATTTGATTGTATTTGACTGTATGTATTCGATGTATCAGCTCCCAGACTATTTTTATAACCCAAAGATTTAAGTAGTTAAGATTGCACAAGAAATAGTCGAATTGTAGAAGTCGCAGGCGTGGCAGAATTTTAATAGCCTACTGGCGGCAAATTTGTGAATCAGTCATTTTTTTTTTGCGCCAGAAGCAAATATGGGCAACCCTCCGGAAAGCGGGGGAGGGAGGTTGGGAATGCTCATAGCATACCACGCAGCCGGCTGCGTGGTTATGTGGCGACTTTTACCCACTAAACCCAACCTTTTAGGAATTGGCTTAACGATCTGACTAGAGATCTCTAAGCCGTATACGAACGCGACCCTCCTTGGCAGAAAGGACGCAACATGAATCCGTCATTGTCCATAGTTCATACAGAGTGAAACTCAGAGCATAACAAGTAACAACGTCTGCCGGCCCAGCTAATTATTCGAGATGGGTCGAATATTCGTTTCATATAATGGTGGCTTATATAGCGCATAGCGCCATATTATTGCGCGCCAACCAATCAACCTTACAGTATAACAAATAAAGTTCTTTTTCCCGTTAGCCTTGCGAGCTACGTCATTTTGTTATGTTTCTGTTTACTTCTTCGAATTTGGGCCGGGAAGTATTGAGCCGCGTTGAACACTAAAATAATTTATAATATGATCGTAAGTATAATTAAAATTATTATTATGTTTTGGGCATTTATGACTGTTGGTATACATACTTACCACACTAGCCATTAAATATAATATTGTATGTAGTAAGTATATTGATTGCATTTAATTAACTAATTCAATATATATTGTATATTGTACTTATCTATTTTAGTTTTTGTATGTATATATATATATATATATATATATATATATATATATATATATTAGTAGTATGTATGTATCTACTAGGCTGCACTAAAGTATCGGGAATGGAATATTTCCACTGTTCCTGTCATATTAAAATCTTTTTAATTGAAAACTCCTTGGTTTTAAAAATCGAATACCATTTATTTATTTAAAAAAAGATTCTCGGTCTTGTCATAAGGTTTTGTCAAACTTGTTTAGTCGTTGAGAAAATGGAGTTGACTCGAGAAAATTCAAGAGCGATGATTTATTATGACTTTCGAAGTGGTTTAACACAAAAACAGTGTGTTGACCGGATGATTTCTGCATTTGGTGATGAAGCCCCATCCAAAACCACAATTTATCGCTAGTTTGCTGAATTTCAACGTGGACGTGTCAAGCTCATTGATGATCCCCGTCAAGGTCATCCAAAAACTGCAGTCACCTAAGAAAACGTTGATGCTGTGCGTAAGCTGATTGAGAAAGATCGACATGTGACATACCGCGAAATTCAGGCAACTTTAGACATTGGCATGAGTCAAATACAAATAATCTTGCATGAACAATTAGGTGTAAAAAAGTTGTTTTCCCGATGGATTCCGCATTCGCTCTGTGAAGAGCAAAAAGCGGCTTGCGTTACTTGGTGCGTCAGAACTCTCGAAAGATTCCACGCAGGATCCTCAAATGCTGTATACAACATCGTATTAGGTGACCATACGGATATACGTCCTGGATATACGCGTACGAACCCGAAACAAAAAACCAGTCACGAGTTTGGGTGTTCGAAAATGAGTTAAAGCCAACAAATATTGTTCGTTCACGAGTGTTGCAAAAAAATGGTGGCCACGTTTGTTTCCAAAACCGGCCATGTTACGACTATTCCTCTTGAGGGACAAAGAACGGTTAATACAGAATTGTATGCTAGCATTTGTTTGCCACAGGTCATTTCTGAACTCCGTAAAGAGAACTGCAACCGCCGCATCATCCTCCATCACGACAATGCGAGTTCTCACACCGCACACAGAACAAAAGAGTTTTTAGAGCAAGAAAACATAGAATTATTAGACCATCCGCCGTACAGCCCCGACCTAAGTCCTAATGATTTCTATACTATTCCTAAAATAAAGAATAAATTGCGTGGACAGAGATTTTCATCACCTGAAGAAGCTGTGGACCCCTACAAAACGGCCATTTTGGAGACCCTAACTTCCGAATGGAATGGTTGCTTCAATGATTGGTTCCATCGTGGATCCATTAAAAATGTGGTGTAGGTACTTGTTACTAGTGCACTAGTTTTAGGTAGGCATTGGATTGTAGTTTTCATTTCAAAATTTTTATTCAATATCAATAATTAGTGATGGTGCTCGCTTATTTATGGCAATATCTTATTTGTTGTATGGAAACCAAGATTTGGCTAGATAAATGCGGGAGCAAATTAGGGATTACTATACGTTATTGCGGTAATTCTGTTGCTTATTTACAAAATAAAACTCAAACATACAGTTTGCCCTATTCGTTTCTTGATTCGTTTGTGGGTCCGTTTATTTGTTTGTCTGATTGACCGACTAACTGAATTTTTTTATTCAGATTAGTGTCTTTCTAAGTCTTCGCAACAGTTTATTTTACAAATAAATCATCATCAAAAAAAAAGCAAAAGTACCGTCCGTCCGAAAATTAATATTAAAAAATAAAGGTAGCCGGGCTAACTATGAAATTGGGACGTCAAACATCTCAGTCCCCTACGTGACCATGGGTGCTGTAAAGCACCCGAAACGTCGGGAATTAAAACTAAGTAAAAGTAGTTAATTAAACGCGATAAAATCCATAAATATCATTTTATTCAATGTGTAGTGTTCGCGTAAATTTAAGAAATCGAAAAATAAGTACATTATTGAGCTTTTATTAGCTCAGAAATATACCCAGAAACTATTTCTTGTGCAATTGGGTTGTAAAAATAATTCAGGAACTGACACATCGTGCCCCTACTTCACAATCATACCAATTATCTAATTACACATGCACATTGCACAAATCAATAAGTCAAAATGTGTATTACAATGTCATTGACAAAAATAATTTCATAGCCTGACCTTACTATTTAAAGCAATAAATTATTTCGAATAACCCAGAGACAACATGTGTTTCATACTTTTTATACATTATACTATATGGTAGAGATGAGACGTATTTACGCTACCAAGTTTTAAAACCAGGTTTTCGCTTCAAAGTACGGCGCCCTGGTACGGGCAAAAAATACTTGCAAGTATGAAAGTATGTGTAAGTCAGATGCTCGAAGAACTTGAACACAACACATGAAATACTTGCATAGGAAAACGATCCATATCCAACCATCGGGGGTTATTAAGTTAAAACTCAATTATTGTTTTGTTTTTTCAATACAATAGAGGCAGTCCTAAAATTTTATAAAGAAATAGGAAGTTTTCTAGTTATTTACTGTACTATACTTTCTATTCGCAAGATATTTAGCTATTTTTTATAGAATAAGGCTAACAAACGAGCACACAGTCTACCTGATGGTAAGTAGTTGCTGTGGCCCATAGATATCTAGGTACCTACGTCTACCCTCGACTACGAATGAAAATTCAGATACGTTGTCACCCTTGAGGACTTACCTCGTTTCCAGTAAAAAAGGGTATCTAGTTCTCTACACTCACCATACGAAACACTACAGCCATAAGCTACTATTTTACGCTGGTATTGGTCCAACCCCGGTCGAGCAGACCCACTCATGCTACAACCTATATGGAATGCATACTATGTATACCTAGAATGTCACGCTTGCTGATTTTGATGTCGGATTCTGTGGAAATTCTTAAAGACTCCTTGTAGGAATAAGAAACTCAATCGTATTTGTGTGAACTTCAAAGTACTTTTTTATTTATACGACTTTGCTTCTTGTTCATAGTAGGATAACATAGAATACGGGTCGTATTCCTATGCAAGTATTTCAAAGTATTTCCAAATTTTGACACCGAAAGCAACGCGGGGTTCGCTCGACGCGTTGGCGGGAGGGACTCGCAGAGAGTAGGTTGTCGAGCCCTAGTATTTCCGACAATGGCCGAATGCTTGAACGGAAATCTGTGTAGGTACTTATAATGCACATGCCATCCGATCGGATCGGGAACTTGTCAATCAAATAAGCTAACTAAAACGAAACTAATTAAGGAGCATAATTGCCTAAACATGCTATTCATAAAATTTCTTTTGACTATTTTGCACCATTCACCCTTATATCTGTATACAAAAGAGACATTATTGCGTGTATTTTACTTATTCGTAAATAAGAGAATATGTTCGAGGAAATAAAAGTTTTGTTTCGATTTTTTGTAAATTCAGTTGTTATTGTGAACTGAGTACGTAACCTACTGACCGTGACCTAATTTATGTATATATAAGTTATTTTGCGTTTTTATTGAATTTAGAGACAATTTTTAAAGTTTTATTAATTAATGTTTAAGTACGTAAATGAATAAAACTGAACATTATTGTGTTTATTAGTTGGAAATGACGATGTTTAAACTGTAAATAATAGCGTGTAAATAGTGTTTTTTGTGTATAGATCATAGGTTCTTATTGTGAATAGTAAATAGATCTTCGTACATACAAATCCATAAGTATAGCTCTTAAGAAAAGTTTGGCGTGGGATCATTTTTTGGACAAAGGAGAAAATAAAGCCGAATGCAAGATGTGTAAAGTAATTATATCGTACAAATCTGGAGTATCAAACCTTACCAGAGAAAATATATTTCTGTTAATTTAATGAGAATACTGAAATACTGTAAAACCACAGAATATAATATATTCTTAAATATTATTTAGCAGACAGTCCTAAGCATGTGATTTAAAAAGTAGGAAGGAAAGATTTCCTTTCGTTAACAAAAAATTAAAATACGTTCAATCATAATACTCGTAATTGTGGCCCGACTCGAACTAGTCATTCATGTTATTATATTGACATTAACAATACGGGGTCGAATTCCTATGCAAGTATTTTCAAATTTTGACACCGCGGATGGACACGTCGCTCGCGTCAACAAAATACTTTTAAGTATTTTTGGAACCTGGTTTTCTACCCTAGTATTTTTCCATACTCGTACTTAAAAGCCCTGGTAATAAATTTTGCAAGTATGTCTCATCTGTACTATATGGGGGAACAGCGCGTACGCAGTTCCCACTACCAAAAATTACGCGTCCGAGTTATCCACATTAGGGATAATCGCAGGGGTCAACCTAACCGCAGTGCAATGGAAAGGCCTCGCCCTGGGGGAACCGCCTTCCTGATCACGGTATCCCCTACGCCAGGTAAGTATGCTTTGGTTAACTCACTAAGCTGTACTCATTCATTTGCAGAAAATCTCAACACCGCGAGTTAAGAAAAATTCGCGCCATCTAGTGGATAACATTTGAACCACGTACGTACAACTGGTTTGTACGACTATGTAGCCTAACAGCATTTTATATAGTTACTCATAGATAGCGCTTTTCTTGATACTGAACAATAAAAAGACCCATATTATTTTTCTAGAATTAGAAGACGCACCTAAGTAAAAATAATCATCATAAATTGCGCTGATTCATAACTTTATTTTTTCCATTTAGGTAATAAATGTACTATTTTATTTATTTATTTATTTCAGCGACATGGTTCAATAAGTTGTTGCATTATAATTTTTAGGATCATTTACATGTCTTACCGATGTGGCCGAGGTAGGCAAAGGGGGGCGCTGTCGTCGCGCCACACCGGTATCGGCGTAGAAACAGCACGGTTATCAATTATCCGTCAGCAATAAGATGTCAATATAACAATGTTATGTCAACACAGATACACTCATAAAAAAGTTAATCACTCGGACCCAGACAATCCACTTGTGGCTGAAGATGGGACTTATATACAACAAATTGAGTTGCAGTGGAGAGCAGTCAAGAGGTTTTTCGGAAAACAAAATTATAACAATTCACATTACATTATTTCATTTACCACTCTAGTAGCAGAGTTAAGAGCAACTAGACTTTATAACTTGATAAAATTGGTCGAAGCGGTTCCAAAACCGAATTAGCACACCCCGACTCCACGTAGTCTTGCCAGCCCTACCCCTAGAGTGTTCTTGTAAAGCCGTGGGCACGGAGGGAGAGCAGCCCCCGCCCACTGTAGCAAATCGCAGGGACCTAAGCGAGCCGTAGCGGCTGAGGCTGGTCGCCAAAGGCGACCAATAAGCCGAAGTTGCGGAGGCGAGCATGGTTGCCTGTGATTTGCTACGCAAGGGCGAAGAGGTTGTACTTCCTGCAGTGCCGAAGCTGTTGCAAAAGTAACTGCATCAATTCCTGTATAAAGTGAGGTTATGATTTTACAAAAAAGGTTTCCGGCACTTCCCCTTTTAGGGGGAGGTTACTACCCCAGCCCCCCCCCCTCCCCACTCGGCGACCATATATTCATGCGGCAGATTACTAAAAAAATTCATTAAAAAGGGGGGGGGCACCGGCACTTAAACCTTTTATGGGGAGGTTCCTACCCCTCCGCCGCCTCTACCCGCCCACTCGGCGACAATAAATTCGTGCGGCATATTACTAAAGAAATACCAATTTGATAAATAATCAGTGAATAAAAATGTTTAACTAAAAATTCAGTGTATGTATTATGATTATAACATAATATACTAATTGGGGTGTCTGAGGGTGTGCGTTAATTACGTTACATATTGTATATATTAAGATAAATTACAAAATTCCTCAAACACAATATAAAGATGTCAATACATCTGCTACTTGTAATAACCATTATTAGCTGGTAGGGTTCTTTCTCCTTAGTAGCCCATCTAGGAAGGTTTTTTTTTTAAACATTACCCAGGCTCTAGGATTTTCTCCCGTATCATACAGGCAGTTTACATACCAACAAAAACTGCACAAGCGCAAACATCTAGATCTGCAACAATTATTTGTAGGCCATACATATATATATTCCATGCGGGATTTGAACCTCGCTGCCCTCACTAACGCAACTCAATGCTAAGCTACAGCATGGAACCGTCAAATGTAGATTAGCAGAGCACCCACTGTTATGTTCAGATTTAAAGGACACGAGAGCCAATTACTTAAAGGCTTTGGACCAATATGGGCTCGTTGCTGTGTAGTGGTAGTGCAGTAAAAGATAATCCACTTCTCTAAACCATCTTATGGGTGTTGTATGAAGCAATTGCGATGAAACAAACAGGAGAAGGCAATGGCGTCTCCTTATTAACAACTAAAAATAATAAGAAATTGCAGCTGCTAACATGCCCAAGTTAATATGTGGTACAACCGTGCTGCAGTTATATTAATAGTATAGTTGTAGCATGAATGAGTTCGGCTCGACTGGGGACGGACCTCACTCTCACAAATTACCAGCGTGAAATAGTAGCTTAATGCTGTTGTGTTTCATATTGTCAGTGTAGATAACCGGAGACCATTTTTACTAAAAACGAGGGATTCCATCTTAGTCCTCACGGGTGACAACGCATCTGCATTTTGATTTGTAATCGAGTATAGATGTATATGTCTATGGGCCGCAGCAACCACTTACTATCAGGTGGACTGTGTGCTCATTTGTCACCCTATCCTATTAAAAAAAAACTGTGTCCAAAATCCTCCTATTGGGGAGGCCTATGTACAGCTGTGAACTTTTGATAAGCTGTAATGAAAGAATGGGCCAGTCTATTCCTCAAATTTGATAGAGATTTCCTTTTTTAAAGTTATTGTGCATGTGACCATGTGCTACAACTATCACACATATGTAGCACCACTAGTGGTGAGACACAAGATACACATTCCTAAATGACATTGAACTCCACCTCAATTGACACTAAAGAGTCTGCCGCAAACATATCAGGCAGTCAGAAATAGAAGTAGTAGGCACGTTTTGGCCCCCGTAGATCTGGCCTATGTCTCCACTGCTAACCATGTTTTGTAGTAGCCACTTACCATCAGGTGGACTGCAAAAATATTTATCACTCTAATGATATTGAACAAACCTAGGTCTACATTTTATTATAATACCCAAGATTTTGTATGGTCTTAGGCTTGAAAATAATGCTCTGAAATATACTCTAGCCTAGATTTTTGCTACACATCTAAAACATTACTTGCCTGTGTATACTATGCAATTTAACAATATTAGGATGGTTGCGAAACGACTGCAAAAATATAATTTCTCTAAAAGTTCTTTGAGCATCTGTTTGATTCCGGAATGCATCATATATCTTTTTAATGGCCACCACATCCTTAGTCTTCTTATCTACTGCTTTCCAAACTATACCATAAGCTCCTTTTCCTAGTCTTTTTTTTATTTCAAATCTTTTTTGTATATGCTCGTCGATTTCCGACATATTTTTTTGCTTTTGACATTCTTTCGTTTTATAATCTTCCTTTTTAATATTTTGATTCGAATTCATTTTATGAGCACGAACACGTCTATCAGTTCTAAAATCGAAAATTGCAAGTTAAAGATAGGGTACATAAAATACAGAACACTATATTGAAACATACGAATTTAAATTAGGTAGGATTAGTACAAGCTAATTTGAATAACAGATAAGTGCTTGACAACAGTCATTTAAATAATATTGATTATATCGGCACACTAAGCAACCGTGATCGATGTCCTTTAATGAATTCGGAAGTTATTATTTTTCAATTAGTAGTTATCATTTTTCAAAAATTAACATTGCTAATGTGTAAATACATACATACAAAACAGAATAACTCCACTGTTGCCATTGTTTCTTTAAATTACAGTGCTTAAATTATTTTTTGTAGTAAAAGGCAAAACATGTTGTACAAATTCGCGTCAATTTCATTTCAAACATTCATTTGTTTACGTTTTCAAACACAACTATCACTATGGCAACCTCCTTGTCAACTGTGTTTTTTTTTGCTTATTAAAATAGAGTAGCAATTAATCGATTTTTACACTATAATAAAAGATTGAGGTCAATTATTGATTTCGAATGACCTTTTCAATCTTTTTAAAAAAGTTTATGGTGTGAGTTTATTGTTTTTTTTAATACCTAGTTCCTTTTCAGCACGAAACAATTAATTTAAAAATATTTAGTTTTCTCTAATGTGGTCTTTCAAAAGTCCATTGCTGAGCATGGGCCTTCCCCATCGATTGCATAATAAGATGAACTTTTCCATAGTTGCCAAGCTTGACAGGAGACTTGGCTTGGCAGTTCTCTGTTATTTTCGGTAGTCATCAAAAAGATGCTGCTACCCATTTCCTGTTTTATTTCCTCCCCGTCGCCTCTTACGACACCCATGCGATAATATTAGGAGGTAGTGGATATTCCACAGGGTACCTTTATAATATATATATTTGACAGGCCTGTTGGTCTAGTGGTTAGTGACCCTGACTGCTATGCCGGAGGTCGTGGGTTCGATTCCCACCCAGGACAAATGTTTGTGTGATGAGCACGATCATTTGTTCTGTGTCTGGGTGTAATTTATCTATAATATTTATGTATTTAGAAATATATAAGTATCAGTTGTCTAGTACCCATAACACAAGCTCTGCTTAGCTTGGGACTAGATGGCGTTGTGTGATAGTTGTGGAATATTATTATTATTATTATTATTATATATTGAGAATATTCTTACACCGCCGCTACACAGCGAATAGAATTTGGTCATTAAGTACGATAAGTAATGTAGACAATTGATTTTCAAAATGAACTTTATTTAAGCTTAAGTATCATAAAAATTCAAATGTTATTTGTCGATTAATACTGTTTATGAATATTTGTAATTAACCTTAATAAAAACGTTTCAATCTTATTTACTTAATAGGAATTACTGGAAATATAAAGACAATTCACTTTTAATGTGTGTATCACAAATAGTAATTATGATTAAGTAGTACGATATTTTTAGTGGAATTTGAATGTAGAAATAACTACCTAAATATTATGAATTCATTAGGGCTGCTGTAGCTCCGTTCCGCAAACTGCACAGTAAACGAGGAAGGAATTTATTGATTGTTATTTTTAATACTAATTCACCACGAGCTTGATCGCAAATGAAAACATTGTGAGAAAACATCCATGTTTAGGAAAAAAATTTGAAGACATGTAAAGTCAGACAACGTGCATTGAGGGTAGGAGGAAGGGGCTTAAGGCACATTTTCTTGCCCTAAAATCCCTTTCAAAATGAGATGGGGACTGTACCCAGCTGTGGAACATGTATGTATATAAGCTGTAACTTTACTTTTTAGTTTCAGTAATCTACTTGTTACAATTTTATGTAATAATATTGTTAAAATGACTAATATTACAACCTATGTATTTTATATATTGTATTGCAAAAATTGATATATTGAAACAAATAACCTTGATGAGCTAACCTTTTTTCCTTATCCTCTTAATATAACTATAAATAATATTATCTTAACTTTAAGAAAGCAAAAATATCGTTGTAGTAAGATCCATTTACATCAAATTCAAAAACTTCAACAATATGGAATTTAATTTATATTAACAAAATATTCAACTAAGTTTTTCAATAACAATTAAAACGAAACCCTTAAAGATAACGACAAAAACATATAAATAGTATCACATTTAAAACCTAACCCTTACGTGTATATAACTTTGATTAAATATTTTCGACCAATGTCAAATAACAATATGTATCTAACTGGCCTTCTAAAAACTGCGAAGGCACATAGAAGAGCAATTGATTTATTAAGTAAAATTGATTTAAGGTAGGGGAGGATGAATTTTTTTCTTTTCTTCGGCATCCAATCGTCCCTGATCAACTGATGACGGTGTTGGTAGACCACATGGCAATTCGAGCATATCGGATTCAAGGGACATAATGTGCTCAGCTTCCACTGTAATAATAAAATAACACTTTTGTACAAAGCGCGATGATTCTGCTCTGATCAACAGGTTTTTTCATAGTTTACCAACTGCTTACTTCTAATTCTGTGCACTTTGTTTCCATATGCAAGATCCCAATAGTATAGGTTTACAAACGTTAGAGGCACTAGAGGTGCCAGAAGATAAGGTCTTTTTGTTCTCCTGAAACTGGGAAAATCTTTATCAGTATACTAAAGCACAAGCACATGTTTAGAAATTAATTTTGATAATAATAATATTTATTTTATTATATCGTATTTTCTTGAAAATAAAATTAGTTCCGCTTGTAATGTTTATATTAAATTGTAATCAGGATGTAAGACAGATGCAATTGAAACCGGAATCGAATCACATCTTTAGGAAATTTAAACCAAAATACAATAAAAAAATCCTTTCTGATCTAAAAATAAAAAATATATTAATGAATATCTCATGCAGGATACCCTCCAGAACACAAAATAGAATAGAGCCTGCCATTGTACTGGTGCTCTATTATTTTATAGTATATATACATATGTACATATATACATATATATATATATATATATATATATATATATATATATATATATATATATATATATATATATATATATATATATATATATAGTACAACATGTAACATAATTAACACACTTTGAGAAAGTAGTTTGTTCAGAATCATTTACTGAATCGATTCCGATCCTTTTTAATATAGGTAATTTTTATCCCAAAAATAATTAAAACTACGTACATTACAGTCACACTAAATCTGTAGTCAAATCAAACTGAAATGGACCGTAACTTAAGGCAATAAGACTTTTAAGAGTGCAGTTTTATTTGTATTATTACTAATTCTGTCTTTAAATAAAAATAAAGAAAAATGAACTTTATTTCAAGCACGTTAAAGTCTTTGCGTTCGTGGATTAGTACTGTGACCACAACATTCTTCCGGAATTAGTACTAATTTGATAAATAATCGGTGCATAAAATTTTTTAACTAAAAATTCAGTGTATGTATTATGATTATAACATAATATACTAATTGGGGTTATTATAACATAACATACTAATTATAACACAATATACTAACTGAGGGTGTGCGTCAATTATCACTATTTCAGAAATAGGGGAGGGGTATGCTGCCATTTATTCTAGCCTCTACTACAAAATGGTTTAGTGATCAGCGTATCTGCTGTCTTTTTTAGGGTTCCGTAGTCAACTAGGAACCCTTATAGTTTCGCCATGTCTGTCTGTCCGTCTGTCCGCCCTCGCTTAATCTCTGTGAACGTTAGCACTAGAAAGAATTTTTTTTTAAAAAAAAATTTGAAATTTGGTACCAATATGTGTATCAATCAGGCCGACAAAGTGGTAAAATATAAATTGGAAAAAAATGTTTTATTAGGGTAGCCCCCCTATATGTAAAGTGGGAAGTGATTTTTTTTAATTTCAACCCTAACGTGTGATACATTGTTGGAAAGGTATTTAAAAATGAATAGGGGTTTACTATAATCATTTTTTGATAAAATCAATAATTTTGGAAATAATCGCTCCAAAAATAAAAAACAATGTGTCCTCCCCCCCTCTAACTTTTGAACCATAAGTTTAGAAAATATGAAAAAAATCTGAAAAGTAGAACTTTATAAGGACTTTCTAGGAAAATCATTTTGAACTTGGATGGAAACAACAGTACCCACTACCGGGAGCAGTTGCAGGAGCGCGAACATAATGGATACCCTTAAAGGTGGGTATCCATTCACATCCACTCATAAGTGGGAACACTTATTGTGACGGACGGGAAACTACGGAACCCTACACTGAGCGTGGCCCGACACGCTCTTGGCCGCTTTTATTCGTCTTAGGTTCGAATTCTAGCTAACATGCTTACAGATACTCGCTATTACTTACAGACAAACTATTTGTGATCTAAATCAGCTACTTCTATAAAATATATCGTAGTTACAAAACATAATATTGTTAATATTGCTTCAACCTTACCCAGTGAGCAAACCTGTGGCGGCTGTTATATTAAATGCAGAAAACCAAAGAAAAATATCCCGACTTCTTGCAATTTGGAGCGCTTTTTGTCTTTCTTGCATTTGATACTGCAGTTGAATTTGCCTTTCCATCTAAAAACCAATTGAGTTAATATCTGTTGATTATGATTAAAATATTGTTATAGTTTTTTTACCTACCGCAATCTCATTGAGGTTTTGTAAAAATTTTTCATTTTTTTTATAAAATTCTTCTAAGTTAATCGATATGAATCCACCCATTTTAACACAGTAAAATAAATTTAAAAGCTAAAACAAAACACTCCGTATATATATGCTTATAATTACGATTTTATATAATAATACACGGAATTATTAGATTAAAAAAAAGATTTCCCTAAACATGAACACAACCAATCCACACAGAGTTACTAGAGATCACAGAATACATTTACCCTGACGGGTAAATGTATTCTGTGATGTGATATAGAGATACTAACCACAGAGTACTTTATACATACCCGAAAACCGAAAATACTAACCACAGAGTACTTTTTATATACCTGTAAGATACTAACATACTGCTACTAACGATGATCTACCTGATGAAAGCGTCCCCGAGCAAGTCTCGAGCGTGTAGTAGAACTGTTATCCCAGGCGTGTAATAAGCACAGAACACTATTACTCCTATCGAAGGTAGTAGGACTGTGGTCCCAAGCATGTAGTAGGACTGTGGTCCCGAGTAATATTTTTTCTACTTTTCTTTCTTTCTGCCGGTAGTGCGCCACTGACCACTATGAACGACTTCATTAGAATCATTCGATTTCATAAATCATTCGACAATTTTGAATGACGACCCAAATGTCAGCGACGAATGAAAGCATGGAGGTTAGAGAACAGAAGAACGATCGCTACGTACTAAAACATAGCCCGCCTGTCCTTGAAAATTTGTAGAATTTATAGCGGCGCTGCCGTCGGTGAATAGTGGCTACGAAGTTAGCTGTTTATGAGTAGAAGTAGATGAAGTTAGTAGAATAATGTACAAATTTTCTTCGCGGCATTGGTGAGAAAATTTACATGCTCCGTAATTTTTTAATTTTTGACAAAAAGAAACATTAAAATTGAGAAATATTTTATTGTGCGTGTATGTGCAAGTAGTTTAGCATCTGATCGGAAAAATAGACTTAAAATGACTTTTATTGAGCGATCTTAGCGATCGCAGCGCCTCACTTATGGTGTCCATATTTTTGGGACATTATTTTCTACCGCGATCTTTCTCCTGTTCTCTAACTTCCATGAATGAAAGTTTCATCTGTGGTCGACTCGTCAATGAGGGCTCCACCTTATTCTGCCAACAAGGCGGCGCCACTTAAGAATGAGGTGAAATATTTGACACATTTCCTAGCGAGGGATATTAATTTATTAGAAAAGTGTTGAGATGAATATTGTTTTTTGTTACATTAGTTATACTCTATATTATTTGTTATGTATCAATATCCGGAATCCATCTTGAGTCAAGCACTTGCCACTCGTCTGCTTCACCCCCTCTAATACATAAAAGTCATCTATTTACCGCGTCTTAAAATGGCGGTTGTTGAAGTGAATGTTCAAATTTAGTTTTTTTTTTTGTTTTATTAAGAACAACAAACAGTTGTATAATAAAAAATATAATTCAAACCTTATGTAAATAGATAAACTAATTACACAACCTACACCATTATCCACAAAATTACCCTACCATAATAATTAAAATAATAAGGCACAGAGAACACAAAAATAAAAAATAAATAAAAGAAACTAGAGGCAACAATGCATACCTAGGCGTTAACAACGGAATCATGAATATTACACATGTATTACATAGAAAAAATAAAACAATTTAGATTAACGTTATAAGATAATAAGAAAAAATATGAATACAAGTTTTAAAGCTTTACTAAATTGAGGTAGGGACACATGATAAATAAGTCTCGGAGAGTCATCGGAGAAGCTGTTAAACAGTTCCATTATGCCACGCAAAGGCGCACACTTGCCCGCATTTGTTTTGCACAGATTAAGGAAAAACAAACGTTGCACGTGAGGGTTTCGTATTCTTTGCAAGCGACGTGGTACACGAAGGTATATACAATTGACAAATTGAGAGCAATCGCAAAAGTTACGAAAAATTTTGTAAAGAAAAGTACTGTTGCGTGAATAAGTAAACGTCATACACTAGCGCCATCTAGTGTCAGGAACGAGAGCGAGGGGAGCTTTGCAGAAAATGACATCACAAATCTTTCAACCGACAGCGCCATCCGAAGAACTAAGTTTCTAGAAAATCTACCCTCGAACACTCGTCGCTTTGCGCGCATTTACTTGAATATTCCGGATGCTTCATTGCTAATTTGTATATATAGGTGCTGCAAGATGCGATCGGGGCACTATTGGATTTGGCGAGACAAGCGAAGCTTCGGAGCGGAATAAAGTGAATTAGTGTGTTTAATTATTAGTGTTTTAAGTTTTAATTTGTGTAAAGTAAATTAAAGTGTTAATTTAGGTAATTTTATCGGCAATTTTTATTGTCACGAACCTCAAGCTCGTAACAATTGGTGTCAGAAGTGGGATAAAATCATGCCGATTTTACCAAAGGAGGAATCGGAGGGTGTCCGTACCCGAAGTCAACGCCAGCAGGAGACGGACCAGAGGAGATTTGGTGGTGCAACGCCGCAGACGTCGGAGGGCCAGCCACCGGCTGCAGGCCCGTCAGTAGCTCCTACATCTGCAGCACCCGACTTAGGTGCTCTGATGGTGATGTTGCAGGAACAGGTCCGTCGGTTGGAAGAACAGCTGCGGGGCAGAAAGGGTGAACAGGCCCGCCGACAGAAGGAACAGATGCTTCTCATGAAGGACCTTCACGCTACCTTCGGGAAAGAGATAAGGGAGGTGAAGGATAAGGTTGCTCAACATGAAAACCGCCTGTCGGAAGCTGAAACCCGAATTGACCAAGTGAACAATCGGGTTGACAACGTAATAGCTGACATGAGGAAATCACTTGACGGACTCAAACTTGGGGAGGGAACTACAGCTCCCGTAGTAGCTACTACACCTTCGCTACGTGGGTTCAAGGTGCCACCATTCGACGGGACTTCTTCCTGTTCAGCCTACAAAATCCAGTTCGAAGCTGTTATGAAGGCGAACGGCTGGAATAAAAATCAGGCCATGACTGCTCTCACACTAGGCCTGCGTGACCAGGCCTTAACAGTTCTGGAAGCTCTCGTTGAGGAAGTGACTTATGGGCAACTCCTTGAGGCATTGGAGGCGAGATATGGCGACTCTCACCTGGAACACGTCTTTCGTGCGCAGCTTAAAGATCGTGTGCAGCGCATCAACGAAAACCTGCAGCAGTGGGCTCTAGAGGTGGAGAAGCTGGTGCGGAAAGCATACCGGTCTGTACCTGCGCTCATTGAAGGGAACCTGGTGCAGACATTCATCGACGGCATCCGTGACCTGGAAGTCAGAGCTGCTGTGAGGCTCGGGCACCACGAGACGCTTAAGGACGCCTTGGCCCATGCACTGGAGGTGGAAGCCGTGCGGCAGGATCTTCGCTCCCATCGCGTCAGAGAGGTTGCAGCAGCTACAGTTCGCGACCGCAACAAAGGATACAGCCCTAGATGCTATGGTTGTGGGGAAAGGGGCCATCTTCGATCCAGCTGCCCTAAGCGAACCGTGGATAGGAGAGTTGATCGATCTCGAGAGGGTAGTGCAGCTAACGGCACTGCCTGGCGGCGACAGGATCATCGTTCACCTCACGCTAGGTAGGTTACAGCAGTTACGGTTCGCGACCACAATAAAAGATACAGCCCTAGGTGCTATGGCTGTGGGGAACGGGGCCATCTTCGGTCCAACTGCCCTAAGCACACCCTAGGAAGGGAAGGTGAACGGTCTCAGAAAGGAAGTGCGACTAACAGCACCGCCCAGCAGCAGCATGAATACGACTTCACTATCAGACACTGCAGCGGGAAATATCACGGAAACGCAGATGCATTGTCAAGAAGACCTTGTCCTGAAGATTGCAACCATTGTAGTAGGCAAGAGAATAAGGAAGAGGTATCCGTGAGGATGCTCAGGACGGACTACATGCACAGCAGGAAGATCCGGACATCAAGCCGATTCTGGAATGAATAAAGGCCAGTGCTCCCAAGCCTAAGTGGAGCGACGTCTCAGCAATGAGTTCGACCACTAAAAGCTACTGGGCCCAGTGGGACAGCTTGCTGCTTCAGGATGGAGTTCTGTGCCGTAAATGGGAAAATGTTAGGGGAGACAGCTGTCATTTGCAAATGGTTGTCCCTAAAGCTAAAGTACCGGATGTTCTACAGCTGTACCATAATGATTGTCCCGGAGGCCATCTGGGAGTTAAACGAACTCTACTGAAGATCCGAGAACGGTTTTATTGGGTCCACTGTCGAAACGATGTCGAGGACTGGTGTCGTAAATGTACAAGTTATGCGGCTGTAAAGGGACCTCAGACTCGGAGCAGGGGTGCATTGAAGTTGTACAATGTTGGTGCACCATGGGAGAGAATAGGCATTGACGTGGCGGGGCCGTTTCCGGAGAGTGAAAGCGGTAACAAGTATTTCATGGTTGTGATGGATTACTTCACAAAGTGGCCAGAAGTTTTCGCCATTTCAAATCAAGAAGCTTCAACAGTTGCAGATAAAATAGTTCATGAAGTCTTCTGTCGTTTTGGAGTACCTTTAGAGATTCACAAGGATCAAGGAAGGAATTTTGAGTCTCAAATATTGCAAGAAACTTGCCGAGTTATGGGTACTCATAAAACAAGAACGACTTCATATCACCCGCAATCTGATGGAATGGTGGAACGATTTAATCAGACATTGGAGAGGTACCTAGCAAAAGTTGTAGAAAATCGGCAACGAGATTGGGACAAGCACATACAACCGTTTTTGTTGTCATATCGAAGTTCTGTTCACGAAAGTACAGCAGTGACACCAGCTTTCGCAAACTTTGGAAGAGAATTACGGCTGCCTGCAGACCTGATCATCGGGATACCACCTGATGCCCCACGCAGTATAACCGATTATGCAAATGACTAGCAGAACAAAATGAATGACATTTATGAGCACGTCAGACAATCGGGCCAGCAAATGTCTGAGAAAATGAAAACCCGGTACGACCGCAAAATTAACAATAAAGGGTTCAACGAAGGTTCATTAGTGTGGTAGCACAATCCAGTCCGCAGCAAAGGGAAATCTCCTAAGCTTCAAGCTAAATGGGACGGCCCGTACCGGATTGTAACCAGGATCAACGATGTGACCTACCGGATACAGAAAGGCGCAAGAGGGACTACTAAGATCGTCCATGTGGATCGCTTGGCGCGTTATTATGGGACCGATAATGCTCGGGACGAGCATGTCTTAGGAGGGGGCAGTGTTGCGTGAATAAGTCAACATCATACACTAGCGCCATCTAGTGTCAGGAACGAGAGCGAGGGGAGCTTTGCAGAAAATGACATCACAAATCTTTCAACCGACAGCGCCATCCGAAGAACTAAGTTTCTAGAAAATCTACACTCGAACACTCGTCGCTTTGCGCGCATTTACTTGAATATTCCGAATGCTTCATTGCTAATTTGTATATATAGGCGCTGCAAGATGCGATCGGGGCAGTATTGGATTTGGCGAGAAAAGCGAAGCTTCGGAGCGGAATAAAGTGAATTAGTGTGTTTAATTATTAGTGTTTTAAGTTTTAATTTGTGTAAAGTAAATTAAAGTGTTAATTTAGGTAATTTTATCAGCAATTTTTATTGTCACGAACCTCAAGCTCGTAACAGTACAATCAAGCAGTAATCGCCTATTACTTAAAGTTGTTAAATAGTATTTATGCTAGAAGGACCAAGAACAGTAACATCTGTAGTTTACAGAACGTAGATACTTAGCTTGAACCGATTCTAGTAAATCACGATATCTTTGGTTAAAGGGATTCCAAACTTGTGTACTTCAGCCCCGACCTAAGCCCTAATGATTTCTATACTATCCCTAAAATAAAGAATAAATTGCGTGGACAGAGATTTTCATCACCTGAAGTAACTGTGGACGCCTACAAAACGGCCATTTTGGAGACCCCAACTTCCGAATGGAATGGTTGCTTCAATGATTGGTTCCATCGTGGATCCATGAAAAATGTGTCAAATTTCGCGGAGAATACTTCGAAAAGCAAAAAATACATTTTTAAATAGTAATGTTGTGTCACTTCCCGAAATTTTCAGTGCCGCCCTCGTATTTTGTTAGGGTTAATTAGTTTTAGGTAGGCATTGGATTGTAGTTTTCATTTCAAAATTTTTATTCTATATCAATAATTAGTGATGGTGCTTGCTTATTTAGGGCAATATCTTATTTGTTGTATTGAAACCAAGATTTGGCTAGATGGAACTGGCACATCGTGCCCCTACTTCACAATCATGCTAATTATCTAATTACGGCAAAAAGGTGGTGTAATTAAGACGATAGTGCACATTGCACAAATCAATAAAGTCAAAATGTGTTTTACAATATCATTGACAAAAATAATTTCATAGCCTCACCTTACTATTTAAAGCAATAAGTTATTTCGAATAACCCAGAGGCAACACGTGTTTCACACTCTTTATACATTAAACTATATGGGGGAACAGCGCGTACGCAGTTCCCACTACCAAAAATTACGCGTCCGAGTTATCCACATTAGGGATAATCGCAGGGGTCAACCTAACCGCAGTGCAATGGAAAGGCCTCGCCCTGGGGGAACCGCCTTCCTGATCACGGTATCCCCTACGCCAGGTAAGTATGCCTTGGTTAACTCACTAAGCTGTACTGATTCATTTGCAGAAAATCTCAACACCGCGAGTTAAAAAACAATTCGCGCTATCTAGTGGATAACATTTGAACCACGTACGTACAACTGGTTTGTACAACTATGTAGCCTAACCGCATTTTATACGGTTACTCATGGATAGCGCTTTTCTTGATACTGAACAATAAAAAGACCCATATTATTTTTCTAGAGTTAGAAGACTCACCTAAGCAAAAATAATCGTAATAATTTGGGCTGATTTATAACTATTTTTTTCCATTTAGGCAATATGTACATATTATAGAGAATACCACCAATCACAGAACAGAATATCCAGTATTATTTTTCAAAGAATAGCCAAATTTTAAACTTCAGTAACTTAACTACTGCATAATATTTGATTGTATTTGACTGTATGTATTCGATGTATCAGCTCCCAGACTATTTTTATAACCCAAAGATTTAAGTAGTTAAGATTGCACAAGAAATAGTCGAATTGTAGAAGTCGCAGGCGTGGCAGAATTTTAATAGCCTACTGGCGGCAAATTTGTGAATCAGTCATTTTTTTTTTGCGCCAGAAGCAAATATGGGCAACCCTCCGGAAAGCGGGGGAGGGAGGTTGGGAATGCTCATAGCATACCACGCAGCCGGCTGCGTGGTTATGTGGCGACTTTTACCCACTAAACCCAACCTTTTAGGAATTGGCTTAACGATCTGACTAGAGATCTCTAAGCCGTATACGAACGCGACCCTCCTTGGCAGAAAGGACGCAACATGAATCCGTCATTGTCCATAGTTCATACAGAGTGAAACTCAGAGCATAACAAGTAACAACGTCTGCCGGCCCAGCTAATTATTCGAGATGGGTCGAATATTCGTTTCATATAATGGTGGCTTATATAGCGCATAGCGCCATATTATTGCGCGCCAACCAATCAACCTTACAGTATAACAAATAAAGTTCTTTTTCCCGTTAGCCTTGCGAGCTACGTCATTTTGTTATGTTTCTGTTTACTTCTTCGAATTTGGGCCGGGAAGTATTGAGCCGCGTTGAACACTAAAATAATTTATAATATGATCGTAAGTATAATTAAAATTATTATTATGTTTTGGGCATTTATGACTGTTGGTATACATACTTACCACACTAGCCATTAAATATAATATTGTATGTAGTAAGTATATTGATTGCATTTAATTAACTAATTCAATATATATTGTATATTGTACTTATCTATTTTAGTTTTTGTATGTATATATATATATATATATATATATATATATATATATATATATATTAGTAGTATGTATGTATCTACTAGGCTGCACTAAAGTATCGGGAATGGAATATTTCCACTGTTCCTGTCATATTAAAATCTTTTTAATTGAAAACTCCTTGGTTTTAAAAATCGAATACCATTTATTTATTTAAAAAAAGATTCTCGGTCTTGTCATAAGGTTTTGTCAAACTTGTTTAGTCGTTGAGAAAATGGAGTTGACTCGAGAAAATTCAAGAGCGATGATTTATTATGACTTTCGAAGTGGTTTAACACAAAAACAGTGTGTTGACCGGATGATTTCTGCATTTGGTGATGAAGCCCCATCCAAAACCACAATTTATCGCTAGTTTGCTGAATTTCAACGTGGACGTGTCAAGCTCATTGATGATCCCCGTCAAGGTCATCCAAAAACTGCAGTCACCTAAGAAAACGTTGATGCTGTGCGTAAGCTGATTGAGAAAGATCGACATGTGACATACCGCGAAATTCAGGCAACTTTAGACATTGGCATGAGTCAAATACAAATAATCTTGCATGAACAATTAGGTGTAAAAAAGTTGTTTTCCCGATGGATTCCGCATTCGCTCTGTGAAGAGCAAAAAGCGGCTTGCGTTACTTGGTGCGTCAGAACTCTCGAAAGATTCCACGCAGGATCCTCAAATGCTGTATACAACATCGTATTAGGTGACCATACGGATATACGTCCTGGATATACGCGTACGAACCCGAAACAAAAAACCAGTCACGAGTTTGGGTGTTCGAAAATGAGTTAAAGCCAACAAATATTGTTCGTTCACGAGTGTTGCAAAAAAATGGTGGCCACGTTTGTTTCCAAAACCGGCCATGTTACGACTATTCCTCTTGAGGGACAAAGAACGGTTAATACAGAATTGTATGCTAGCATTTGTTTG
Source organism: Parnassius smintheus behrii (assembly GCA_036936625.1). NCBI lineage: Eukaryota > Metazoa > Arthropoda > Insecta > Lepidoptera > Papilionidae > Parnassius > Parnassius smintheus. The sequence goes on along the minus strand of JAUPFT010000028.1, from coordinate 15,663,488 downwards.
CCACAGGTCATTTCTGAACTCCGTAAAGAGAACTGCAACCGCCGCATCATCCTCCATCACGACAATGCGAGTTCTCACACCGCACACAGAACAAAAGAGTTTTTAGAGCAAGAAAACATAGAATTATTAGACCATCCGCCGTACAGCCCCGACCTAAGTCCTAATGATTTCTATACTATTCCTAAAATAAAGAATAAATTGCGTGGACAGAGATTTTCATCACCTGAAGAAGCTGTGGACCCCTACAAAACGGCCATTTTGGAGACCCTAACTTCCGAATGGAATGGTTGCTTCAATGATTGGTTCCATCGTGGATCCATTAAAAATGTGGTGTAGGTACTTGTTACTAGTGCACTAGTTTTAGGTAGGCATTGGATTGTAGTTTTCATTTCAAAATTTTTATTCAATATCAATAATTAGTGATGGTGCTCGCTTATTTATGGCAATATCTTATTTGTTGTATGGAAACCAAGATTTGGCTAGATAAATGCGGGAGCAAATTAGGGATTACTATACGTTATTGCGGTAATTCTGTTGCTTATTTACAAAATAAAACTCAAACATACAGTTTGCCCTATTCGTTTCTTGATTCGTTTGTGGGTCCGTTTATTTGTTTGTCTGATTGACCGACTAACTGAATTTTTTTATTCAGATTAGTGTCTTTCTAAGTCTTCGCAACAGTTTATTTTACAAATAAATCATCATCAAAAAAAAAGCAAAAGTACCGTCCGTCCGAAAATTAATATTAAAAAATAAAGGTAGCCGGGCTAACTATGAAATTGGGACGTCAAACATCTCAGTCCCCTACGTGACCATGGGTGCTGTAAAGCACCCGAAACGTCGGGAATTAAAACTAAGTAAAAGTAGTTAATTAAACGCGATAAAATCCATAAATATCATTTTATTCAATGTGTAGTGTTCGCGTAAATTTAAGAAATCGAAAAATAAGTACATTATTGAGCTTTTATTAGCTCAGAAATATACCCAGAAACTATTTCTTGTGCAATTGGGTTGTAAAAATAATTCAGGAACTGACACATCGTGCCCCTACTTCACAATCATACCAATTATCTAATTACACATGCACATTGCACAAATCAATAAGTCAAAATGTGTATTACAATGTCATTGACAAAAATAATTTCATAGCCTGACCTTACTATTTAAAGCAATAAATTATTTCGAATAACCCAGAGACAACATGTGTTTCATACTTTTTATACATTATACTATATGGTAGAGATGAGACGTATTTACGCTACCAAGTTTTAAAACCAGGTTTTCGCTTCAAAGTACGGCGCCCTGGTACGGGCAAAAAATACTTGCAAGTATGAAAGTATGTGTAAGTCAGATGCTCGAAGAACTTGAACACAACACATGAAATACTTGCATAGGAAAACGATCCATATCCAACCATCGGGGGTTATTAAGTTAAAACTCAATTATTGTTTTGTTTTTTCAATACAATAGAGGCAGTCCTAAAATTTTATAAAGAAATAGGAAGTTTTCTAGTTATTTACTGTACTATACTTTCTATTCGCAAGATATTTAGCTATTTTTTATAGAATAAGGCTAACAAACGAGCACACAGTCTACCTGATGGTAAGTAGTTGCTGTGGCCCATAGATATCTAGGTACCTACGTCTACCCTCGACTACGAATGAAAATTCAGATACGTTGTCACCCTTGAGGACTTACCTCGTTTCCAGTAAAAAAGGGTATCTAGTTCTCTACACTCACCATACGAAACACTACAGCCATAAGCTACTATTTTACGCTGGTATTGGTCCAACCCCGGTCGAGCAGACCCACTCATGCTACAACCTATATGGAATGCATACTATGTATACCTAGAATGTCACGCTTGCTGATTTTGATGTCGGATTCTGTGGAAATTCTTAAAGACTCCTTGTAGGAATAAGAAACTCAATCGTATTTGTGTGAACTTCAAAGTACTTTTTTATTTATACGACTTTGCTTCTTGTTCATAGTAGGATAACATAGAATACGGGTCGTATTCCTATGCAAGTATTTCAAAGTATTTCCAAATTTTGACACCGAAAGCAACGCGGGGTTCGCTCGACGCGTTGGCGGGAGGGACTCGCAGAGAGTAGGTTGTCGAGCCCTAGTATTTCCGACAATGGCCGAATGCTTGAACGGAAATCTGTGTAGGTACTTATAATGCACATGCCATCCGATCGGATCGGGAACTTGTCAATCAAATAAGCTAACTAAAACGAAACTAATTAAGGAGCATAATTGCCTAAACATGCTATTCATAAAATTTCTTTTGACTATTTTGCACCATTCACCCTTATATCTGTATACAAAAGAGACATTATTGCGTGTATTTTACTTATTCGTAAATAAGAGAATATGTTCGAGGAAATAAAAGTTTTGTTTCGATTTTTTGTAAATTCAGTTGTTATTGTGAACTGAGTACGTAACCTACTGACCGTGACCTAATTTATGTATATATAAGTTATTTTGCGTTTTTATTGAATTTAGAGACAATTTTTAAAGTTTTATTAATTAATGTTTAAGTACGTAAATGAATAAAACTGAACATTATTGTGTTTATTAGTTGGAAATGACGATGTTTAAACTGTAAATAATAGCGTGTAAATAGTGTTTTTTGTGTATAGATCATAGGTTCTTATTGTGAATAGTAAATAGATCTTCGTACATACAAATCCATAAGTATAGCTCTTAAGAAAAGTTTGGCGTGGGATCATTTTTTGGACAAAGGAGAAAATAAAGCCGAATGCAAGATGTGTAAAGTAATTATATCGTACAAATCTGGAGTATCAAACCTTACCAGAGAAAATATATTTCTGTTAATTTAATGAGAATACTGAAATACTGTAAAACCACAGAATATAATATATTCTTAAATATTATTTAGCAGACAGTCCTAAGCATGTGATTTAAAAAGTAGGAAGGAAAGATTTCCTTTCGTTAACAAAAAATTAAAATACGTTCAATCATAATACTCGTAATTGTGGCCCGACTCGAACTAGTCATTCATGTTATTATATTGACATTAACAATACGGGGTCGAATTCCTATGCAAGTATTTTCAAATTTTGACACCGCGGATGGACACGTCGCTCGCGTCAACAAAATACTTTTAAGTATTTTTGGAACCTGGTTTTCTACCCTAGTATTTTTCCATACTCGTACTTAAAAGCCCTGGTAATAAATTTTGCAAGTATGTCTCATCTGTACTATATGGGGGAACAGCGCGTACGCAGTTCCCACTACCAAAAATTACGCGTCCGAGTTATCCACATTAGGGATAATCGCAGGGGTCAACCTAACCGCAGTGCAATGGAAAGGCCTCGCCCTGGGGGAACCGCCTTCCTGATCACGGTATCCCCTACGCCAGGTAAGTATGCTTTGGTTAACTCACTAAGCTGTACTCATTCATTTGCAGAAAATCTCAACACCGCGAGTTAAGAAAAATTCGCGCCATCTAGTGGATAACATTTGAACCACGTACGTACAACTGGTTTGTACGACTATGTAGCCTAACAGCATTTTATATAGTTACTCATAGATAGCGCTTTTCTTGATACTGAACAATAAAAAGACCCATATTATTTTTCTAGAATTAGAAGACGCACCTAAGTAAAAATAATCATCATAAATTGCGCTGATTCATAACTTTATTTTTTCCATTTAGGTAATAAATGTACTATTTTATTTATTTATTTATTTCAGCGACATGGTTCAATAAGTTGTTGCATTATAATTTTTAGGATCATTTACATGTCTTACCGATGTGGCCGAGGTAGGCAAAGGGGGGCGCTGTCGTCGCGCCACACCGGTATCGGCGTAGAAACAGCACGGTTATCAATTATCCGTCAGCAATAAGATGTCAATATAACAATGTTATGTCAACACAGATACACTCATAAAAAAGTTAATCACTCGGACCCAGACAATCCACTTGTGGCTGAAGATGGGACTTATATACAACAAATTGAGTTGCAGTGGAGAGCAGTCAAGAGGTTTTTCGGAAAACAAAATTATAACAATTCACATTACATTATTTCATTTACCACTCTAGTAGCAGAGTTAAGAGCAACTAGACTTTATAACTTGATAAAATTGGTCGAAGCGGTTCCAAAACCGAATTAGCACACCCCGACTCCACGTAGTCTTGCCAGCCCTACCCCTAGAGTGTTCTTGTAAAGCCGTGGGCACGGAGGGAGAGCAGCCCCCGCCCACTGTAGCAAATCGCAGGGACCTAAGCGAGCCGTAGCGGCTGAGGCTGGTCGCCAAAGGCGACCAATAAGCCGAAGTTGCGGAGGCGAGCATGGTTGCCTGTGATTTGCTACGCAAGGGCGAAGAGGTTGTACTTCCTGCAGTGCCGAAGCTGTTGCAAAAGTAACTGCATCAATTCCTGTATAAAGTGAGGTTATGATTTTACAAAAAAGGTTTCCGGCACTTCCCCTTTTAGGGGGAGGTTACTACCCCAGCCCCCCCCCCTCCCCACTCGGCGACCATATATTCATGCGGCAGATTACTAAAAAAATTCATTAAAAAGGGGGGGGGCACCGGCACTTAAACCTTTTATGGGGAGGTTCCTACCCCTCCGCCGCCTCTACCCGCCCACTCGGCGACAATAAATTCGTGCGGCATATTACTAAAGAAATACCAATTTGATAAATAATCAGTGAATAAAAATGTTTAACTAAAAATTCAGTGTATGTATTATGATTATAACATAATATACTAATTGGGGTGTCTGAGGGTGTGCGTTAATTACGTTACATATTGTATATATTAAGATAAATTACAAAATTCCTCAAACACAATATAAAGATGTCAATACATCTGCTACTTGTAATAACCATTATTAGCTGGTAGGGTTCTTTCTCCTTAGTAGCCCATCTAGGAAGGTTTTTTTTTTAAACATTACCCAGGCTCTAGGATTTTCTCCCGTATCATACAGGCAGTTTACATACCAACAAAAACTGCACAAGCGCAAACATCTAGATCTGCAACAATTATTTGTAGGCCATACATATATATATTCCATGCGGGATTTGAACCTCGCTGCCCTCACTAACGCAACTCAATGCTAAGCTACAGCATGGAACCGTCAAATGTAGATTAGCAGAGCACCCACTGTTATGTTCAGATTTAAAGGACACGAGAGCCAATTACTTAAAGGCTTTGGACCAATATGGGCTCGTTGCTGTGTAGTGGTAGTGCAGTAAAAGATAATCCACTTCTCTAAACCATCTTATGGGTGTTGTATGAAGCAATTGCGATGAAACAAACAGGAGAAGGCAATGGCGTCTCCTTATTAACAACTAAAAATAATAAGAAATTGCAGCTGCTAACATGCCCAAGTTAATATGTGGTACAACCGTGCTGCAGTTATATTAATAGTATAGTTGTAGCATGAATGAGTTCGGCTCGACTGGGGACGGACCTCACTCTCACAAATTACCAGCGTGAAATAGTAGCTTAATGCTGTTGTGTTTCATATTGTCAGTGTAGATAACCGGAGACCATTTTTACTAAAAACGAGGGATTCCATCTTAGTCCTCACGGGTGACAACGCATCTGCATTTTGATTTGTAATCGAGTATAGATGTATATGTCTATGGGCCGCAGCAACCACTTACTATCAGGTGGACTGTGTGCTCATTTGTCACCCTATCCTATTAAAAAAAAACTGTGTCCAAAATCCTCCTATTGGGGAGGCCTATGTACAGCTGTGAACTTTTGATAAGCTGTAATGAAAGAATGGGCCAGTCTATTCCTCAAATTTGATAGAGATTTCCTTTTTTAAAGTTATTGTGCATGTGACCATGTGCTACAACTATCACACATATGTAGCACCACTAGTGGTGAGACACAAGATACACATTCCTAAATGACATTGAACTCCACCTCAATTGACACTAAAGAGTCTGCCGCAAACATATCAGGCAGTCAGAAATAGAAGTAGTAGGCACGTTTTGGCCCCCGTAGATCTGGCCTATGTCTCCACTGCTAACCATGTTTTGTAGTAGCCACTTACCATCAGGTGGACTGCAAAAATATTTATCACTCTAATGATATTGAACAAACCTAGGTCTACATTTTATTATAATACCCAAGATTTTGTATGGTCTTAGGCTTGAAAATAATGCTCTGAAATATACTCTAGCCTAGATTTTTGCTACACATCTAAAACATTACTTGCCTGTGTATACTATGCAATTTAACAATATTAGGATGGTTGCGAAACGACTGCAAAAATATAATTTCTCTAAAAGTTCTTTGAGCATCTGTTTGATTCCGGAATGCATCATATATCTTTTTAATGGCCACCACATCCTTAGTCTTCTTATCTACTGCTTTCCAAACTATACCATAAGCTCCTTTTCCTAGTCTTTTTTTTATTTCAAATCTTTTTTGTATATGCTCGTCGATTTCCGACATATTTTTTTGCTTTTGACATTCTTTCGTTTTATAATCTTCCTTTTTAATATTTTGATTCGAATTCATTTTATGAGCACGAACACGTCTATCAGTTCTAAAATCGAAAATTGCAAGTTAAAGATAGGGTACATAAAATACAGAACACTATATTGAAACATACGAATTTAAATTAGGTAGGATTAGTACAAGCTAATTTGAATAACAGATAAGTGCTTGACAACAGTCATTTAAATAATATTGATTATATCGGCACACTAAGCAACCGTGATCGATGTCCTTTAATGAATTCGGAAGTTATTATTTTTCAATTAGTAGTTATCATTTTTCAAAAATTAACATTGCTAATGTGTAAATACATACATACAAAACAGAATAACTCCACTGTTGCCATTGTTTCTTTAAATTACAGTGCTTAAATTATTTTTTGTAGTAAAAGGCAAAACATGTTGTACAAATTCGCGTCAATTTCATTTCAAACATTCATTTGTTTACGTTTTCAAACACAACTATCACTATGGCAACCTCCTTGTCAACTGTGTTTTTTTTTGCTTATTAAAATAGAGTAGCAATTAATCGATTTTTACACTATAATAAAAGATTGAGGTCAATTATTGATTTCGAATGACCTTTTCAATCTTTTTAAAAAAGTTTATGGTGTGAGTTTATTGTTTTTTTTAATACCTAGTTCCTTTTCAGCACGAAACAATTAATTTAAAAATATTTAGTTTTCTCTAATGTGGTCTTTCAAAAGTCCATTGCTGAGCATGGGCCTTCCCCATCGATTGCATAATAAGATGAACTTTTCCATAGTTGCCAAGCTTGACAGGAGACTTGGCTTGGCAGTTCTCTGTTATTTTCGGTAGTCATCAAAAAGATGCTGCTACCCATTTCCTGTTTTATTTCCTCCCCGTCGCCTCTTACGACACCCATGCGATAATATTAGGAGGTAGTGGATATTCCACAGGGTACCTTTATAATATATATATTTGACAGGCCTGTTGGTCTAGTGGTTAGTGACCCTGACTGCTATGCCGGAGGTCGTGGGTTCGATTCCCACCCAGGACAAATGTTTGTGTGATGAGCACGATCATTTGTTCTGTGTCTGGGTGTAATTTATCTATAATATTTATGTATTTAGAAATATATAAGTATCAGTTGTCTAGTACCCATAACACAAGCTCTGCTTAGCTTGGGACTAGATGGCGTTGTGTGATAGTTGTGGAATATTATTATTATTATTATTATTATATATTGAGAATATTCTTACACCGCCGCTACACAGCGAATAGAATTTGGTCATTAAGTACGATAAGTAATGTAGACAATTGATTTTCAAAATGAACTTTATTTAAGCTTAAGTATCATAAAAATTCAAATGTTATTTGTCGATTAATACTGTTTATGAATATTTGTAATTAACCTTAATAAAAACGTTTCAATCTTATTTACTTAATAGGAATTACTGGAAATATAAAGACAATTCACTTTTAATGTGTGTATCACAAATAGTAATTATGATTAAGTAGTACGATATTTTTAGTGGAATTTGAATGTAGAAATAACTACCTAAATATTATGAATTCATTAGGGCTGCTGTAGCTCCGTTCCGCAAACTGCACAGTAAACGAGGAAGGAATTTATTGATTGTTATTTTTAATACTAATTCACCACGAGCTTGATCGCAAATGAAAACATTGTGAGAAAACATCCATGTTTAGGAAAAAAATTTGAAGACATGTAAAGTCAGACAACGTGCATTGAGGGTAGGAGGAAGGGGCTTAAGGCACATTTTCTTGCCCTAAAATCCCTTTCAAAATGAGATGGGGACTGTACCCAGCTGTGGAACATGTATGTATATAAGCTGTAACTTTACTTTTTAGTTTCAGTAATCTACTTGTTACAATTTTATGTAATAATATTGTTAAAATGACTAATATTACAACCTATGTATTTTATATATTGTATTGCAAAAATTGATATATTGAAACAAATAACCTTGATGAGCTAACCTTTTTTCCTTATCCTCTTAATATAACTATAAATAATATTATCTTAACTTTAAGAAAGCAAAAATATCGTTGTAGTAAGATCCATTTACATCAAATTCAAAAACTTCAACAATATGGAATTTAATTTATATTAACAAAATATTCAACTAAGTTTTTCAATAACAATTAAAACGAAACCCTTAAAGATAACGACAAAAACATATAAATAGTATCACATTTAAAACCTAACCCTTACGTGTATATAACTTTGATTAAATATTTTCGACCAATGTCAAATAACAATATGTATCTAACTGGCCTTCTAAAAACTGCGAAGGCACATAGAAGAGCAATTGATTTATTAAGTAAAATTGATTTAAGGTAGGGGAGGATGAATTTTTTTCTTTTCTTCGGCATCCAATCGTCCCTGATCAACTGATGACGGTGTTGGTAGACCACATGGCAATTCGAGCATATCGGATTCAAGGGACATAATGTGCTCAGCTTCCACTGTAATAATAAAATAACACTTTTGTACAAAGCGCGATGATTCTGCTCTGATCAACAGGTTTTTTCATAGTTTACCAACTGCTTACTTCTAATTCTGTGCACTTTGTTTCCATATGCAAGATCCCAATAGTATAGGTTTACAAACGTTAGAGGCACTAGAGGTGCCAGAAGATAAGGTCTTTTTGTTCTCCTGAAACTGGGAAAATCTTTATCAGTATACTAAAGCACAAGCACATGTTTAGAAATTAATTTTGATAATAATAATATTTATTTTATTATATCGTATTTTCTTGAAAATAAAATTAGTTCCGCTTGTAATGTTTATATTAAATTGTAATCAGGATGTAAGACAGATGCAATTGAAACCGGAATCGAATCACATCTTTAGGAAATTTAAACCAAAATACAATAAAAAAATCCTTTCTGATCTAAAAATAAAAAATATATTAATGAATATCTCATGCAGGATACCCTCCAGAACACAAAATAGAATAGAGCCTGCCATTGTACTGGTGCTCTATTATTTTATAGTATATATACATATGTACATATATACATATATATATATATATATATATATATATATATATATATATATATATATATATATATATATATATATATATATATATATATAGTACAACATGTAACATAATTAACACACTTTGAGAAAGTAGTTTGTTCAGAATCATTTACTGAATCGATTCCGATCCTTTTTAATATAGGTAATTTTTATCCCAAAAATAATTAAAACTACGTACATTACAGTCACACTAAATCTGTAGTCAAATCAAACTGAAATGGACCGTAACTTAAGGCAATAAGACTTTTAAGAGTGCAGTTTTATTTGTATTATTACTAATTCTGTCTTTAAATAAAAATAAAGAAAAATGAACTTTATTTCAAGCACGTTAAAGTCTTTGCGTTCGTGGATTAGTACTGTGACCACAACATTCTTCCGGAATTAGTACTAATTTGATAAATAATCGGTGCATAAAATTTTTTAACTAAAAATTCAGTGTATGTATTATGATTATAACATAATATACTAATTGGGGTTATTATAACATAACATACTAATTATAACACAATATACTAACTGAGGGTGTGCGTCAATTATCACTATTTCAGAAATAGGGGAGGGGTATGCTGCCATTTATTCTAGCCTCTACTACAAAATGGTTTAGTGATCAGCGTATCTGCTGTCTTTTTTAGGGTTCCGTAGTCAACTAGGAACCCTTATAGTTTCGCCATGTCTGTCTGTCCGTCTGTCCGCCCTCGCTTAATCTCTGTGAACGTTAGCACTAGAAAGAATTTTTTTTTAAAAAAAAATTTGAAATTTGGTACCAATATGTGTATCAATCAGGCCGACAAAGTGGTAAAATATAAATTGGAAAAAAATGTTTTATTAGGGTAGCCCCCCTATATGTAAAGTGGGAAGTGATTTTTTTTAATTTCAACCCTAACGTGTGATACATTGTTGGAAAGGTATTTAAAAATGAATAGGGGTTTACTATAATCATTTTTTGATAAAATCAATAATTTTGGAAATAATCGCTCCAAAAATAAAAAACAATGTGTCCTCCCCCCCTCTAACTTTTGAACCATAAGTTTAGAAAATATGAAAAAAATCTGAAAAGTAGAACTTTATAAGGACTTTCTAGGAAAATCATTTTGAACTTGGATGGAAACAACAGTACCCACTACCGGGAGCAGTTGCAGGAGCGCGAACATAATGGATACCCTTAAAGGTGGGTATCCATTCACATCCACTCATAAGTGGGAACACTTATTGTGACGGACGGGAAACTACGGAACCCTACACTGAGCGTGGCCCGACACGCTCTTGGCCGCTTTTATTCGTCTTAGGTTCGAATTCTAGCTAACATGCTTACAGATACTCGCTATTACTTACAGACAAACTATTTGTGATCTAAATCAGCTACTTCTATAAAATATATCGTAGTTACAAAACATAATATTGTTAATATTGCTTCAACCTTACCCAGTGAGCAAACCTGTGGCGGCTGTTATATTAAATGCAGAAAACCAAAGAAAAATATCCCGACTTCTTGCAATTTGGAGCGCTTTTTGTCTTTCTTGCATTTGATACTGCAGTTGAATTTGCCTTTCCATCTAAAAACCAATTGAGTTAATATCTGTTGATTATGATTAAAATATTGTTATAGTTTTTTTACCTACCGCAATCTCATTGAGGTTTTGTAAAAATTTTTCATTTTTTTTATAAAATTCTTCTAAGTTAATCGATATGAATCCACCCATTTTAACACAGTAAAATAAATTTAAAAGCTAAAACAAAACACTCCGTATATATATGCTTATAATTACGATTTTATATAATAATACACGGAATTATTAGATTAAAAAAAAGATTTCCCTAAACATGAACACAACCAATCCACACAGAGTTACTAGAGATCACAGAATACATTTACCCTGACGGGTAAATGTATTCTGTGATGTGATATAGAGATACTAACCACAGAGTACTTTATACATACCCGAAAACCGAAAATACTAACCACAGAGTACTTTTTATATACCTGTAAGATACTAACATACTGCTACTAACGATGATCTACCTGATGAAAGCGTCCCCGAGCAAGTCTCGAGCGTGTAGTAGAACTGTTATCCCAGGCGTGTAATAAGCACAGAACACTATTACTCCTATCGAAGGTAGTAGGACTGTGGTCCCAAGCATGTAGTAGGACTGTGGTCCCGAGTAATATTTTTTCTACTTTTCTTTCTTTCTGCCGGTAGTGCGCCACTGACCACTATGAACGACTTCATTAGAATCATTCGATTTCATAAATCATTCGACAATTTTGAATGACGACCCAAATGTCAGCGACGAATGAAAGCATGGAGGTTAGAGAACAGAAGAACGATCGCTACGTACTAAAACATAGCCCGCCTGTCCTTGAAAATTTGTAGAATTTATAGCGGCGCTGCCGTCGGTGAATAGTGGCTACGAAGTTAGCTGTTTATGAGTAGAAGTAGATGAAGTTAGTAGAATAATGTACAAATTTTCTTCGCGGCATTGGTGAGAAAATTTACATGCTCCGTAATTTTTTAATTTTTGACAAAAAGAAACATTAAAATTGAGAAATATTTTATTGTGCGTGTATGTGCAAGTAGTTTAGCATCTGATCGGAAAAATAGACTTAAAATGACTTTTATTGAGCGATCTTAGCGATCGCAGCGCCTCACTTATGGTGTCCATATTTTTGGGACATTATTTTCTACCGCGATCTTTCTCCTGTTCTCTAACTTCCATGAATGAAAGTTTCATCTGTGGTCGACTCGTCAATGAGGGCTCCACCTTATTCTGCCAACAAGGCGGCGCCACTTAAGAATGAGGTGAAATATTTGACACATTTCCTAGCGAGGGATATTAATTTATTAGAAAAGTGTTGAGATGAATATTGTTTTTTGTTACATTAGTTATACTCTATATTATTTGTTATGTATCAATATCCGGAATCCATCTTGAGTCAAGCACTTGTCTTTCCGCCTAAAGTCAGCACTTCCGGCTACCTCACCTGCATGGAGGGGGCACCTCACCACTGTTTTTGCTTTGTTATTTAAGTAGTGATGAGCACCAGGTCTCGTCCAGGTTTGAATTTTTATTACAGCAGGTGGACTTTTTAACTAATATTATTACAAAATCTAGTGCAGTTTCATGCCAAAATCAAAAAATAGTCCCTTCACTTAATCTTAACTTGCACCGAAGGCGGTGACAAAATAAACCAGCTCAAGCTATCAGATTTGTGTACCACGGTAAAAGATCCTATTTATCCACGTGCAAATGAAATACGTATAAAGAAATTAGTAGAATTGCAGCGTTTTAATTGTGATGATTTGCATGTTGTACGGTTTATCGATGCCCAGAAGAAATATTTGTCTACCCCCGGTTTTGTCAAACTTGCTGTAAATGATTCGCTAAAACGATTTGAATCTGCAATGTTCCGTGATGATCCTCGTTCTTATTTGCTAGAACGTTCCTTCGCCGGTTCAACTAACGCCTTACTTTGTCAAAAAGGGGAATCACAAAGAGCATTACAAGCACTAGTAGATTGGGCCAGTGATTCTCAACAGACATTGACTCGAAATACATTATTTGATAAAATAGAGACGTTATTTTCTAAGGAGTCACCATATAGCAGAGTAACTGAAGATTTATTTGAAATAGTTTGTGGTAGACGGGCGGATCTTGTTACCTTACGCAGAGATTCATTACTGCGACATATTCGTGAAGAATATCATCGCGAGGTTTTGCAAAAAATCGCTCCTAACATAGAACAACGATTCCATTCAGACCTACCTTCAGAAAATTGGAGGGGCAGATAAATGGATCCCTTCATCCCGATCAGTGCCTCGTACTCAAAAAGAATTTTTTTTTATGCAAATCAAAAGCCATCGACTAGTAAACAAGCTGATGATATATTTTTTCATCGAAGCAATCCCTCGAAAAGAGGAAAACTTGCACCACACACCATCCAACCAAGCGAATCAGGATACACCGGGCAAAAATAAACAGAGGAAAAAAATTGCAATCGCATTCTTCCTTTAAAGATGAGCGTCGTAAATGACGCTCAAAAATTTCATGGCGGCTGTCTGAAACAATTTCAAAGTGTTTGGAGCAATTTAGGCGTGCCGGAACAAATATACAGACTATTAAGCGGCTCGTACGTCCCATTCATACTCAAGCCGCCTCTAATACTTCCAAATCAAATTGTGATTCAGAGCTACAGGACCAAAACTTCCTTAAATATGACTCGCCAAATTCAAAGTATGTTACAAGTCCGGAGTACTCGAACAGGCGGAGCCGAGTGCCAGTTTCCTTTCAACATTCTTTTTGGTGTCAAAACCAGACGGCAGCTACCGTCCAATATTTAATTTGAAACAACTGAACAGGTTCGTCAAAACGACCTTCCTGCAGCATCAGGATTAGATGGCAAAATTAGACCTAAGCCTAGCCTACTTGCACGTTCCGATTGCTCGGCGTTATCGAAGATACTTGAGACTAAATTATCACATCAATTCAAACCAGCACCAACTGCTCCAGATAACCTGCTTGCCGTTTGGCCTTTCCTCTGCACCGAGAACGTTTGCCTCAATAATAAACTGGGTAGCAGAGTTTCTCAGGAATTGGGGCATCAGATTTGTAGTTTATTTGGACGATTTTCTATTGGCAAGCCAGTCGATGCAACAACTACAAGAAGATATACCATTAACGATAAAGATCTTGCAGTTATTAGGTTGGACAATAAATTTCGAGAAGTCCATGCTGATTCCGACACAGTGCCTCGAGTTTTTCGGCATAACGTGGGACTCAAAACTCAATGCGAAGTCCTTATCGAAGAAAAAGTGCTTAACGCTACGCAACGCACTTCAGCAACAGCTCTTAAAAGGCAAGTGCTCCCTCAAACAGTATCAGATCTTAATGGGGAGACTCAATTTTGCCACTTACCTAACTCGGAGAGGTCGGATTCACTGTCGAACACTGCAATACTTTAGTCGACAGTTGTCATAGGACCACCCTTACCACCAAGTGAGTATTCCACTACCAGTTCAATCCGGGATAGAGTGGTGGCGGCTACAAGCTGTAGGTCAATCTGTACCGATACACATGAATGCAATAGTAACTCTCCTTCTAACAACCGATGCTTCAGATATCTGCTGGGGCGATCAACTCGGCGATATAAGTACCGGGGGCACCTGGATGAACCGGCAACTAACCTGGCACGCAAACAGAAAAGAAATGTTTTCAGTTCATGCAGCGATATCACACGAACGAAATCTGCTACAGAACTCACAAGTACTTCTTCAGACAGACAATCTAACAGTGGTGTCTTATATAAACAACGAAGGCGGAAGCAAGTCCAAAAAGCTTCTCAAGCAAACTCGACAACTCCTTGCACTTCTAGACAAATTCAATATACACCTTAGGCCCAGTAATTTCCAGGCAGATTTAATGTCGAAGCGGACGCTTTATCACGCCAAAATGCTTGCCCCGAGTGGCACCTCACAATAGCGGCGACATCCAAAATATTTCAAATGTAGGGCACGCCGGAGATAGACCTATATGCGTATTCTACTCACGTGACCCCGAAGTATGTTTCAGTGAACATTCAGGACAAGCAAGCACAACATCACAACGCATTTTGTCACCCGTGTCACTACAAACTAGCGTGGTTGTTTCCACCACCCGATCTTATTCCCAGAGTCCTAAACCATTTAAATCAAGCCAGCGGAATATACATATTAATTGCCCCGAAACGGAACAAGGTGTTTTGGCAAGCAGGTGTTCAACGCCGAGCTCTACACCCCCCTTATCGAATTCCAGACGTAGACCACACTCTAGTAGACACGAGAACAGGCATACACCCACCACACATTCAAGACTTGCTCTTGGAAGCATGGCTGATTTTGGGTGGCAAGATATGTTAACAGAATGGACGGATAAAGAACAGAAGTTATTAATATCAAGTTGGCGAGGCTCTACGATCAACACATATAAACCAGCTTGGAATAGTTGGAAAAAATGGTGCGAGTCTAATTCAGTTAATTATAAATATCCTAACCCAGAACAAGTAGCACGTTATCTAGCACATTTACATTGTGATATAGGTCTTGCTTACAGAACCATTTTAGTACATAAATCTGTGATTTCAACATTCACTCACTTAACTTCAAAAGTAGATTTATCTTCAAATTTCTTAATAAAACACACGTTAAAAGCAATATATATATATATATATATATATATATATATATATGTATATATATATATATATATATATATATATATATATATATATATATATATATATATATATATATATGGCCCGTACCAGTAAAGCCACCAATTTGGAATCCGAAGTTTCTTATGCAGTATACATAAGTAAATATAATTTAAATGAAAACAATTTCTGTGAAGTATCTAGGCATACAGCTAAATTATTACTTTTGGCTTGTAGTCGGAGAGTTCATGACCTCACTTTGTTGCTTATTGACAGTAACAGTTTAATATACGAACAAGGTAGCATAATCTTATGGCCAGCCTTTGGTTCCAAAACGGACAGCATTAATCATAGACGGTCTGGTTGGAGGCTTAAAGAATATCCCGATAAAAATTTAAATATTATTTTCTGGATAAGACAATTATTGAAGATATCTAAAAATCGCAGAAAGGCTATAAATCATTCATTTGTTACAGCTAGAGGTGACGCTAAGCCAGCATCCCGTATATAATGGCTGGGTGGGTAAAATCACTTTTGAGAGAGGCGGGTATCGAAGCTACTCCTGGTTGAGTAAGATCAGCAGTATCTTCTTTAAATTGGTTAGAAATTTTTTCCCTATAGTTCATAAAAGATAGCTTGATCTCTGCGACAGCTGTCAGTAAAAATGACGCCTATGAAGTCCTGAATTTCTTAGTAGTACACAGTACCTGTCAATATCATACATACTTTATGGGCATGCACTAATTAGGGCGGCATGCCCATAAAATATGACATTGACAGGTACTGTCTGTACTACTAAGAAATTCAGGACTTCATAGGAGTGATTTTTACTGACAGCTGTCTCAGAGATCAAGCTAGGTATCTTTTATGAACTATTCATAAAATCCTTGCGACGGGTAATTGGAAAACTGTGCACACATTTCAAAATTACTATGAAAAAGAACTAAGGAAATTCCGGCAAATAATTCTGTATCGTTATCAAATTATTTTGATGCCATTAATTGATAGATGGAGCAAATATTATATTAGTTTGATTTATTATTGTAATTAACAAAAGCAAAACTTATTGACATGATCGCCAGTTATATGTAAATAATGCAATTGTGATATAATATATGTTTGTTGCTGTTTATATCTTACGATAACTCTTTTATTGTTTACCTTACACATTATAGCGTTAATAACTATCATAAGTTATTAGCACCAGGTGATAACAAACACACCACTCAAGATGGATTCCGGACATTGATACATAACAAATGATAGAGAGTTTTACCATAAAATAAAACTTTCCTATTATTTTTTAATCAATATCCGGAATTCAGGTAAGGGCTACCTGGTGCATCCTGAGTGCCATAATGACGAGACCTGGTGCTCATCACTACTTAAATTACAAAGCAAAAACAGTGGTAAGGTGCCCCCTCCATGCAGGTAAGGTAGCCGGAAGTGCTGACTTTAGGCTAAAAGAAAAGTGCTTGACTCAAGATGGATTCCTGATATTGATTTAAAATAATAGGTAAGTTTTATTTTATGGTAAAACTCTATTAATTATATCAGGATATGATAAATGTACGGATATACCTAAAGAAGAATTAAAAAAAAAAGATAAAATTGGGTAAAAAATAAAAAAAACCGAGCTTTGCTCGGTTTTTTTGAAATCGTATGTTTTGGAAATTATATTTAGATACCAATTACATACTGATGACATATGAATAATATTTTTTGATCTTACCGACATAATAGAAAAACTGAACTGGTTATTTGAATAAAAAAATCATGAGTACAATTAGTTTAATTTCTTTTCGTATTTTAAAAAAAATACTAAAAAAGGGCTAAAAATAATAGATTTAAAAAAAAGAAGGGAACTTGACAAAAAAAGGAAAAAAGTCTGATCGAAGACAGGACTCGAACCAACTGTGCGGCTCCCTACGAGATACTATTTCAGTGGGGTTTTCACTCGCACGGTTAAGTTTACGCGCGCCTTAAGTTGACAATTTTTTTTCTTTTATCTATATTTAGGCACTTAATATATATTTTTGGGTTTAATTCAAGTATGGCCACTCAAAAATCGAAAACGTACTGCACAGCATGCAGGTGCTTAAATAACAATAGGAATGTCGACTTTTCGTTCTTTATTGTTCCTAAGGATACCGAAAGTTAAGATATTATTATATCTAGGTATATCTTGATAATTAGAAACCTAGTTACTGGCTCTATAGTTACAGATTTATTATTTGTCTAGCGACCCGACCACAGCTTCGCATTTTATGAATTTTTTGCATATAATTTCAATGAACTCCCAGTAATAGTTACGGCATACTAATGAGAGATCAGTATATACTTGTTAATTGTCGATAAAAGAAAGAGATTGAATATAATAACTTTTCCTTAATAATGCCGTTTATAAATGTAATATATGTTTGTAATTAGCAAAAAAATGTGAAACAGAAAATATTAAGTAGATAAGTTAGAGTTTAAAAGACGTTCACGTTGCTATATCCCAATTTTTATAGATGTTGCATATTAATCTTCCTCACATTGAACACTAATGTTATTTTTATCAGCAAATTACTAGTACAACATTACATATATTGCATAACACCTCGGTATATTCTACAACCAACTAATATCAAAGGATTCAACTTATTTTATCACAACTCTTAACCCTACAGTAGGAGCAATCTTAACAAAGGCGCGTAACGGGCTAAGTATACAGATACTCGCACGCGGACGCAAGGAGTATTTTGATTTAAAACGCGCGCCGCATAATATTTTTTTCAACGTTTTAATCGGTAGGCTAATTTCAAGAAGGCCGCTTCCAAGGCGCGCAAAGTATTATGAACATTAGCAACGTTGTAATTAAATTAAACTCGCAAGTTTACTATCAGAGGGTGATCTTTCTGTTCTTGTAACTATTTTTTATTCGGTGGTATACCCGCAGGTGCAGTCTGTTTTCTGGCCGAACAGCCGACTGGTCAAATAATTGTGTCAGTTAGTATATGAAATAAAATTAAGAGTTTATTAACATAAATAAGCGGTTCAAAAATTGCCACATATATTAAATAAATATAATAACTGTAAGTAATAGCGATCCACCCCAGCTACGTACGAGTTATATCTGAATCTCAACAACAGCACCATGTACCAGATCCGATTGTGAATCTAAACTATTCTCGAATCAACTTTATTACGTAAACACACACACACACACACACACACACA